>JAODLC010000113.1:9314928-9351237 GCA_026781145.1 Hippopotamyrus pictus
ACTGGGAGGAGGCCCCGGGGAAGACCCAGGACACGCTGGAGGGACTATGTCTCTCGGCTGGCCTGGGAACGCCTCGGAATCCCCCCAGAGGAGCTGGATGAAGTGGCCGGGGAGAGGGAAGTTTGGGTTTCCCTCCTGAAACTGCTGCCCCCGTAACCCGACCTCGGATAAGCGGGAGAAAATGGATGGATGGATGGATGCCTTACCCCCAGTCTTGAACTTGCACCCTTCTGGCGTAGAATTGGCTTCTGAACCACTATGTTAATCCAGTCAGGAAAGAAGTCTCTACGCCTGGCTCTGTTTGGATTCTGAGAATTAGCTGGCATGTCCTAGAAGATGGTGCACTCACTGTTCGGCGTCTGAGGTGTGCGGGGCAGGTCCATCTCGGGGGCGTGGCCAGGGGCGTGCCCTGGCCTGCCCATCAGGACAGGCTCTTCCACCACATTGATGCTGTTGCACTGCATGAGCTCCTGCAGCAAGCTGAAGATCTGCTCTGCCCGTGCACACTTGAAGGCAAAGATCCCTGCATGGGGGCGAGTCAGAGAGCACACCTGAGACAAGAAGGCCTGCATTAGCCACCTGAGACAAGAAGGCCTGCATTAGCCACCTGAGACAAGAAGGCCTGCATTGGCCACCTGAGACAAGAAGGCCTGCATTAGCCACCTGAGACAAGAAGGCCTGCATTAGCCACCTGAGACAAGAAGGCCTGCATTAGCCACCACAAGGTGGCACAGAATTTTTGTTGGAGGAATGTTACCAAATGTTGCACACCAAAACAATTTGCGTGATTCATAACAATGTCAAAGTCCCAACAGACCAGTACGGAACTACAATATGCTGAAAAAATCCACTAGACATTGGAAGAACTATACATTTATAAGCAGGGCTGGGCAATTAATCAAATCTTAGTTTCAATTATGATTTTGGCTTCCAACAACTAAACAATCGAGATAAGACAATTATTGTGCCGCATTTCGTTTTTCAATGATGCTCCCATTTTGACTTGTCCACTGCACTCCTTCCCATTCCATTTTTACTTGATTCTCAGTTGAAACAGTCTCAGTTTAAATACTGGAGAATTTTAGGGAGCTAGACTGTAGCATTTATTTCATTAAGTATGCAGACAGAAAGCAAAACTTCCTTAAAGGGTATCTGTTCGACTGCTATGGTGGACAGTGAAATTCAGCGTGAGATTCCGGCTGCTGCTTCCCACACAGGGATTATGGTGACACTTGGGCTGCAGCTATGCCACATAGCCCATGCCACATAGCCCATGCCACATAGCCCATGCCACATAGCCCATGTCACATAGCCCATGTCACATAGCCCATGTCACATAGCCCATGCCACATAGCCCATGCCACATAGCCCATGCCACATGGCAGCCAGTAAGTGCTGCAGGCAGGAGGCAAGCTGGGGGGGCGGGGGCACGAACCACAACTGTAACTGGACCAGGGGGCCAATCAGTTTTACTACATTCCATGTTTTATTTTTCATATTATTTTAAATTTTCATTTGAAATCCAGTTCAGTTTTAGCTAGTTTTCAGTATGGTTTTTATTATTTTTTAGTTTTTATTTAAAATATATATTTCTATTTAGTTTTTTGATTTTATATTTTACTTTCAGTTTAAGTCAATATATTTCTAGGGAGAGACTGAAAGTTGTACAGCTATTTTATCTGCCTGATCCTTTAGAGAATCCTACATGAATTCACAATGCACTTCATGTCGTAATATCCTCCAACTGGTCAAAACATATTTTAGGTATTTATGGCAATTAAAGATAAATCATTACTTTAGATAAATATGATTAAAAATGGTAACAAAATATTTATTTTCAGTAGCACTATTTATCGTTTTCATTGCGTTGTAGTTTTTACATTTTTTAATCATTTTTTTCAGTTTATGAAAATGCTTTCTTATAGTTTCAGATTTTGATAACTATAACAACACTGGTACCAAACCAGCCAGAGAGTTTCTGTTGGGGCAACCAGCCTGTGGCCTCACTGGGAGGCAGTGGGACAATGCGGGCTGCGCTGGGGGGTAGGATGGGGGGGGGGGCTGGGCTCACCCTGGCCTGTCTGGCAGCGGCGGCCGCTTTCGAAGGAGAAGAGGTTGGAGTCATAGCCATAGCGGCGCAGGCACAGGTACGGCCACCGGACGGCGTCTCGCTTGCGTGTGTGCAGTACCAGCTCCGTCTGCGTCAGCTCCATGGTGCCAGAGCCCAGCTCATTGCCTTCGTCGTCCACATTGGTCACCTGCCATCAAAAGGGCAAAATGTGAAACCGAGAGAAAAAGCTGAAATGAATGTGGATACGGTGCAGGGTCAAAACAATAGCAGCAAATATAACTTCGGTAAACAGCTTTCTTTATATGAAAGACCTTGAAATATATCTGATGACTGCAGAAAATGCCCTATTTGAGAACAAAGGATGGTATTTCCTTGCATTAATATATACTTTGACACGTGGCTTTCATACTGATGGAGGCAAAACTCCACAACCCTATTTCCAAAAAAGTTGGAACGCCGTGTAATATGTAAATAACAGAATGAAATGATTTGCATATTATATAAATCCATACTCAGTAAACAGAACAAAAATAAAATGTTCAAACAGAAATTGTATTGTACAACAAATATATGCTCAATTTGAATCTGATGCCAGCAATATGTTTCAAAAAAGTTGGGACGGACAACAAGAAAAGTTGTGTAATGCTAAAGAAAAACACCTGATTGGATTTCTCACGACGAATCAGGTTAATTGGCAACAGGTCAGTAAGATGATTGGGTATAAAAAGAGCCTGGCAGGGAGGCAGAGTCTCTGTGCAGTGAAGATGGGGAAAGGTTCACCACTCTGTGAAAGACTGCGTGGGCAAATAGTGCAACAATTTAGGAATAATGTTCATCAACCTAATATTGCAAAGTATTTTGAAATTTCATCGTCTACAGTATATAATATCATAAAAAGATTCAGAGAATCTGGAGAAATATCTGTATGCAAGGGACAAGGCCAAAAACCAATATTAAATAGCTGTGGTCTTCGGGACCTCCAGTGGACTGCATTAAAAACAGACAATTCTGTAGAGGTAATCAGAGAATGGGCTGAGGAACACTTCCAAAAACCACTGTCTGAACAGTTTGTTGTTGCATCCACAAATGCAAAATGAAACTCTACCCTGTAAAGGAGAAACCATACATAAACATGATCCAGAAACGCCGCTGTCTTCTCTGGGCCATTTAAGACGGACTGAGGTAAAATGGAAAACTGTCCTGTGGTTTGACAAATCAGATTTTCAAATTCTTTTTAGAAATCATGGATGCCGCGTTCTCTGAGCTAAGAAGTAGAGGGACCATCCGGCTGGTTATCTGTGCACAGTTCAAAAGCCAGCATCCGTGATGGTATGGGGGTGCATTAGTGCCCATGGCTTGGGTAGCTTGCACATCTGGGAAGGCGCCATTAATCCTGAACTAGGGCTGGGCAATTAATTGAAAATTAATCAAAACCGACATTCAGAACCTCTAATTGATGTAATCTTGCCCATGTCGGTTACTTTGTTTTTTTTTTTTTTGTTTTTATTAAATTCTGTTAATACTTAAAAAGTGTTCAGGTATTGTCCCCTTAAAAACACACTACCGTGTGTGTTGTCACGTGACTCTGTGCCATCTAGTTTGCCACATGGAAGCAGCACGGAGGCGAACTCAAACGCCGAGCCGACTGAGCAACTGCAACAGCTTGTACCAAAGGGAAATACTGTGTACATTGTGGCTTTAGTGAAAACGACACAGAACAAAAAGAGGTCAAATGTAAACACTGCGGAAAAGTAACATATCCTTTCATTTCTGTTTCAAATGTCCGAAACCAGATAATTACAGTAATTCTTTTTTCTACTTGCCTACGTTGCCTACTTTGCCTTGCAGTAACCCGTCTGCTTCTGGATAGCTACCCGAGGCTAATGCTGTGTTCACAGAAAACACGACGGGAAAAAGAAAGTCATTTTCTCTCAAAGCTTATGATAAACTGCTAGACTGAGCCAGCAAGATGCAGCAGCGAAACTACAGTAATCTATATGTTATGTACAGTACTGTATTCATCAAGAAATGCAAACTATTTTCTACTTTTAGGGAACTTTTTACATTAAAACTAAAAAGCGATTTGTGCTTTGATTTCAGTAAACATAAATGGTTCATCTGTGTGTTTCCTTCAATAATTCTACAATCATGAAGATATACAGTCTTTCATTAGAAAAAAATATCCCAGCTTTAAGAGTTGAGCATACTTACAGTATAAACTTTGTTAGTGAAATATTAGGGCAAAAAAACAAAACAAAAAAAAAAAACAAAACAATTGTTCATTAATCATAATCGAGGTAAAATGTTCAGTTATTGATTTGAGATCATATGACCCAGCGCTATGCTGAACAATATATACAGGTTTTGGAGCAACATATGATACCATCCAGACGTCTTTTTCAGAGAAGGCCTTCTATATTTCAGCCAGATTTCATTCTGCACGTACTACAACAGCATGGCTCAGTAGTATAAGAGTCTGGGTCCTAGATAGTCACTCACTGAAAACACCTGCCACATCACGAAACAAAAAATATGTTTATGGACAATTAAAACAAAACTCCAGCAGCTGGTCTGCTCAGCTCCCAAACGTTTACAGAGTGCGGTTAGAAGAAGAGGTGATGCAACTCAGTAGTAAACACGCCCCTGTCCCGACTTTTTTGAAATGTGTTGCTGGCATCAAATTCAAATTGATCATATATTTGTCATAAAATATGATTTGTGAATCACTGCATTCTGTTTTTATTGCATTTTATACAGCTTTGGAACTTGGAATTGTATTTCAGTCCTAACATACTGATATACAGACCAGTTCCAACATAAGCTTAGTGTACGGGAGTAATTTTCTCCCACCCTGTGTCACAACATTTGATCCACCGTTTGCTGGTATCGTTACGAGTTTCTTTTCACCTGAGATGACATTCCCCTGGACACAGTGTCTCTCTATGTAGACTGTGATGTAACTAGGGGATGTCTCTGAGCAAACAGTGCCTGCACTGGGGTGACTAAAGTTGCCCTTTGCCCAGGTCAGGGGTTTCTTCCCTTTGATGTCTTAGGGCTTGAGTAAAACTTGGAAATGTGGCACGCTTGTTTCGATGGTCTTGGCCTGAATCCTGGTAATTCAGTTCTTGCTGTATTCTAATGCTTTCCAATGAGTGAGAGGGGTTCTGTTCCAACACGGCCAATCAGGTGACAGAGATTCCATCACAGATGGGTCAACATTTTACCAGTCAAAGAAATATTCTACTGCACCAAAACCATGATATACTGTAAAGAGTTACATGCAATAATAAGTTCTGGAATATATGTATAATGTATATGCAGCCTTAACAGTATCTCCAGAAAAACGTTGCCTTGAAAGCAGATAAGCTAGAGGCACCATGACCTTGAATTTGGTGGGGTGGTTGTCTGGGACCGTGTCTTTGTACAGGCAGCTCCAGCAGCTTCCCATTGCTCTAGCAGGCCAGCTCACACCTGCAGAGGGGGGATACAGACCTTGTCTTCTATACCTGCTGCACTTGCAGACGTCGATGCTTGCATGCACGTGTGTGTCTGCATGCGAAAAGACACACACACAAAAAAAAAAAAACCTGTGGCACACATGTACTCTCACCCAGTCCAGGCCATCTGTGGGAGTGAGCTGTGTCTCAATCCCAGAATCCTCTGCTGGGTGTCATGGTGACCAAGACCACACAGGCTCAAAGTGCGTTTCCATGTAAAGCTGCACATTTTTGTCCCTGTAAGGCAGAACAAAAAATGTTCAGACAAATACAGTTGTAAATGTTCTATATTTTATCCGGAAATACTTTGACATTTTTAAATGAGCTCTGATTAGACTAGAAAAAAAGAAAAATAAACATACACCAATACACAAAAAATCTGAATGAGATCTAGTATTATAAACTATTTTGTATCTAAACAGCCACCTGTGTCAAAAAACATTTAAGTCCTAGTAGAATGTCACTCTCCTTTTACCAGGAAGCCAAAGCATCCAGCACCTATATCCACCTTTTTCTTACATTGCATGTACACCGTTTGTTGGACAAGTGGTTTTAGCTTAAAGGCAAAGCTATTCTGTCAATCCACAATTCATCACTCTGTTCCATCTTCAAATGCAGACAGTAACTTTTTTATAATCATCCATAAACAGCCCACTAAAAGACCACCTGCAAAGCTGCACATATATTCCACTTGCACGTGTGAACCTGGCAACAACACGGCACTTGATACAGCACGAGACGGATTTCCTCCCTAATGCCAAAAGGCGCTTAAAACGCTGCATGGATCCAACACTTCTATGAGAAAACCAGAGCGCACGCTGGTCCTGATAGCCAACTTTCAATTAAAGTAAAAACCATCTGACAGCCCACATCCATTCACCTTCCAACCCATTAACATGGTCAGTGTCACAGGCCAATTTAGACACTGTCACAAAAACAAGATGTGAATCTCTCTGTATGTCCAATACCCACCTAATTCTAAAATTAGAGTAACTACACATCAGAAATAATTTAAAAAGTCAAAACTACTATTAGCATCTTGTTATAATGGTTGAAAGTTGTGTTGTGAGAATGCACTGTGTAGCTCAGTGGGTTAAGCTTCCATGGCTGTGACTGGAGGGTCGCCGGTTCAGGCCCAGCCTCAGCATGTCTGCAGGCCCTAGAGCAAGACTCTTAACTCCCAGCTCCCTGTGGGCGGCTGCCCTTCACTTCCAAGCTAGCCCATACCTGTGGAGAGCAAGATGAGGCAGCCAAAACGAGAATTTCCTCATGGGGATCAATAAACTAAATATAATCATAGTAAGTCAATGACATGTTAACTTAGCTGAATAATATTATGTCAATGAGTTGTTATGTTAATTGACTTGAGTGTGCAAAAGTAGTATGTATGAAGGTATTCTGTTCTGAAGCATTTCTTTGTGAGATTCTGCATCTGAGCAAAGAGATTCTACAAGCAAGTAATTAAGTTTCAAGGCAAGTCTTTGAAAAACAACCAGGTTTAAAGTTTTCTGTTCTAGCAAACATTAATAAAATCTGTTTCGCAAACTGTGCATACTTAATTTACTAAGGGCACAACATAGTTCTTAAAGCTATGGTGATATAATGATAACATAAGTGTAACATTACAAGCTTGCAGCTTTTTATTCAAAAAGTACTATATCAGCATTATTCTCTAACAATGTTTCACTGAGCTTAGCAAGACGTACTTTAAATGGCACTCAGAAACACAATCAGCCTGCAGAGGATTTAAAACTACAAGGACGGCAAATTGAGCATTTTCTTCTCAGAACCTGTGGCAATCAGCCTTCATGCCCTAGTCAAATGCAGAACCACTCAGGAAATCCTGGAAATTTAGTTAACGATTCAAGCACTCTGACCAGAGCACCACCCATTGTCCAATCAGGGCAAGTACAAGCTTAGATGTACTGCTGACGTTCTCTGCTCATTTAGCGCCCATTCTCTTGCCGACTTTGAGCATCAACAAGTAAACCTCATGTGTATCCCATGTGTAGACTTGCATAATTTTCAATGCTACATCCATAAACCCATGTCCAAGTAAAAATAATTATATGAAATTCGAAAGCCATCGGTTACTTCAGTATCAGTGCCATACATAATATGTCACCTTCCACCAAGAATTACACACATAATAAACCAAAAACCAATCCTTAGTCAAGTTCAAAAATATGGAAAATATACTTGATTTACATCCTTAAGTAAGTTTCGTCCAAAACACTGAAGGGAAAAAAAGATATACAAGTTCGGAACTGCATTTCTCAAAAGAGGGAACCTGTGTAGAGGTGGATTTATTGCTACTGGTGCCAGCAGAACCGGTAAAATGATCAGTAGTCAGAGTCAAGCATTGGGACAGGACCTCGGACACAATGAGAGCACACACAGCATACTCATCTCAAGCGGGAATCCTTCTGCCACAGAGGTAAGAGGCACACAGCTGACTGCTGCAGACCAGTTAGGAGAATGGAGCTGTGACCAAAACCTTGAGCTTTCAAGAATTATAAAGGCTCTTATATGTTAAATGCAAGTGGATTTTGACATGAGACTGCTAAACAATGCATAACATGTACAAGATAAGAGAGAAGCCACCTGTTTATCCGTGTGACTGTACCACTTCCTTGTTACCAGTCAATTACTGTCACAAATAAAGACACAGAAATTGTATTTGCTAGCTATGATCCAAGTTAAAACCAACCACAGGAAATTTATAAACAACTAGTATTTAGTCAAGTTCGTCTTCCTATTCCCTCTATAAATTACAAGGAAAAATCAAGGGAGTCCAACTGGGGTCGCTTCCCTACTCCTGGTCATATCATGTGTTTTGTACTCATACTTCAACCTTGAACTACTAAAGTAATCATCATCCTCTCTTACTACTGTACCAATATATGTCACTCGCTGATATCTATCAACAGAAAGAAAATGATGATCATTCATCGATTACCGCTTTAGCAGCATAACTCGATGCGCGCTCACGGCAGCATCAGCCACCTCGTCCATTATTTACCGGATAATCTCATTCCCCCGTCGCCGACTATGCCACTAAATACAGTCGTACCGTGCAGGTGACTGACTTAGAGCAGCCTAGTTCACGGAACTACAAATGGCACACAAGGGACGTGCGTACGATCGCTAAAGCGATGCCAAGCCAAGACGCCCTCCCCCTAAAACAGCAGCATCCCTCCGATCGCATGGCACAGCTGGCGACAGCGCTTTACCGAGCCGCTTTAATCAACCGGAGAGTGCAGCCGAATTGCTGGCCATTAAAGACGGCCATCTGTCTTCCTCGGGCAAGCTAAGCATCACAATCCAGCACGCCACCATCCATCCATTCATTCTGCCGCTGATGAGCTTGACAGCCATGCATCAGTCAGACGGCAACCTCTGGATAAAGTCGCCCCCTCCCCCCCGTAAAAAAAACACCGAACGGGGAAATTTTTGTACACGAACGGCGTGAGATAAAATAAATGTTTACAGAGATGCAGCGCTGTGAATTTGAACTGTGAATGTAGCGAGCCAACGATCCACCACTGTCTGTCCGGCTAACTGTCAGTCAATGAGTTTCTTATGATTATAAAGCGCAGGAAAATAATAAAAAAAACAGCTCAGCATCTTACCGAACCCTGCCGAGCAATAAGATAAACAGCGAACGCGCTAGAAGCGGAGGCCGACCCCAGACCCGGGATGGCTGACAGCATTGTTTATATACACAAATTAAATGGAAATCAGAGAGAGGCGAGGCTGCCGCGGCCGCCGGTACAGCGTTAGCTCCGGATGCTACTCACATGCTCCGCTAACAGCGCAACGCGAACCGAGACCTGACAGGGAGACTGCGGACTGCTGCCTACGCCTGGCGCGGGAGGGGTGCACGACAATACCGCCGACTTTTATTAAAATGTCTGTTTTGGCGCTTAATTAAGAAAAAAGAGAAACACTTTAAAATTTACGTGGAGGTGTAAAAAAAATAAAATAACAGTATTACACAAGCGGCACGTTTTGCATAGCCGCCCCTTACTGCTGCACAGGCCTCGGGCTGGTATCTCCCGTCCAGCGGAGTCAGAGTTCACTGGCAAACGACGAGGCTTTGGGGTGGAGGGGAGCGACAAGAAGGTAGACCCGCTGGAGGACCAAGGGAGGACGGGGGGCGGGTGTGACACCGCGCAACCGCGCAGGGGAGCTAGAGTCCCATTAAACTTAAGCGAGAAAAGCCGGAGGCTTTGGGCTGTTTGCTTAACTGTTTTTTTTTTTAAAATCCTGACTCTTCAGCCAAGATCCATCCTTCCAGCATCCAATCCTCTTATTCTGATCGGAGTCGCAGCGACTTTAACCAAAGGTGCATCAGAAATTTAAACTGTGCAGAAATCTCATCGCTGAATGCGTTCACCTGGTCTTTGAAATATAACCATTAAAACTGAATTAGTAATTTCGCATCAAAATCTATTTACAGAACTTGTTTTATGATTCAGAGACATCTCCTACCCTAATGCTACAAGACTACGTATCACACACTAATATGCAATGTTAAGCTCTTCATTGCTGTTCACTGCCTCTCTTTTGTACTGATCTGCCTGTTTATCACCTTGCCCTGTCATTTGTTATTGTTACTGTTAATTCTGTAATACTGCTGCAGCATTCTTTGTATTCCACTGTATTCTGTATGCCACTTTATCTTGCTACTTTGCTCTGAATGTTGTGTCATATAAGATATTATATGTTAGATATCTTGTTGTAGTTAGTATGTTGTACTTAGAATTTATTCTATTGCAACGTTGCACTGCTCTGTTAATTGTAGTCTGTGGAGAAAGCATTCAAGCAAGAAATTCAGAAATTCATTGTAATTTGTTAGCTGTACTTTGTACGAAAGACAAAACTTTGAATCTTGCATATTTTACAATCTATTGGATTTTATTTTATTGGGCTTCATAGCGTTTGTATTATTGTTATAATGTATAACATTAAAGTAATTAAAGTAATTGATTCCGGTTAATTTGAAGAGCACGTCAGCGGAACTAAATTTTCGTTTACACGTCTTTCTGTAACTTTAGTTGCTGTCTAATTCGGGACTGACTACAAATCTAGTGATTATGGAATTAATGCACAATTCCTTTCATATCCTGAAGATGGCGGTCTGACCGGAATATCGGGACTGGGGAAAAACAACGCACGAATCTTGGTAGGAGTAAATTAATTCGCTCTGATAGAAATAACTGTGTCACAGGCAAGAATGTTATATAATGAGTGTTTTTACAATTCAGTAAAAGTTTAAACTACCAATTCTATAATTTTGTGTTTTTAATAGATATTTATAGATATTTTCATGTGTAATTAAGGAAATCTGAGCAGCCACAAGTTTACTAGGCTGCTGGAGGTAAGATATCTACAATCATCTTTCGCAAAGTACCTGCAGTTAACACTGCCGTTGCCCTGTCAGTACACCATAAACAGACTGGATTTTGCTGTGTTGGTAAGTAGATGGTGGAGAATGCCAGCATGGTTAAGGTATCCAAAGCACACAGACCAAATCCAAAAAATATTAGTTTTTATTCTATGAACACTCTTGAAGTTTCAGGTCTTCAGGTAGCGGCCTTTTAATTACCCCTAGTCTGAACAAAAACCCTCGGCGAAGCATCCTTCTGCTACTATGGTCCACATCTGTGTAACAGCCTTCCTGAAGACATGCGTGTCATGTTCCAAACACAAAGGAGGTAGGAGCAGGTGTGAGGCCAAAAGAATGGGGTTTATTAAAGGAACAGGGCAAACAAAAGGCAAAGCTGGCAATAGGGGAAACTGCTGGAACACACACTTGGGTGACATCAATGACCAGACTGGGGAGCACAGGACTGGGAGGCACTCTTATACACCACTGATGAGGAGCAAACGAGAGGCATCTGGTGTGAATCACACAAGGGCTGAAACAGGAGGTAAGACAAATGAGTAACTATGGAGAGAAAGAGAGGGACAGGGATGCAGGGCATGGCAGTGTCCAACCTCCCCCCTTCAACGCATGCACTCCAGGAGGGGACCCACAGAGATCAAACAACAAGGAGAGAGACAAAAGGGGACACTGGACAGAACAAGGGATGATGGGACACTGGACGACCAGACACAACAGGATGAAACAAACAAGCATCTAATAGGAGAGACACGAGATGACACTGGGAATCAGGAGCAGCACAGAAACCAAGGAACAACATCGACCAAAACAGGGTGGATAAGTGAAGGCACACCAGGGTCAACAACAGATAACCAACTGGAAACCATACACTAGGGGAAAGGACAGGTGGAAGAGGGTATTGGGGCAAAAACAGAAATGAGGCAGGAGGGAACAGGGTTGGACTTGGGGTTCCTCTAGACCCTCGGAAGCAGGGCGTTGACCCCAGAACATGAGGCCCCTGTTGACACCAGAGGCCATCTCAGGATAAGGAACAAGGGTGGTCCAAGTTTGGGATGGGGACAAAGGTCCATCATGCAGGACTCAGGGCCTGACCCGGAGGCTCCCACTCCAGGTCATCTAGAGGGTTCTCCTCAGGGCTTGTCCCCTCGGAGCAGGCGGCCACCAAGAAGTCAGGCTTGAGGCTGGAGTCCAGCAGAGGGTCGGAGCAAGAGCCAGTGAGGCCGCTGCAGGCAGGCAGCAGCAAGGGGCTGGCGAGGCAGGCGCGGGCGAGCATCAGGCAGGAGCAGGAAACTGCGGGGCTGGGGTGCCTGGTGGCGTGTGAGGCTGGGCCGGGACCTTGGAGAGGTGAGTGAGCTTGGTGGGCACCTCAGGAGATAGGCTGGGAACCTTGGGATACCAGTGGAGCTCGGACGCCCCTCGAGTTGGGTGGAACTCGGTCATCATGGGTACTTCAGGAAGCGGGAGACACTTTGGCACTTCAGGAAGCGGAGCAGCGCCCTTGTCCAGGCCAGGCTCCCGCGGCTGACCGACTTTGTCCAGGTCGAGCATGTGGGGCGGGTTCAGAATCTAAGGGGGAATCTGCCCTCTTCTTTTGCCTCTGCTTCTTACTGCGGGAACCGGAAGCTGGCTGGCGGAAGCCAGCGAGTGGATGGTGACACTTTAGCCAGCTTGATTTCTGGGGTTAGGGGTTCAGGTGGGTTAGGGGGAGTCGGATTAGGAGGTGAAAGGAAATGATCACTGTGATGCTGTGAAGTACTTTCACCTCTTTTTGACCTTAGACATACAATTAGGGGCTTCTTTGCTTTACCTTGACCTGGGTGCCATTTTTGAGTGATGCTAAGTTATCTAGTGTACGCCTCACATTTTCCCCATGGTCCTGCTCTCCATCACATTAAGCATGGGAAGAGGCTGGATGAAACAAGAATGGGGATTCAAAGGGTGTGAAAAACAAGCCAAAAGGGCAGTAATATGGAAATATTTTTCAGGAAAGTGTAATAATCAAAACTTATTTTATTAGTAGATCAGTTTTAGGTGATGTTGCGGTAACAAGACCTACCGAACCATACATCAAAAACTTAAATTTCCAACACATATACTAACCATTCCCAACACGCACACACCCCAAGTATTTGGAATGTTGTATAGCACCAATAATTCAAAGCATTAGGGAGGATATGACAAAAACTATACACATGTACTTTATACAGCATTTCTTTTACACTACAGAGTGAAATTGTGCACATATTAATTTATAACTATGAATTAAAAAAATCCTTTTGAGTTTTCATAATAAGACAAGCATGGTCAGCTCGACTAATCAAGGAAAGGCCACATGTAGCATAATGGTTAAGCACACAGATTTTTGTGATCGTTGGATTTTTAATAAGTGTCTGGAGAAACAACATTCCACTGAGGCAGGGTTTCTTAAGCCGATCCTTGGGGACCCGCAAACAGTCTACAGGAGTAAAAGTGTGGATTGTCTGGGGGTCCCTAAGGATGAGACACACTGCTCTATGGAGCACAACACCCGGATTACTCTTAAAACATCCATTTATATGATTTGACAAAATAAATTAAATTTGTAAATTTCTTAGGATAAAAGTATGAATAATCTAGGAAAATAAAATAACAAAGGTAGGTATGTAATTTCCCTGCTGTGTATTAGCAAACCATTTGCACTGTGAATAGGAAACATATAACAGAGGAGTCTGGAATATTCCCAATTTCATCTCTCAGTGTTTGGTAGAAACTGCTTTTTCTGTGACTTGTGAGGACTTCTCTCTGTTTCTGTTATCTGTCACTGTGACAGTAAATGTGTTTCTCCATACAGTCTGTATTTTGCAGTCCCTTGTCCTCATGAAGAATCTCCTTTCCTGATGACACTGATTGGCTGTTTAGTCCCAGGTCGTACCATGAAGGAGGTGCCATAGGACGGCTTTGATGCTGTCAAATCACTACGATGACAGAACAAGTGGATGTTAAATCAAGACTCATACTTAGAGTAAAAAACTGGTCTGTGACCTAAGTGCTTGGACGTTTTTAGAGTAACAGATACCTGTTTCTCAAGTCTTAGAATTAAGAATTATTATCAATTTTTATTACCATTACTATGAATTTATTGTAAATGATAAATTCCAAACCAAAATCATAAATAGGTATCTAAACATGCAGGTTGTCCTAGAAAAGATGTAATGAAAATTGTAAGGCTTACGAGATAAACTTTATAATTGTGACACATAAACGATGGGTGAAAACCACATAAAAACAAGTGGTTTTTCTACAGATGAGACATACAAATAGGTATTGTTTTTATTTCCTGCTTAAAGTAGAAATTTTGAAACAGCTATTTACCTCAAGGTACAAGTTCTTTTATTCTCTCCTAATAACTTTATAGGGGTATTAAAACTGTAAGACATATAAAAATAATATTTGGCACTAAGGAGAAGCACCCAATTGTATATTTCATTTTAATTGTACTTGTAGTCTGTAATGATAGTATACAAAATACAAAGAAATACTGTTATCAAATGCCTGAGTAACATTGTTTTGTTACATGGCTAGAATGATCAAACTGTCAAAGCTAATGTCTCCTCAGAGTAAAAAGCTCTGATGATTCTGTACCTGTTGGTTTCTTTGGACATCACAGAGGATTTGTGAGCCATCTTTGCCACTTTACCTCCCAGCTCACCGAGGACCAGGCTGTGAGCCTGCGAGGAATGAACGTTTGTGGGTGATCCTGTTTTCATTGTGTCAGCAGCATTCTGCCTGACAGGAATTCCAGACTCTTTGTCTAACTGCCTCAAGCTGTATCCCTGGTCCAGCTGTTTCTTATGTATAATGCTCTGGAGGGTCCTGTGACTGCCAGAGGGGGGCTCTGGCTTAGCCTCAGCAGGTGACACTTCTGCTAGCTTGATTTCAGGAGGTGGCACTTTTGCTAGCTTGATTTCAGGAGGTGGCACTTTTGCTGGCTTGATTTCTGGGGTAGAGGTTGATGAAACGATAGGGAGTTCAGGTGCAGAGTGAATCTTCACTACAGGTGGGTCAGGGGGAGGCAGATTAGGAGGTGAACCGAAATGATCACTATGATTCTTAGTATCTTCCTCTAAGTTTGCAAATTCGGGAGGGGGAGGGATGATAGACGTGCTGTCATTGTCTAATCTATTCTCATTGTGAGTGGGGTTAAGTGCTGGAGTGGAGCGCACAAAGTCCGCATCCTGCCTCTTTGGAAACTGAGCCACACGCTCACCTACGGGTGCTGGAGGCAGAGGGTTCAGGAGACTCTGGGCTGAAGAATTTGCATTATTGGTCTTTGTTTCATCAATTGAGGAAGATTCATTCAAGTGTAATGACTTGAGTTTCTCTCGCTCCTTGGCAGCAAGCAGAAGGGCAATAGGAGAGGTTGTACGCTCCCTTGACTGCAAGCACCTACTTCCCCTTTGAAGGTAGTATGGCTTTCGGCTCACTTCGAAACCATGCTTGTAGCTTTTGCTGGCTTGCATCATGACATAACTTGATTTTGGGCTGGAGTAGATTTCTGGGGCAGGATATGTAGTTCCATCTAGAATAACTGACCCAGAATCCTTGCCAGGAAACATATGTCCCTCAGTCACTTTGTTGGGAAGGTTGGCCTGCAGGATGTCCTTGACATCTTGCTGGTCATTCTGCATCTGGGGACTTGTACTCTGAGCTGGCTTCGCAGGAGCATCTGACAGTGTAGCTGACCCAAAATTGTTGACAGCAGCAGGAATTTTACTATTGATTTGGACTGGACGTGGAATTTTATCTGTGGAAGGATCTTCTAAAAGGATGATGGTGTTATTAGGCTTATTTTGAATATCCTTCTGTTTATTTAAAATGCTGTTGTTTGGCATACTGTACAGCTTAGCCTTGTTCTGGGGGTTGAAACTGGAAGGTGCAGTTACTTCAGCAGGGGAATCTGAAACTTGCAAGGAGAAAAGCCTATCTGGTGAAGAGGGGGGATTCTGGATTCTGGGTGTGGTGCCTTCAAATTTCTCCACAGGTAGAGTAGGGTCTAAGAATGGGGGTAAACTAGCATATTTAGTGAGTGCTGAATGAGAGAAATCAAAGGTGTTGGTGCTAGGTGAATTTGAGGAACCTTTTGAGGGAATTTTTAGGGATGACATGACGGGGGAGAGGTCTGAGTGTTGACTGAACACCTTTTGTACTGGCTTTGGTGATGGTGGTTTCCAAGCAGGCAGATTAGGTGAGGAACAACTGGCTGAATTTGTTGGGGGGGGAGGGGGCTGCATAGTTGGTGGTGGAGGAATGTACATCTCTCCTTCCAGTGAATTAAAAAAGGAGCTCTGACTGGGAACTGCATTACCACTTTCTGAAAAAGAAAGAAAGATCGCCATTGGTTAGAACTAGTAAGAATCGATTACAAGAGCATTCCATCAACAGTACAGTGACCTTGTACTGATTAAGTGGTTGGAAAATGATAAATGGATGGGTGGATGATGAAAGGATGTTTATATAATAATGACATTTAAAGATTAATAAAGCATCTAGTCACTATTTAGTTAATTTAAGTTTGCAAATGAATACGTAATTCAGAAACATGAGGCCTCAAGTTCAGTAAATAAAATTATGCAATTAATTTATGTAGCATTTCTACAGAGAATCATTCATTAAGAGCTGAGCTGGAACAAAAAAAAATGCGTGCAGATTGTTTATTAGGACCAAAGCTGAAAACCCCACCATTTTTTCCCTTTATAAAGCAGTAAGATTGAACATAATTCTTGCCAATATGAGTCAAAAAAGGCAGCAAAAGCACCTTATTCAAGAATCTACCTGTTGGGGTCCTAGAATTAAACATACGGACCACACACAAACAGAGGGCACAAGGCCAGGGTACACCCTTGGTGGGATGTCAGTTCATGCCAGGGTTTCTTCATATACATACTCAAACTATTTACTAAGACAATATTTCACTGTCTTTCCTGTGTTCTCTTTTCCTTCCTTCCCCAGCAATCTGGCCAAGATCAGTCAAGCACACACATCATGCAGCAGTTGACTGGTACCTCTCCCAGCTGCATTCATTCCTCTGGATGGGGGCATAAGTGGCACTTTTGGAATTGGGACAGCAAAGCCTTGGGAAGATGACTGGGAAACAAAAAGAAGGAAAGTTGATGACATAGGGGTTAATAATAGTGAAATGAATAAATGAGAGAAAGACAATGTGAAGGGTTATTCAATTGATCTAGGTAAACAGATCAATCTTGAACTACAGATCAATGATGAGCCACATATCATCTCTTTAATACTATTGCTAACTTATGTATGATTGCTGGGATAAAGGTCATGTGTCCAGGTGACCATACAGAACTGATGAAAACCTAAGTAATTAGTGTTCACACCCCTCATCAACTGTGCACACCTGGGTGGTGTTAATTGAACTGGAATGTGAGTAATGCTTTAGGAGTAATTCTCCTGCGGGGACACTCAGGTACTTACGAAGGTTCATAAGGGTTCATTATTATTTGTTTTTTACCGAAAAGGGTCCCTGTTAGGGTGACATAGTGGTTAGCACTGATGCATACCTGTGGGACCAGGGTTGAAGTCTCTACCCTAACTGCATGTGTGTCGTATTGGAGTTTCCTCTGGGTACTCTGGTCCCCCCCACGGTCCAAAAACATAATAATTGATACTTTATTGATCACCATGGGGAAATTCTTTTTAAGCCTCCCTCAACTTGCACTTTGTAGGTGAAAGCAAGATGGGTGTGAAGAGCAGCTGCCTGTAGCAGTACCCAGTGAACTAGGGATTAAGGGCCTTGCTCAAGGATACACTATCGTTCAAAAGTTTGGGATCATTTAGAAATTTCCTTGCTTTTGAAAAAAAAGCTTTTTTTTGTCCATTAAAATAACATCAGATTGATCAGAAAAACAGTGTAGGCATTGTTGATATTGTAAATGACTATCATTGTCATGACCCGCTTTTCCAATCCTCCCATGTGCCACACCCCCCTCGTTACCTCGTGTGGAATCTCCGTGTTACCAGCTGTTTCTCGTTGTTAATTAGTCTGATGTATTTAGGTCTGTGTTTGAGTATGTTTCCCCAGTCCGGCCATTAAAGTTTAGAAGTCTTTTGTTCCTGAGTGTGGTATTTTGCAATAAATCCCTCGTTCCCCAATTCCTCGATTCCCTGCTCCTTCTTCCCCGGTCTATGGCATGACAATCACAGCTGGAAACGGCTATTTTTCAATGGAATATCTACATAGGTGTACAGAGGTCCATTATCAGCAACAATTATTCCTGTGTTCCAGTGGAATTTTGTGCTTGTTAATGCAAGTTTATCATATTAGATGGTTAATTAATCCTTAGAAAAACCTTTTGCAATTATGCATACCACAGATGAAAATTGTTGTGCTGATTAAGGAAGCAATAAAACTGGCATTCTTTGGACTAGTTGAGTATCTTGAGCATCAGCAATTGTCACCTGATCTCAACTCTATTGTTTGCGTTCATGTTGAGGTCCAATGTGTTAGTCAAAAAAAAAACCCTCCAGCACCTTCACATGCGTCTTTAAACTTATGCAGTAAATTGTGAACCTAGAACAATGTTCAATGCACACATCAGCTGGTAATGAGATTACACTGACTAAGACTGAGGCGACACTGGTCACAACCTAACCTTTAACTGATACCTCACACTATTCATACAGTCACTGCTTAAATGATACAAATTACCTAGGAAATTTCTATCAATGACGACAGCTAATAATATAACTTTTTAAATTTATGACTAACCAGAATGGAAGTTTTTTCAATTCACATACAGAGTAATTCTTTAAATTCTTCTTCTTAAACAGTTTAAATTAGGTTTGAATACAGCAGCATTAGTAGAATAAGGACTTATTGAGGGTGGATGGACTGACTTACAGAGGGTGATGTGTGAAGCTGGACAGCTGGCCTGGCTCGAACCCTAGCTGTGCCTGGCTCTGGCCTGGCGGAAGAGTCCAAAGGCAGATCCACATTGTCTGGGGAAAGAGAAAATGACAAATTCTTCTCAATCCATTGCTCTTTGGTTCTGGTGTCATTGGTGAGAAACTTAGACTAAAAATCCAAACGTTGAGGGGGACCATTCCTATATAATTAAATGTCATAGTACATATGTAAATGTGTTTTTGTTCTTTTTTAATTGTGGCCCTTCGAACAATTTAATACCCTGCCGTAGATCTATTAGGACAGTTTCTGGTAAAATATCAGTCTTCAAGACTACTGGCATCCTTGTCCCGTCCACATCCAACCTTAATCTTAAGAGCTTTCACAATTTCAAAGTTCATTTCTCTGCAGACGTTCACCCTGCAGCAGACTCGTTTTCTAGACAGCTACCTGTAAAAAATGTAAATGCCCAAGGCCTGTAACATTTTACTGAGCCTTGCTACTGCAGCACTACATACCAGACATAAGGCATGGCATGCTTGAATACATGCAAAAAGAACCAGCTTACTTCACACGCATGAAGTACGAGTGCGCATGCAAGCCTCCTCGGTGAACCGTGCTTGGTGGGGCAGTAACCATGCTCTGGCCTCATTGAAGCATCCCCAGTTAAATCTGCCATGTGAAGTATACTTCAATACCAATCTTAACTACAGATGATTCCTTCCTCAGGGAACTACTGCAGGTATACCAGAAGGGTTAATCTCCAGCGTACTTTTCCATCCTGCAATATCCAGTTTGACCTGCAGAACCTGAGCGATCAGGCATCTCACTGTATGTGTCACCGCTTACGGTGCACACAAAGACACTGGCCACATCAGGTGTCAGTGCTGTGGCATCTCACTGCAAGAGAAATACCTCACAAAACTGAAGGTGCTAGCGTTTCAAGCCCTCAAGACACTTCCTCAATCACTACCTTTGAGAAAATATGGATTGCTATCATTGCTTTAGCCGGCTATCCAATCATATCATTTTTTAAACTGCTGTGTTGAAAATGAAAAAAAAAGTATTTAGTTATTTAAAAACCCTTTCCATTCACTGAAATTATTTCATGTTAAATGTATCTGCTGTGCACGCACTTTCACATAGGTCAAGAGAAGCATCACTGAAGGGATTTCACTGACAGACTGCATACAATCATGCAGCAAAACCAATCCACTAACAACTTTCAGACAGGTTAATCTATTTAATTCCCTAGATTTCTTTCAGGGAGTTCTGTTTGTGTGTTTGTGTGCTTGCAAATTGATTTGCTCTATGTGTTTTGTTTCGAACTGCTTGTTTTTCAGCAATTTATGCACCTTGCTGCTGCTGCCAGCTACAAGATTTCAAACCGCAACCTTCCATTCACAGCAGACACAGTCCTACCCGACAGAGTCACACATCCCCCCCAAAATGCACAAGTATAGGACGAGGTCAACTGGATGGCAGACATGCATACTGAAGGCAAGGAGGAGCATGCTACAAAAATGGAATGATGCTTTATTTGCCATAAGTGCAAATACAAGAACAGTGGAAAGCTTGATAATTTTCAAACATCCCCTCTTGCTCCTTTAACACACACACAAACATACAGGAGAGAGTGAAGTGCGGGATCAGACCACACGGTCAGCCATTTTTCCAGCATCCTGATGCATTTTTTGAGGGGGCAGGATTTAAAGGTCTTGCTCAAGGGTAGTGCTGGGCAATATGGCAAAAAATGATCATGATATTGATAATTATAACAATATAATTTCTTTAACTCAATGCTCCATTTTAGAAACTGCTGACACTACATTTCTTTCCTAGGTTTTTTGTCTCGGACTACCTTACTGTACCTTCCAAGGAACGGGTTTGACTAGAGTTAGGTGATATTAATTATATCACAATATTTTTAGAGATTTTTGCAATATTGATATTTATCAGAATATTCAAAAATTCACATGTAGAAAACAGCCAAATATTACAGGCGGCCTTGAGTTTCTCTGATTATGATGACCATATTGCTTTAGTAATAGTTATGGCACATGTGACAGGTGTAATGATGAATTATGCTGACAACAGACTCATACCATGACGGAATTTGTGTAAAAACAGCGCACTGTAAGTGTCAGATATGCAAGAAAACAAATGTCTAGGCTATATCACGATACTCATGATATTCAAATTGATGACAATATGAATGTTTATAATTGCAATATGCTATTATGTTGCCCATCCCAACTCAAGTGTCTGATGGAGATGCAACCCTTCTGTTGAGGATGGAACTCGATCTGGCAACCTTTTTATCACAGGCACAAAGCTCAATCCCTTTGAGACACACACTGTCACACAAAAATGGACACATTGCAGACTGAACACAGGACATCATACCCGCAAACTACCACTAAGTTACATCTCCCTGGCAGGATGATTCCAAAAGGATGAACTTATTTTGGCACATATACAATTCATGTTTGACATGCTTCATAAAGAGCATTAAGGATTCAGAGTGGAGATACTTGGGACCAAACCCAGGACCTTCTACATACAAAGCATGCACTCTGAACTACAGTCCCCTCATGGATGCACAAAAAAAGTGGAGAAATATTGCTGATTTCAAGCACATGTTTTGCACAAGATCTACACCCATACAGCTTCAGTGCAACTGCAGCCTGACAAAAAATAATCACAATGATGTTCCTTTACAGGGAGCAAACATAAGGTCAAAAGCTGCATCAGTTAGTCAGACCTCATTAGCTTGTCTTCAGAGTTTGATTCATCTACTACACTTGGGTTACATAGGCTATCTTTAAAAAAAACTTCTATGTAATTTCCTGTCATATTAATTAGCAGAAGGATAGTAAGCTGCTTTGTGTAGAATCATGTATTATGTAAGAATGTGAATGGCATTGTAGGAAACTTTGCAAGTTGTTGATGATGTAAACATATGACAACACAGCCCGGCAGAGAATTTAATTCATATGATCAATTAATGGGAGGTCAACAAATCAACATTCTTCTGAAAGGACACATGAGACTGAAGGAATATTTGAATGTGGCATCATGAAAGTGACAGGAATTCAGTCACCATTCCTGCATGAGGAGCAGTCTACAATGAAAGAGTTCCTTACGCGGTACTCCAGCAACCACTCAGCTAGTAAAAATGTCAACACACAGGCTCTGCAGTGTCTTGTGGCTAAATGAACAGCTCATTGGGTGCCAAGAGGAAGAAGGCTATCCCAGCAACATGTGTTCCACTTGAATGTGAACCTGGCCAACACCCGTCTGTCGAACAGCCACCAGTCAGATGTGAATTGTTTTAAACTGGCTGGTTGGCTGATACTTGGACTAGACCCAGAATGCGTGTGAAAAGGAGGACAACTCATGACAAAAATCAGGAAGTGTTGCACTACCTTGAGCGCGATGTTTTTATAAGATTGCATTAATTGTCCCACCTGTTCCAGAATAGCACACACATGCTAAATATGACTCAGGTCTGTTCTCACAACTCAGTAGCATTTATAAAGACTGAGAAACTCGAGCGAAGGATTACTCTTACCTTTCATGCCCCCTTTCAAGCAGATTTACAAAGAAATGTTGTGGTCTCTAAATGGAAAAATAAGCTATTGCTCCGGTCACATTACAAGGAAAACTTCCTTTTCAAGTTCAATATGCTCTAAGCACATGGAAATGTGAATGTAAATTTACTTTTGTTTATTCGGACTGCCAAAGTGTTTGTTTGGAATATATTAGCCACTGTTGCATCAGGCACAGAATGTGATTCGTGGCTCGATCTGAGGGTCTGGACTGTGACTGGAAGGTCACCAGTTCAAATCTCATGGCTGTCAGAGTGTTCGTATCAACACTGGGGCCTTAAATCTGACAGCTGCTGCAGGGGTGCTGGATAAAGGACTGAGTCAGTACATTAATCCCAAACGTTGCCCTTGTCTGTGTGTTTAATAGAAGAGTAAGACAGGTAAGTGAAACCTAAAGAATTCCTAAAGAAGGTACCTGTATCACTACTTGTACGAATCATATGACTTCCGTATAGGGAAAAAATACATTCCTAACTGAAGCTGAACCTATAATTAATTTTAGGAAAAGAAATGCTTTAATTAATTCAATTTGCTTGTGTAGTGGGAACTTTTAAATAATATTCAAACACATCGTACAGATGTGTAGCCATGTCATTTGATATTAATAAAAGTTTTCATATTCACTGTAGATGGTATTCCCAAAGGTAATCTCATCCTGGAATTTAAATCGTTTATGCAGACAGGTCCTCTAACTGTGACATGTACTGTTTAATCAGTACTGTAATTCTCCTACAATTCTCAGATGAATAGTACCTAATCTGAACTACGTAAAATGTTCACTAATCATTTATCAATCCTGATGCTATACAGACAATATCCATTTTCACTCAGCATGTTTCCTACTGAGAAAACAAGTGAATATGAATAAAAATGTAAATGAATTACAAAATGAAATTACTTTAGTAATTGTCCTTTCTGACTCTTGAAGAGAATTCATTTATACTAAGTGAAGATTGTTACTCAATTGGTTGTCATCTTCTTAAGTCTTTAATTATATGTCTTGCTTCTGACAGAGTGGCGCTATATTCCTGATGGCCCTAACATGTGACAAAACTGGTTTAAGTATTATTTTAGTATTGGTTATAATGCTTGGCCGGCCTTGATTGACCTACTGTACATGCTCGTGGTTTACACCTTACGTATCATATTAGGTATAAGGTTGTTTTTTTTGGGGGTTATGTTAACATTTAAATCTTGCTTATTTGTGAAATTGAGATACTGTAAGGTGGCCTTATATAATTTGCATGATTCTGCCATGGGGGGGGTTGGGGGGCTTGTCAAGTGGTTATGACAGAAGGGCGACATTCTACATTTTAGGACCCCCTTAGCCACTTCATTTAAAAAAACAGTCTAATGCCAAATCTAGCATGTGTCCTGGGCTCGAGTCACTGTAAATAGCTTATATAAAAATTAAAGGTTATGCAACTTGAAAGAGTACAACATGTATGGATTACAAGTGTCACCTTGGCCCTCTCCATCCAAGTTAATCAATTGCTATACATGTTCTTGCTATTTCTCTCACATCATCAAACTACAGTATTTCCTGAAATTTGGCTGAAACTTGGGAAGTCAGCTTTTACTTAATATGACCACAAAAGCTCCCAGAGATTTTGAGAAATATATAACACCTTTGCACAAAGGCACCTGTTTAATATCGCTTTTAATCAACGAAGGTTTTCTCTTTTTTTTTCTTGGTAATTTTCCTACTTTTTAAAATACTTTTGCAGTGAATATGTGAATTGGTGTATGACATCACTCAGCAGCTTCTGGTGGTTTTTTGAGCATGCTTTGGTGACTTCCCATTGGCAACAGCCAGCAAAACAGCTCAGGGGTCCATCACGTATATGAACACTGCACTCTAATTAACTTCAATGGACCTTGAAGTTTCTGTCACTGATGCTATGCTTGTGAAGAGATGGAATAGGGCAGTATTCAAACTTTCTTTGACAGGGCCCCCTAGGGCTGATATATTTGTCCTGAACACCCCCCCCCCCACCACCCCCACACACCACACACACACACAGGCTTGTAATTATATCTTTTTTGTGGGGACTCTCCATTCATTTCTATGGGGAAACTCTAATCCCAACATTACCTCCTTAAGCATTAATCCTTGTATGAGTAATGACACGCCAATTTACGTTGATGATAGACCTCAACACTGACGTTGTCTCAAGTCTGGAAAAATGTAATGGTGGGAGGGTGGTCATCTAGTATTTCTTCAGGGGACTGAGCCCTAACCTTAACAATAAGTAACCAAACAAAACACAAGGCATTTTTAGCTTTTTGACTGCAGTCACAGATCTTTGTAGGGACCTGAAACATGGTCCCCACAACGTCAAAATAACAGGTTTTTATCATATTGTGGAGCACATTTGGTCCCCACAATGTAAAATAAACCTAATTCTCTCTCTCTCTCTCTCTCTCTCTCTCTCTCACACACACACACACACACACACACAACATATATATCGATGTATTTTTTGTTTCTACTCGTTTTAGGTGTTTCTTTACCATCTTCTTACCATTTTATATTAACACGACCATCAGCTAGAAGTTACTCCATGATTCCAAGTGTGTCAGCATTAAGTGAGCAGCCTTCCTACAGTAAACTTTTGTTACGTTACTAGTCATAAAAGTTAGATGTATTCCATACGTGGTGCCTGTCTATGTCACACATTTTAATTATTTTTATTTGTTAGCCTCATATAATGTGTAAGGGGATATAATGTGTTTGCAGTATTTTTAACATTTCTGAAGGCTGCAATTCTTAAATAAATCTGCACCAGGGTAACTGTGTTCTGTTTTTTTTTTTTTTTTTTTTTTGTCCCCAGAGTGAATACCTCTGGTGGAGTGGGGCTAAGAGAAAGTATTCTAGTAAAATAAGCATTGTCGTCAAGGGATCTAGATATGCTTTTTTATTTAAAAATATGAAAATAAATCATTTCCAACTTCTCCAAAGCTTCACCAAGTGCAAAACAAGTAGTTTTAATACCTTATGTGGCATCTTTAAAATACTACCGTTAACGAACTCGCTCTTAACTAACAAGGTGCTATTTTTTTTATGAACCAGTCGCGAATTTAAGAGTAAAAAACTTTTCAGAATCAATACATCGTGAAATTACAATGCCTGAGATTTTTCCAGACGTGAGACAACGTCGATCAGTGTTGAGATCTATCATCAACGTAAGTTGGTATGTTGCACTCATACAAATAGATCCGACAGATATGTATACCGTCAAATAGCGTTTTGCTGCCAAAGGACTCGAACGCTGGTAGCCTACTTTTTCGTAAAAAAAGTCTTGTGTACTTATTAATTAGTTGGCTGTTTCTGCCTGATGCTCTAATTAGCCATTGTCATTATTTAGGACGCTACTGAGCCCATATTGCACCTACCTAACTCACTGAGTGACTGCTTACATTACTCTTACATATATTAGAAGAGGAAAATAGCATCCACTGAAATTCAGGGTTACTGTAAATTTTCTGAAAATTCAAATTATACTCACACGCTGCAAATAATCAATAAGACTTAGGCATATTTATGGCACCAGGCAGTTTATAACATAGGCGGTTTCTAGAACCTATTTAGATTGGCTTCCGTCCCGGATTTTTTTGTCTCAGCCCCCCTAAAATATTTTTTCTAAAACCATTTAGCGTATTTTTGTATACGATTCGTAGCACCACCGGCTCAGCAAACTTCATCGCGTTAAATCCCCCCACCTCTGATCGGAAAATGTAATAGTGGGATGGGGGCATTTCGTATTTCTTCGGGTGGTTTAGCGCCCCCCACCCAGCAAGGTTGAAATCCTATAATCATCCCACATTTACAATGATCTTGTCTTAGAAACCATTCACTGTCTCGTCCCAGTCAGAACGTCAATAAAGTTCGATATCGCCATCGATGGTACTCACCGCTCTCCCTGATCTCAGCATTTGTGTCGAAAAGAGACGGGGTTTTCCGAGTGCCCAGCAAGGTAAATGCTCCTCTTTTCATTTCGGCTCTAATCTAAAATTAATCTAAAGTGTGTTAAACATGTTGCATATTTAATCAATAATGTACAAAACAAAAATCTAAGTACCGCGGATGGGCTGTTTCCCTAAAGGCTACCTGTCGCCCATCAATTACCGTACTCTATCGTTTTGCCATGACAATATGCGTCCATACATGGCCACGCCCATTTCTCCTCCTTTTGTATTTGAATAAACGAAGTTACCTAACGAAGTAGACAATGGTTACCAAATAATAATTAACAGTCATCCCACTGTGACATGTCTAGTCTTGGTTCTCTTAAATTCTGAAGATGCCTTATAGGTGTGGACAAACGACTGTACATTTATCTTTAAATGATTTTATTTAGAGCGACTCCTCAATGACGTGCAATAGCTTTGCATGCATCCGTTTCACTAAAGTCCTTTCATGTACAATAAATTGTTTTTCTAAATATATTCCGTTTACATTTTTTATTATAATGAGTTGGTTGTATGAATGTTCTTTCTCTCTCTCTCTGTCTCTGTGTGTTTGTGTGTGTTTTATGTATACATTAGATATACATTTTGTC
The DNA here is from genome assembly GCA_026781145.1 of Hippopotamyrus pictus. NCBI lineage: Eukaryota > Metazoa > Chordata > Actinopteri > Osteoglossiformes > Mormyridae > Hippopotamyrus > Hippopotamyrus pictus. Next base: position 9,341,983 of record JAODLC010000113.1, read on the forward strand.
CCCACAATGTGATAAAAACCTGCTATTTTGATGTTATGGGGACCATTTCTCAGTCCCCACAAGGAGAAACTCAATTTTATAAAAACTTATGACTAAATAAAAAACTAAAAATGTCAAAAGTCTTGTACTTTGATTGGTTGCTTATGGTTAAGGTTAGGGGCGGGTAGGGGTTAAGGTTGTCATTGTTGGGATTGGGGTTTTTCCAGGAGAAATGAAGGGACGGTCACCACAAAGATATGAAATCCAACATATATGTGTGTGTTTTCACTGAATTGTGCCCTATGCTTTGCTATAGAGTTACGTGAGGTTTATCCGACATGGTTACAGAGTGGTGAGATGTGTGTTTCATGTTTTCTGAGGGTGTGGCTTCTTTTTCGTAGTCATGGGAGCCATGGCTTGTACTGGGAGGTCAGAAATGGATGTCATGCTGAATTTTTTATTAACAACAGAAACAAGCAGCATTGTTATTTAAAGAACTGGGCTTGACCAGATATCAAAGGATTACATTCCAGATACGTCCTCGTACAGTTCCACTGAGAGAGACTCAGCCTAACTAATTAGTAAAATATTCAAGTGATTCCCACACCAATCAATAGCTACAAGCAATACAGGTGTACAGATCCCATTTGTGGTTTCCATATTTGCTGTTAAAGGCATCCTTCCCTGTTCCCATTACCTCCTTTTTAAAAACAATTTTCTATCCATCCATCCTCTAAACCACTTATCCTGTACAGTCTCAGACTCTTTCAACTGATTTAGTGTCTGAAATGAGATCTTCCTGACGACAAGCACCATAAACCTTCCCAGAACTCCAAACCATCAAAGTAGCACAAAAAAACATTAATACATAACAAACAAGCAAATAAATAGAATAGAATGCCACTGGACATGGGTTCTTAAGCTATCACATTAAGAGAGTGCTCTTTTGTTCAGATTTAGAGAATGCACTAAGAATGGAGGTAGCCTGTTTTTTTTTGTTCCGAGTTGTTGCCAATGACCAGACTATTCTTTATGTTTGGTACACTGACATTCCAGGCTTACTAGGCACAAACTAGGTGAATGTACGTGTGTGTGTTTGTGTCTGTGTATGTGTATATGTATGCACACATACATACAGTACTGTGCAAAAATGTTATTATGCCTGTCAAATGTCAACGTGTGTTAGCTTAGCCATCTCAAAACCTCTGTGAACCATACAACCATACAATACACCCATGTATTTTTTCACTCAACCACTAGCTCAATATAAGATGGAGAAATCCAGAGGGAATAAAGATGCAGAGAAGATGCAGACCTGTGGGTCTGATGTTTTCGGAGTTCTCATATAAGGGTAAAGCCCACTTCATACTCACAGCACAGATGATTAGTATAGCGGTCTTTTTGCGTATCCATAGGCGATTTTACCGGGGCGCAATTGCACCCCCTACTGGTCAGATGAAAATTAAGTTCAATACAATAAAAGTTTATTGTAAAGTTATATTTGAAAATGTGACTTGTGTTAGTTACATCAACGGATAATAATCATTTATTGTAACTTATTTTTAAAACAAATTTACATGTGCAGCTCAGTTTGGTATAACACAGGGGTGGGCAATCTTATCCGCAATGGGCCGGTGTGTATGCAGGGTTTTGGGGTAACCTTTAGGTCAGCTGTTCACACCCAGGTGTGAGTCCTCTTCAGCCAATCAGTCCTCTAATTAGTAATCCAATTATGGAGTTGCAGCGAAAACCCACATATACACTGGCCCATTGCTGATAAGATTGCCCACCCCTGACATAGCATGTAATGATCGACTGGTTGGGCTCTCTCGCCTTGCACCCCCTGGGAGAAAATCCTGGAGTCGCCTATATGTGCATTGACTGTGCATGTTCAAGGAAATTGACTAATTATTGCCAGTAAGAGGCAGAAGAAGAATGGTAGTTGGAGTTGGGGCAAACAAATGGGTTTTATTATAGAACACAAGGGGACTGGCTAGAAAGCAAAAGGATCTTGTGGAGTCACAAACGGGGTAGAACATAAGAGCTAGCAGGAGTGGCAACATTAATGTCAGCAAGCACAGGACTGGGAAGCACTTTTAAGAAGGACTAATGAAGGAGCACAACAAAAGGCAGCTGAACTGAATAACAGATGGGCAGGAACAAGAGGCGAGACTAACACTGCGCACTGGGAATGTGACACACAAAAGTCGGCAGGAACTAGTTCCTGGTCGAGACTGCCCAGGTTCCTGAAATGTAGTGTGAAAGTGCCCTTTGATGGTTGCTATTCTTTAATTCCCTCCCCAGGGATGGAAGCACGTCTAAGCACAAATCCACAAGTCCATAAGTTTCCTCCACTCTGGATTTTCTTTCTCAGATGGAATTCTGGAGTGGCACAACCCAGGCTTGTCTCCTTGTCGGATAATTCAGCCTACTGGACAACAACTATCTGGCATTTTGGCTAAATAAATGTGGTAAAATAAGTGGCAGAAGAATAAAGCCGTCTTTCACCTTTTAGGTGGGCGGTCCTATATGATATGATGTCACATGAAAATTATGAAACAAGATATGCACATAGCAACATAAATTAATTACATCCAATACATAAACATCCAATTAGCATCCTCAAATTGGATGACTAAAGGATGATTAACTTAGTGCCCCGAGCAGAGTCATGGGGATATTCCACAAAGCAGGGGGGGAATTCCACAAAGCAAGATATCTCAGTTAGCGATGTTACCTAAGCTACAAGTTGTGATTGTCTAATAGAAATGCTCCTAACCTAAACTCTTATTGGATGATCAAGACTTCTAGGTCAAGTTAACCCAGCTAACACAGAAATCCTGCTTCGTGGAACAAACCCTCAGGATTTCCCAGTTAGTTGGATAACTTAAGCCAAATATAGAAACTGTCCAATAGGAGGAGAGGTAAGTGACATTCCTATTGGACAATCCTTACATTTGGCATAAGTTATCTGGCTAATGAAAAATATATCCTGCTTTGTGGAATACCATGACTTTGCTTGGGTAAATGATCCAGCTAACTGAGAAATCTTGTTTAGTGGAACACCCCCTGAGCTGGCACATGGCTGGAGCAAACCTTGCATTTGCCAGGAGTGCAAGACCACTAAGGGGCAGGCAATTGTATTGGGCAATTGCCTAGTGCTGCCATCTTGGTGCAGTCATATTCAGTACGCTGCGTATGGTGACGTAAAATGACATTATATAATAGCAAAACAAAGAAAGCAAAAAAAAGAAATAAAAGCAAACAATATAAAAAGAGAACAGATATTACTAAATGTGATCCACACATATTGTGAGCTGTCTGTTATCAGGATATTATTAATTATCTGTTTTTTAAACATCATGGGTAACACTGAAGCAAATAAAAGTGACTGCTGATCAATTTATTTTATGCCTGAATGTGCGGCTTTCGTTTAGCTGAAGCGAACTGTTGCAGTTGTTTCTTTTTGCTTTCCTCTCTTGATGTCCATGATGCCAAAAGACTGCTGTGTCCCAACTTTTCTGCTGGTGCCCAGTTAATGATGCCTCTGTCATACAAAGTGGCTGGTTTGCCTAACTTGAAACGATAACTTTCCATAATAGATAGAAATATATGCTATTTTCCTCTTCTAATATATGTAAGAGTAAATATATTGATTTTTAACACCAATTACATAATCACTAGTTCACAGAGCCCTGGTATGTTGCAGTCTGTGCTAAATTATATAGTGATGGTTACTGAAACTGACTGAATAAGGCAAAAACAGCCCCACCTAGAATATTTTTCACTAGCTGCCACTGACTTTGACTTAAAGGATATTCTAAAATACTCACACCTGTTAGGTTCTCTTCAAAGTGGGCCATTAGCAGCTAAACAACACGAAGTGTCACCTCAGTATCTTTGCCACTTGAGAGGACATCCTTGGCATCTTCGTCTGTTGAATTTATCATAAAGTCAGTAATGTATTGGGCAGAGAGACACACGATTATTCAGAGATATGGTCTCACCTTGCCATCTTTACTCCCAAACATCTCATTTGTAATGTCTCTCTTACTCTTACCTCTCTTACTTAGGTTGCACATGCATAAGTGCGTAATGTGAATAATGTCAGCATTGACATCCCGGACTTTGTAGGACACTGGTCCAGTCTGTTATGTCACTACTGTACTCCTAGAATCCATCATGGTCCACTTCCTGTCATGTTACAAAGATACACCAGATAATTTACCACAACAGATGTACTAGTGGCTTGGTGATCATGATAGTCCTTTCGTAGATATTGTTTCCATTGTACACCCTCCCCTGAACTAGGTTTAAGCAAATCCAGCCAGGAACAACTCTGCCGGTACCTGTTCTGTTGTGGAGTTTGAAGTAGTGTGATACTGTAATAGGAACAAGGAAATCTTGTCCTCAATGTCCCAATCAGTATAGATCAATTTCTTTAAAACTCTCTGGTACCTCACTGGTCATGGGATGGTCTGGTGCGCTGGTAGTGTGCAAGATACCATTCAGTCTTATAAAGTTCTAAAATTCCATCGATGTGAAAACTGTGCCATTATCTGTGACAATCTCTAGGTAACCCTTAAGAAGCAAACTGTCTCCTGAACCTCATGATGATAGCTCGTGGGGTTATCTGTGGCATGCAAAAGACCTCCAACGACATGGAATAAGCATCGACCATCACCATAAACACGCAATTCTGAAATGAACCTGCGAGGTCAATATGGATTCTCTTCCAACACTCTCCCAGAAATTCCAAAGAATGCAATGGTCCTTGGGGTGGTGCTTTCTGTTCATCTTACCATATTTCAAACTCCTTACACAAACGCTCAATATCTGCTCAGTTAGGTCACACTGAATTTATCCTCATTAAAAGCTGTGATGTACTGGGCAGAGGGTCACAATTATTCGGAGACACGGTTTCAACATACTTTCTTTATTCCTGAACTCTTGTCATCTTTTAATGTTTCTCACAGTGCTTAGGTTGCACGTGCATTAATGCATCTGCTACAGGAATGCAATTGGGACATACCACCTGCAACACAAACAAAACTATTAGTATGAACTCAATACATCACTGCAGGGCGCAGGGAATCAGGATCCAGGCAACGGAGATTTGAGAATGAAGGGTTTAATGGATTTAATAGGCAAAACAGGCAGACAAAGCACAACACGGTCGAGATGTCAATGACGGAACTGCGGATACACACTCTGATGTGGACTTAAATACACAGGACTTAATGAAACAACAAGAAATAGCTGGTAACATCAGGATTTCAAATTAGGTTAACGAGGGAGGTGTGGTTAACAAGGGGGGGTAGACGATCAGGCGTGACAATCACGACGTATAATAGTTTTCCCACATTTCTCCAAGGCAAATTCCAAGTGAGATCCACAAAAATAATCATCCAAAAATGCTAAAAAAAAGTTGGCACCACTTTACAATAAGGCTTCCCTTTGCCACTTAGCATAGTACATCATTAATAAAAAGAAAACAGTGTTATAACTTATTTAAAATTGTCTATTAATATTTTACAAAGTGTTACAACCTAATTAATAACCAGAATAAACCATTCATAAACCCTTTATATGGGTAACCATATTGTAAAGTGGCACCAAGAAGTTCAGCCCAATAGCCCTGTGTGATAATGAGTAAGTGTTAACATGAGCCAATGCACAAGTGGCACCCAGTTTAATTAGGAGCATTATCTAAAATTGAAGCAATGAATAAATATTCAAGCAACAATTATTTGAATAGAAAGGTATAGTCTGCACTATGCAAACTATGAAAGATAAATACTTGGACTTTGCTCCTTGTCCTATGTACTTGAGAACTTCACCTGAAAACTGGTTTATGGATGACTCTCTATTTAGAGCCAATCTTGCTCGCAAACTTCATTACACGCAATTTCTTCCATAATATATGCAGCAAAACAGCAATATTGCAGTTATGCATACTTGGAACACTAGGTGGTGTTACATCACACTTCTTTTGCAAAGGAAATGTAAGGTTAAATATAGCACCCTGTGTTGTGAAAATTCAGTGTGCTGAGCATGAAATTAAAGATTTAATAAAAGAAGGAAAGCTTGATCTTACAAAGATTTTGTAAATAAAATGGTTAATTTTTGTTTTGGTGATGTTTTGAGCCGTTCGTCCCAACCCTGTTTTTTTTTTTTTTTTTTTAATTGCACCATTTAACATAACACAAAGTTTTACAATAAAACATTTGTTATAACCGATATCAAAATCTGTTATGTTTTCTACATGAGGAAGGGTAATCTTCTCAGAATCTGATGGTATCTGTATCACTATCGAAGGAGTCATTGAATCCTCCCCATACTTGTAGTTTTGGTTACCAATACATTAACGTTATGCCTATCCCATGCATTAAAATCTTATGTAGTATCTGTGCAGTTTGTATGTCGGTTTCATGCAGAATCTATGCAATTCATATATAGGTTGCACTGAGCCTGTGTACAGGTTTTGTGCAAATTGCAAGAGGACTGAATGGAGGCCGTGTGAATGTATTTGGATTGTTCCACCTAATACACATAGTATGCATGCTTACTTTATCTAAACAAGAAGCGTTATTCAGTATCTGGTACATAATGCATTTCTTTTCAACTAATTTTTTGTTATTGAACTATTGTGTTTATATTATGAATGACTGTGTGTTTAAGTAATGCCCATACTGAAGTTTGATACTTGCATGGCAAACAACTGGAGATTATTTAAATGAAGCTTATTTTACCATTTGCACTAGTACACTAGAATTCTTCTTTTCACAAATCCTGTCTTGTTCTTCATGTTCATAGTTGATAGAGAAGCTTGGGGTCCAAGTGCAGGCCAGCCATTTTCCCATGGGAGCTGCTGGCAGGCAACTATTCTATTCAAACCGGCGATCTTCCAATAAAAGACACAGAGCCCTAACCAGCGGAGCAACACACCACCCCAAAACCTGATATGGCTGCTAAATTGTAATCCATAAAGACCATCAATGTCAGTTTTTGTGGAAACCAAAAGCACTTGCCTTTCAGCATGCGTCCTCTGCACTTAACCCATTCATGACATAGCAGGGGGCAGCTAATTCAGCACCCAGGGTGCAGTGCTTGGAGGTGATACCTTGCTGGTTGGATTTGAACCAGCAATCTTTTGATTACAAGTGGGCTTCCTTAACCATTAGGCCATCACAGCCCCAAGAAAGTAAAGCTGCTTTTTGTGTTAGTCCTTAAAAGGACAGCATAATCAATCCCTAAATTTCCTTCTGGATAAAGTAAGTGAGTAAGTGAGTAAGTCAGTGAGTGAGTCAGTGAGTCAGTCAGTCTGTCTGTCTGTCTGTCTGTCTATAAGCAACAATAACATAGTAGTTTGCACCATGCTGAAATAAGCATATTCATATTATTGTCTTATTTTTAAAGAAACGTTTTGCATGAAACAACTGCTTCACTGTTACCTTCATGATTTTCATACACAGTAATGGTGTTTTTTTTATCATGTATAAATTCTGTACTGTTCTGTATTCTCAATCTTTACATACCTGTATTTTGTAAATTCCTGATAAAATTTTATTAACAGCTAGAAAGATATACTGTACAGGATTATGCAACTTTAATGCAATACAAAGATAAAACTCAGTTATTTAAAGGAGCTTTTGGGAAAAAAAAGATTGTTTCTTCATGAAATTTGAGGAGTAAGATCACAGGATAAATATATCAAATTTTTGTCTAGTAAAAATTAGTCAAAAGGTAAAGTCAGGCAAAATTTCTGAACTACAAGCCGTTGAACTTCATAGATCTCTTTCTATAAGACTGTTGTAATTAATTATTTTAAGTGTTTAGTCCAGAATATTGTGTTATTAACCTTATTTTATAAACAGAATTTTGTATTGCACTTCTATTCTTTCTTGTCCAGCTGTGAACCTTCAGGCATACACCATATGTATGCTTTGTATACATGACAAATGGCACATAAAACTGAAACTGCGTCACTCCGTTCAAATGAAATGTTCGGCGGACTATGAGCTGCACCTTGCGGTTTTAAAGGAGCCCTCACCTTCACGCCTTCTAACTTATCTTAGATCACTACTGTTTTCTCTGTATTGTTTTGTTTACATGGTGAGTCTTTTTCAGCTTAATTGTACCATTAATTGTACCACTGTGTTATATTTAATAGCTATACTGAATTGTCACTTTATTTGAATTTTGCTTTAATTATGTTAACTCTTTGTTATTTGATTCTTGTTGTCCTTAAAATAGCTTCACATTAAACACTCCTACACCCCTTTTCAGCAACTTCATTACTGATACTTTATTGTCCCCGTGGGGAAACTGTTTTTAACGCCTCCCTTAGCTTACTCTTTGTAGAGTAAGTTGTCTGCAAAGGGCAGCCACTTGTTGGGGTGCCCAGGGAGCTGGGGGTTAAGGGCCTTGCTCAAGGACCCACAGACATACTAAGAATGGTCTTAAGAATGGTCGTACACTTTGACTTAAGAGTTAAAAAAATCTTCGCAAAAAGGAGGACGTAAGAGCATTGTATAAAGCTGCTAAAAGTAACTTTCAGCAAAGTCTAAGCCCAATTCCTAAGTGCTGACGAAGCCAGCATTTAAGTGTAGTGAAATGAGGACTACAAATAAAACCCTGCCCCAAATACTGAGTTCAACCAATAGAGGGGCTGCACGGTGAATATATTAGTGACATTAAACCGTTAATGTAGAGCTTTATACAACATACCTTTCTGTGATCATACCTTTAATTGGTTGTACTAAAATCTACCTAGCACACCACCAATCAATTTCCAGTAATAGATGCACATGTTGTATATATTATGGGTCAAACGCAAAACTCATAGCAAGACATTGGATTCTAAAAGAAAACCGAACTGGACAACAAACGAAACGGTTCTTTTGGCACAGTTGGTCCTTAAATGGAAGGAGGTAGTACGAGGAAAGTTTGGCCCAGCTGTTACAAGCACGGACAAAAAAAGCTTAGGAGGCTATTGTAAGCTTTCAGGCGTTCAGCAGCAGAATGTGAAAAAGGTGGTGTAATGTTTTATCGACCTCGCTAAAGGAAATCACAGTTTATAAAGCAAGCATGCAAGCTACAGGTTTGTGTCATTACTTATATTGCTCTTATGACCCTCACTATAATAGATGATGATGATAATAATAATAATAATAATTTTTAGGTGACGTAGGAGATTGTATCCGGTTCCTAATTAGATTGGTAACAAAAAGAATGCCCTCATGATCGAGCCTGTACCATTTTATCAATTCATTA
>JAODLC010000113.1:9367345-9380460 GCA_026781145.1 Hippopotamyrus pictus
AGTCACAGTCACAGAGTACTCAACTGGTTGGTTGAAACAAAATCCTGGTTTGGATTTTTACTTTCTGGACCTGAAATATCCGCCTCTGCTAAGAACCTACCTCTTTTGGAAGTACTGTACTTGGATTAGCACTTCCAGGATCATACTCTTATTTAAAAAAATGTATTATTTGCCAACAGAGTTTTTTACAGTGATATTATTCTTAGCCGAGTTCTACTGAACCAGTATCAGAATGTATTCACTGATGAAACTTCTAACCACTTACAGTATGTAAGACGCCCTGACTAAAGGTGTCTGCCAAATTCCATAAATGATAATGTAAGCATAATTTTCTTTAGCTACCTAAGAGTTTTGCACAGTACTGTATGTGAGTGCATACCCAGTGACCAACTGGCATCCCATTCCAGTAAGTGGTCTGCATTATGCTTCCTGTGATAGACTAAGTGGTTATGGAAAATGGATGGATTGATAAGCATAGAGCGACGTATTACCTGTGGTTCAGACTGCTCACATTCTGGTACAATTCAAACACATCCCCTGTACTTCCGGCCTGCAACGAGAAAACATCATCTCTAGAACTGCACTACAAGCTTTTTGACATCAGAGCATTCTGCACACAAATACGGGAGAAATAAAACTTTATCAGTGCCTGATTGGTGTAACTTGTGCAGATGACCAACTTCTGCTTCCAGAGCTCTGTAAACACCATGGTAATTAAGGTTTAAGAGAAGCTGGCATCTGTGCTTAAGCAAGCATAAAGGTTGGGTTGATCGCAGCCTTTATGTCACCTTATCTGAGTGGCTACATATTCTGTGTTTGTTTACCAACCAGAGATAAGCTCTTCTGCACTAAAAAGGGCATTTCTTTTTTTACTTATTCAAAACTGACAGTGATATAAGGACCAAATAAATGTATTAACTTACGCAAGCAAAATCATTGTGCGTTTTCTGAAATTTATTTTATGTTGAAGACAATCATTTCCCAACGTTTTGTTATTTGTTTTCATGAACTTGTGGTCTTAAGCATCCTGATCATAAAATCTAGGACCACATAAACACCACCTGAATCAGATGTAACATTTGACCAGGCAGTATGGTACTGTATTAAGAGCTCTCCTATTGACTTATTTTTAACTTTTAAACAATGTATTAAATAAAGCACAATATTGTCCATGTTACAGACAACAGACATATCGATGAATATCTATATGTTCTCAGATTTTGTATGACAGTATTTTCACAGTCTTCTAAAACATTTAAGATATTTTCCAACCAACTTTTATAATTGTCATCTTAAAATGCATAATATCATGGATTATTATATTTTGTAAACCAACTGACAGCTTGGGATGGGATGATGATCCGTTTGTATGTCCCTATACATTACAATATAGTGTATAAATATTTCTTCATATGAAATAAATTAATGTACAATTTAGGTGCATATGCAAGAAAAATACAGTACTTAGTGGCACAATGAAACTTCGACACAATGCTTCTTCGAGGGATCCACAAACTTTCCAATGATGTCATTTTATTCATGCGTAACCTTGAAAGAATTCTAGAGCAAGACGTAGGCCTACGCTGACCCATGACTACAAAGGTATATTCTCTCACACTGTCATGTACAAAGAGTCAGTTGTTTACCTGAACTGCTTTTTTTCCACAATCACAAGGGTGTCACAGCATGACTAGCAATTTTCTGTTCACTGCTGGACATGTAACCAATTCAAATCCGCTAAATGCTCTTTCAGTATTAAATACATTATTGCTTCCAGTGACAAATTGTGAGGGATGGCGCAATCTCAAAAGACGAGGGGGGCGGTTAATGTTGGAGGGCAGACCATGGGGAGGTACTTGTTGAGCTTTGACTTAAGTCTAAATACTTAAGTAGATTGTTTCTTAATAATCATTGGTATATTCTTGTATAGTATTCTTTTCTGGATTTCATGAAATTTTAAAAAGGTTAGTGGGACTTTGACATACAAATGTCTCAGGAAACATTTCTGACGTAACACTGAAATCAATTTCAAACCATACAAGTTGAACCTTGAATAAAATTATAATATATTAAAATGCGCTCTAAATCTTTCTTCTTAAGTTTCTATTCAGTCACTGCCCTGCTTATAAAGACTGTATGGATCCTTCTGCCTTTTCCCTATTGCTGAACTGAGGCTGCTGAACAACCACATCATTATTACAGAGGATGTGAACCAAGATAAGCCATAATACCACCTGTAACACTTCTCACTGTGGTTTGGTTTCTCATTTGACTTCGGCTCGCTGTTGGAAAGCAGAAAAAAACCGACCTTCACCTCCCTGTGATCATGCTTATGTAAATTACCCACATGCCGATTTTGCATTTTATGCGGACAGATCTTCCCCAGTCGCACTATATCGCAATCGTATGTGTGCCTCCCCTTTGTCCCTATTTTACCACAGAGACAGATTGAGAATCGCCCGGTGTTCTGACAAAACGTCATACTTTATCAAAACATCATACCGTAGTGTTAATCGGTAGCCCTAACCCTAACTCTTACCCTAGCCCTAACCCTAACCCCCCAAAACCCCTAAAACCCTTACCTTAACCCTAAACCTAACCCCTAAAACCTAACCATAATCCCAAGATGGTGGAACTGCACATGCGCAGAAAGCCTCGATAGCACGTCTCGATAGGTATGATGTTTCGTCAGAACACCGGTCCTCTGAAACGGAGAGGCAAAGGCCACCCGAAAATATTTAAGCGCAGCTTCTCCAGGATTGCTTGAAGATACAGACAGGCTCTGCCAACAACCTTTACTCAACAGTCACTGTTACATCTGCCTACTTATTGTTAAGAATTTATTGTGATTAATTTCATATTGTTTGGAAACAGTAATGCCAAAGCAAAGAGTGACGCTTTGATTGTGCAGGTTGCAGTGTAAATTGTTTGTTATTTATAAGGGGACAGATATAAAATAGCCTAACTGAAGTGTCCCAGTAACAAAAAAATCTGCCTATATTAACACAGATTTGTCAACTTTCATGTAGCCTGAAGATATATCTTTGGCATCTCTGCCCAGAAAGGACCCCAAAAATTCTAAAACTGAAATTCACCAGCCTCTCTGGAATTACCAGACTACATTTTAAAAAAGCCTGTGCTTTTGTAACACAAGTCATCTGTTATTTATTTTCTACGTATTTGTGGCCAGAAAATTTAAGCCTAATGTTATATTTAATTAAGCACAGTGGTAAACCTGGATATGTGAATTGTCTGGTATTTATCCACATGCAGTTACGTCAATGGGAAATTTCAATGTACCTAAACATTAAGTTGTACCCTAAAGCCATAACACTAGGATCTCAAGTAGGACTGAATGCATGTGTGTGTGCTGGAGGTGCAGCTTAGTTTGTGTGTGTTTGTGTGAAAGATAACAAGGGCAAAGGGGAGACACATGGAAACCTATTTTAATGAGTTTCGGTTTGGTAACCTGAGCTCCGTCTCTGTGAAACTCCTCCCCCTTTCTCTACCCTTGCCCCTTTATATGTTTGCAACATGAGGTCATACCAGTTGCATTCTGCCACACCCACAATTTCCAGGATTTACTGGCAGCCAGATGAGAGTTTCCTGTAAACTACGTGATCGCCTCACATTCCAGTTGTCTGTAGATTGTACCTGTTTAAGAGGTACTATACCTGTGTGCATATGTGTGAGAGAGACAAATTCAATTTACATGTGGTGTATACCAGGGCCCTATTAGTCTCACAATTTCTGGAAAAACAACAAATGCACGGTCAGTGAATGTGTCCTGTGCAGAATTCACCGGCGTATTTCCCAAAATGCAATTGAAATTCTAAGCATGGCTGTGTGTGTGAAGATATGGGGCAGGTGAAAATTTGAGATCGGCCCCTGCTTGCTCACCTGAAAATGAGCTCCTCAAATGAGGGGCCCAAGGTCCATTAGCAAACATCTTTGCTGTGGAAATGACACAATGCATAATAATATAACATCCCAGAAATAGCCCTAATTGTGTGTATTTTTTTTAATTCTGAACACATCCTACACATCCTTATATTTGCAGGCACCCATACAGTATTTGCCACCTATCTGGTAAGTCCGGTGCTGCGTCAGGCGCGATCTGCCAGTTAGATACAGTACGGGTGGTGCCAAAGTGATCACAATCACGCCATTGTGTGGATCTGCCCAGCAAGAGTGAGCTGAGCTGAATCATGTGCCGATGACCCTCCACCTCTGTGTTTATGTTTTGATGTGGAATCATGTTTATACACTGCAAAAAAAATAAAATCTAAGCAAGTATAGTTTTCTTATATTTATACAAAATTCTAATTTCATTAATAAACTGAATAACGACACATCTTATGAATAAGATTAATTTGCCTGCATTTGGGCATATTGTTTTATTTTAGGAAATCTCACCAAGTACAGTTTTCTTACTACCCCGGCAGGTAGTTTTGCTAGCTTTAGGCCGCCTCAAAACAGAAACAGTTTTTCTTAAATTTGAAAGGCCATTTTTTTCCCCCAACTACCATGAAATAATTTGGAGCAGTGTTGCTTCACACTTCAAAGTTCTTTTAGGAACAAGCAGCACAGACCTACGACAATTGCAGGTGAATCAAGGTGAAAAAAACGTCACAGCTTTTTAGCACTACCTATTTGGGACACATGAGAAGGAGAACCTCTATTCAAGATGAAGGAATGAATAATCCGTCCAGTAAAATGCCACCTGACTCCAAAGCAACAGAAAACTCTGAGAAAAGATGTGTCCCTAAATCGCCTACCTTTGGAGGCGTGATGCTAAGGCGTCGTCACAGACCCGTAGCAGCTGTACTGAAACTCTGCAGGTTTCATGGCTCATTTGCAGGCTTGTGATTTGCTCCATCAAGAAGATGGACGTCAAAATTCAGGATATAGACATAGAGGCAATGGATCAAATGATGCATTGTAACTTAGTTACTGAGAAAAACATTTATATAGTGAGCACAGTTATTCTTTATTAAAAACATTGACTGTACAAAAGTATTATTATATAAAAATGCACATTAGATTTACTTTTTACACAGCAATTATAAAACAAAGTCCGTTTAAATCAGGGTAATTGAAAAATTCACAAGTCATAATCATTTCAAAATATTGATTCCCAAGTAGTTAAAACATGTCTTAAGGTATAGCACTACTCTCTCATACTGTTTCATTTATACACTGCTACAATGTTACACTGTCAAACCTTAAACTGCATTACAGTGCTGCAGTTTCATGACTAAACCCCTACATTGTTGGACTGCTGCATCTTTCTAAGGTTTAACTCATGTGCCACAGTGTTACAGTTTTGTGGTCACACAGCTAAATTATTACCATCTGAAGGTTCAGAAAAAAAAAATAGATCTTTGTAAAAATAGCTTTGTGGCCTTGAGATGGAGGGCAACATTAAATTAAATGAAACAGACAAACGTCACAAACAAGCATAGAATAGGAATTTAAAAAGTTGGTTCATACAACCTACATCAGCCAAAATATTAGCTTACATATTTCTGCAGCATCTTCCCCCGGTATGAGAATACTAAAGCAAAAGACAAAATCCTCTTTGCTTTTGGCTGCCATTACACCATCTAAATGACTGCACTGGACCTCTGGGTCTCCGCTCCTACAGCCCAGTTTCCCCATGTCGCCACCCACTGGAGTTCTTCCCGAACTTGTACACTAAACGTCGTCCGTCCACCCGCTCCAGAATCTCCCTTTTGTAGTAGTACCTGTGTAACAAACAGAGAGCCCATCAGTTTCTTTTTTTTACCACCATATGTCTAGAAAAGAATGAATTTCAGATCTATTGAAATAACAGTATGTCTGCATACTCATTATGACATGGTACTGGATGGATGATGGATGGATGGATGGATGGATGGATGGATGGAGGGTGAAAATAACAGTACCCATTGTGCTGTACTACCCTATTGCACCCACATAATGTTAGGACACACATATGAGAAAATACCCAACTGCTTTTAGTATAGTTAAAATTTTGTATGCAGTTGCTTGAGATACCCTACACATATTAGAATTCAAACATTGTACTCAGCTATAAGCTTGTACTAACATGGTCAAGGGCAATATAAGAGGTTCTGTGATGGAATGTGATATTTCAGAATCCACATTGTTAATGACTACAGTTCCACCTTCCGTCCCCTCACACCATTATGGAGTTTGACCACACATATCAGCCAATCCTTTGTTTCTTTGTTTGATAAGTTGTGCAATATTTATATTTCCCTCCAGTATGATACACACACTAAATTTAGTGATGTCCAGGAATACTTCCTTAAATAGGTTATAAATAAAGGCCATACAGCAGTTGGAGGCTTCTCTGAAGGACGCACTGCATTCTGGGAGCCTGGTCTCACAGCCTTACCTCATGGCACGGCTGAGCTTCTCATACGTCATGCTACTGTTTCTCTTCTTCTGGCCCCAGAGCTGGGCTACAGCCTCCGACTTGAGGAATTTAAAGACACCCTGCTGATGGTCCTCCCACTTCATCAGGCCCGGATTCTGCTCTGGGTGGATCAGGATGTCCCGGATAAACTCCCAGAGGTGTGTCCCTCTTGGCGCTGCCAGGGAGAATGCAAAGTATTAGTCTAAACTATTCCTGATAGAGCGATTTATAAACACAATGAGGAAGACATAAGTAGTGGTAAGAAACCCTAAAAATACTGTGGAAGTATGAGTGGCCGTCAAATATGTTTTCTGAGATGTTCATTTTTTGATGCCTCAAAACAGTCATTTTACGCATGAATCCTGGTTGTATTGAAGTTTGATGGAAATTCACCATGTTTTCTCCTCTTGATCTGCCCATAATCTTCTGAAGAGTGGCTCTGCTTCCTCGGCCTTCCCCGGCCCCGCTTGCTGGGCTTCAGCGCCCCTCTTTCTGCCCTGAAGGTTCCAGCTGGCGACAAAGACATATCGACATACTGTATGTGCACTTAAGCACGAGAAGCGTAAGGTGTACCTTGGTGTGACATGACCAATTGATATAATCTTACGCAACTTTATTATCCTTATAAAACAAAATTGGCGCAGAGGGTGGGAGGCCATGCTCACATGCAGTACGAGGGCAGGGAGCGTCAGGAGTGTCCGGGTCAGAGTCACTCCCCGAGTCTGAGTAAACGGGGGTGATCTTGAGGCATATTCCTAGCGAAATCAAGAATGGAAATGACCTGTTAGACCCCAAGTTGGTACTCAGAATATACCTAGCTAGGCATGTAACCAGAGCAAATTCAGAACTCCTACAGAGTGAGACCAGAAGAACTTACTTGCATTGGAAGAGTCCAGGCTATCTGGAAAGGTGGACCCTGATTCATATCCATTGTCACTCACAGGTGTCATGTCTCCCATTGTCTTGGGCCTGTCTTGCACAGGACCATCAATGTCATAAGCACTCTCTGCAAAGGGCACACGACAAAGCAACGTCAAGAAGCAACCAGCCATGTAGCTTGTAGGGCTTGAGATTATGAGCGACATTAACATATATCCAGCTGATCTGCAACTATCAGGATGAGGGCTGTGTGAGATGTTCAGGAGGGAAGCACAGAAGCAACATGTCAGCAGTATGGTACCTGTGCTCACCTTGGTGTTCATTCACAATGCTTAGATCGTAGATACTTTCGCCTCCACTCACGTTAAGGATTTCCGGGTACTCATCCAAGAGATTGTTGAGGAAGTCACAGGTCATGGTCATATCATTGGCACCTGGAATTGGGGGATGCTTATCAGAAACTAAATCATGCCTCAGCTCACCATAAAAAAGAATGAATCATAGTATATGGAGGCAAGTTACTACAACAGGCATGCCACTCTGATTTGGAGTAACATGTTTCAGCACTTAACATGGCACTAAACATGTTTTTATGTATTTTTTTCCTGTTTGGCATCATGGCCTGTGGTTGGCGCAGAGACACACACTGTATAGCACGTAACGCTACATGAAATCTGAACCCCCACATCGGGATAGGGGAGGGGGAGCATTGTTTCGAGGTTTGTATTCAGCCTTTGCATTTTTCTGCCCACATGATATTTACTGGTGTGTGAATGACGCTGGTTCCCTCCCAGCTGAATGCCCCCCCACCCATAACTGAATATCAGTCCGAACAGGACAGGGTCAAGTTTCAGAACGCCTGCTATTCAGCAAACCATGTCCTTCCAAATGAGTATCAGTTCAATTACATAATTAATTATGACTTAAATGGCACTTTCATGGAATATGACTTTTTGGCTCTTTAATTATCATTAATATATCATTCTTAGCTTTTCAGGGCAAGTAGCTCCATTAAGCTGGCCCCTTTTACAGACATGAACCAGCAATCTTCAGGTTTCTGTGTTTCTGCTCACCATATTTAGCCTTTAGCTCCAGCAAACTGTGAAAAAGTCGTTCCCCCAAGGAGCCGAAAACAGACACGAGGGCCTGGTGGGACATCTGGCAGAGTGTGACGCCGTCCATGGAGCAACTGGACATGTTGAGAGTGCAGGCATCGAAATGGGTTTCTTCCACATGGTGGCTAATCCACTCCATGGTGTTCTGTTTGGTCCAGTACTGTGGTGGCAGAAGACGCCAGCCTGGCTGCTCTGGAAACACACAGTAACCCATCAACAACCGGGTTCCTCATCATTAGGAGCTGAGGAGTTGAGTCTTCAGCAGACAGAAACACACATACACACAATATGCACTGGATGAGTGCAGACCAGAAGCTGCTCATGTGATCATCTGGATTTCAGGTGCCCTCTGAGGTTTATGGTTTAGAGCAGGAGCAGCTCCCATCATGTGCTCATCGCCAATCACACCCAGAATCTGTTAACCTGCTTATGCTTTTTAAACCTGACTATCTAGTAAAGCCAGATCCTGCTTACTGTAAGGCTGAATAAAGCTCAACCGCTTACAGCCAGAATCACATGATAAAAAAATTATCAAGTTTTCTTAGTGAAAAAAAAAAATCTGGATTATTTTATAACATCCCTAATCCTTGCCAAACTTTATTACAGTGAACTCTGTTTTTCAGGGTCACGGTCAGCCAGCATAGCTGGCGTTTTTGTATTTTGCACAAAAACATGATGGTAAGAAGGTTCCGGCATGGTCTGTGAAGGAGTAAAGTGGTCTCTGCAGTTGTCATGTCTTTGTGTAGAACCAATCAGAGTGCCTGTGTGCTTAGGGGTCTTACCGTGTGCACTTGGCATCAAAGTGAAATGTGTGGTTGTAAGAGGTTGCAGTGGCTCAGTCAGTGATGGGGGCTGCAGGGGGTCGATATCTGCAGTCTGGTACATCGCCCAGTTGGCATCCGTAAGGACACTACTGAGGTCACAGGTGGCCATGGGATCTGCTGTTTGAAGGACACAGTCAAGCCACCATTACTCCGTCTATCAGTGACCTCCTCAGGACCAGTCTCATGCTAAGCATCTCCAGAAACAACCACAACATGTTGGGAGGTGGAATGGTGCACCTATTTCGTCAGTCTGACACCCCTTTATTACTTAAAAGTGGTTGTGCTCCCTAACGTGTCAATTCCTTCTAAACTGCATATTTTCTTCCTATTGCAACAAATCATGACCAGCTTCAACATGTATACCTCCAGCACCTCAAGATCTTAATTAATGAATTTAGCAAGAGAAACTTTTGCAGAAGCATCACAGTGCAAATTCAGTGTATAACCACAACAAGCCAACACCTCTACCACTGTTAAATCATGAAATATTACTCAGTTACTCCCACGTAATGAGAGATCATCTCAAACGCATTCATTCATCTCGTTTAATCCGAACATCCAAACTCAGTTTCTTAATAGCCAATGAAGTTTTTTCTATGTTTTCTTTGTTTAGTTACTTGCAGGAACACGGATGTTTAATCCAAAAACATGAAAATGAAACTTAGGCAGAAAACAAACCAACCTGCACAGGGCAATCCAAAAATGAGCAAAATCCAAAAATGAGCAATATCCAAAAATAATTAAGAGTGCTACTAGTCCTTATGAGTCCACTGATGGGTTAACTTTGGTACTTAGTCCAGGCTCTGCGCTTTGTCCAGCTCTGGTGTCTCTTTTAGCTGTCCTGAGCTGCACCTCTGGAGCCATTATATATACAGTTTTGCCCAAGGGGCAGGGCCCAGGTGAGTGTTGTTACAGCAGCAAGGGGGAATTCCACAGAAGTAATTTGCATAACCTACAGCTATACCCCACCCCCTTTTCCCAGGAACAGGCTTATCTCCATGCTCCTGTTCTGACTAGGCCCAAATTCTCCATGACAGCACGGACGCCTGTTTTGTGCTTAATCATTATACTATGTTGCCCTTGACTTACTGCTGCCTTCAGTCTCTTTTACTCTTTTCCCCCCCTTACACCCCCACAAGCACACACACACATTCGGCCGCTCTTTACCTGTGTATGATGATGTCATCCATGGAAATATTTGCTGCTGTTTGAAGGTCTCCCGTCTGGATGTCCCTGTTATTCCACAAGTTATACAAGTACGACTATGAGTCAGCCGGTGAATTTCTGAAGAGTGCGAAGAAGAAATGGCATACATCTGCAGAACTGAAGACCAATGAGTGATGCATTAAAATAAATTTAAGCCACCTTTTTGACTGAATGCTACGTGCAATTTAATATTAAAAACATATTGAGGTTATTCAGGCAAAAAGGATGTTGGCAGGGTTATTTGATAAGTATTGATGCTATGGTGCCACGGATTAACTGATAGAATGTGGAGACGTGGAGTGGAGATTACTGTTAACAATGCTAAGGTGGATCATGATGGTTTAGTGTATTTATTCTTATTTTATTTAACCTTTATTTAACCAGGTTTATCCCATTGAGATCACAGATCTCTTCTGCAAGAAGTGTATAAGAAGTGTACAAAGTGTAAGAAGCTCACCATCTATGCTTGAGTTTTTCTACAATGCTAATCATTGCTATAGAACAGCTTCTGTATGATATTCAGCATTTCCATGCTGTGCCTGCCTGTTTTTATGTTTTAGGCATAATTGAAAAAGAAAGTGGATCATTTTTACAATATCCTGGTAATTTACAAGGGAATGTTGAAAATCCTTACTGTCTATGGGTTTTTACGCTAAACCATATGTTTTGTAATGATTGTGTGCATCCATAGAGTAGTAAGGCAGAACCTTTTTCTACTTGGAAAAACCTTAATGGTTCTCAAGCTTTTGGGAGTTTCAGCTCAATTGAGAGATAAGTGAACAGTGGATCTTTATGGCCATCTTAGGGTCTGACATGCATGGTAAAAACACTATGTTCCACAGTAAGCACCTCACATCAATAGTGGTTGTGTCATGCTGTGGGGATACTGGATATCATTAAAGGAATCTTAATCTCTTCCAGATAATTCATTCATTAGCAGTATATCAAGACACCTCAGTCTGAGCTGAAATGCAAGTGAGTCCAGCAGCAAGGCTATATTTTGGACTGTGACGACTGTCCTAATTAAAGATATCCAGCCAAATAAAGTTCAAAAGCCTAAAACCGAAAAAGATGTGGTGGCAGAACCTGAGATGACCAGTTGATGTTTAAACCCCCAGATATTAGCACTGAAACACTTAAGCATGGAAGAGTTTAACAAAATTTCCCCCAATGAATGACTACTATGTCAAGTTGCAGTCTTTTCTGTCAAAAGTGGTGCACTGTAAACAGGTGTGCACAGAATGCAAGTAGGTTATGATTTTTCCATATAGCCAATTTGGGTGTTTTCTAAATAAAACATAATGCTTCAAATTTTTCTAAATTTATTCACTTATGTCCTTTCATTTGACATTCAGGTTTGCTTGAAAACTTGATAACATTCAGTATTGAAAATTGGAAGCAGCAAATATTTTTTATTTTTTTTTTACGGTACCTTAGGCAGACATTGATGCGCTCAGCATAAATCCACATATACAGTTATATGCCATCCATCAAATTACATTCGAGTGCTTTAGCTAATCACCCTGGCTGGTAACTATAACCAGCTTCCACATTAGCCGTCACCCGGTTTTGGTGACACAAAGGCAGGAAATTCTCAGTCGAAACTCCCCACAAAGACCCTTAGCCACACAAAGGGGGTCTATTGTTTACCTCGGACTGGCAACAGGTTTTTCCAGTCGGCCGTGGTGAGAATCACTCACCGGTTGGGTGATGAGCTGTTGTCACTGTGAGACTCTCACACATCATTGCAACTTAATGGTCATAGTTAGATTGAAATAAAAAATATTCATTCTTGAGAGAAGATTATGAATATCCTTACAAGCGATTCATTTAGCAGGTGCTACTGGCAAGACAGGTCTAACCACATACCGCCAGAGTAAAAGGCCCCACTAACAGGGCAGTCGAGTTCAGCATGATCTGCTTCTGCTGGTGACGTTTCTCGCTGTGTGGAACCACATCTTACTGAAGCAGAACTGCAAATCAGCTTCCAAACAATGCACCACTTGCTAGTCTGAAAGCGTAGAGCACAGCCCCCAGGCTGCCACTGACATTCTCCGGCCCACTGTCTTCATTGACACTTCCATTGTAAGGCCATGACTGGATGTTCTGTCCTTGTGTTCTGCACTTAGACTAAATTCTAACTAGATTCTCCTGGAGTTATTTGAATAGGTTTTCTTGATGAGCTTTTAAAGGTGTTTTGTATAGCCCTCATTGCTGTTTCGCAAGTGTTACTGTCCATTCATTGGAGACTTAGCCTAGTAACACTAAGTTGACTCCATGAAGCTATACTCTTGTGATGTCACCACAAAATAAATAAATATAAATTCAGTGATGCTTCTGTGTCCCCTTCACGTGCCAATCATAGGAACCCACT
Source organism: Hippopotamyrus pictus (assembly GCA_026781145.1). Taxonomy (NCBI): domain Eukaryota; kingdom Metazoa; phylum Chordata; class Actinopteri; order Osteoglossiformes; family Mormyridae; genus Hippopotamyrus; species Hippopotamyrus pictus. The sequence continues at coordinate 9,380,168 of JAODLC010000113.1, forward strand.
GGTTATTCAAATTACCCCTTCTTCAGATGTCACCGGTCTTGTTCTTAAACGGTGGAAGGTTTGTATAACAGGAAGGGAACTACAAACATAAACAGGCGGCTGTGTGATCTGGAGCCTTACATCTGCTGTGACGTGTGAATGTTGAGCGTGATGCGGAGGCCTCTAGTGGTTCTTTGCGTAAATGCGCTATTTCATGTGGAAACCCCAAGTGGTCACTCTATGGCAGGGGTCTCCAACTCCGGTCCTGGAGAGCTACTATCCAGTAGGTTTTCTGTCCCACTTGGCTTCTGATG
>JAODLC010000113.1:9380560-9399406 GCA_026781145.1 Hippopotamyrus pictus
CTCATCAGAAGCCGGGTAGGATAGAAAACCTACTGGACGGTAGCTCTCCAGGACCGGAGTTGGAGACCCCTGCTCTATGGGGATCCTAGGGGAATCTCCTTGCATAAATGCTCAGGGTGTGACGGCAATTAAAAAACACATATTAATTTATTATTGTTTATTGTCATTCATGTTATTATTAATGGACCCCACAGCCCTGTACCAAACAAGGGAATGGAAGATGAAGAGATTATTAACAGATGCCTAGACCTTAAATCATTGACGTGTATTTTTCCTCCTGCCGTTTGTTAGATGATGGTTTAAGGCTTTAATCGTTTATTAGGTATTAGGTCACTTCCGGATTCCCTTCTTTTTCCTCACTATTGTACTTTGTATTAGACTCCAGGACCGGCTCTGGACCTAACACCCCCCTGAATAAGTAGGCTCAGAAAATGTATGGATTGATGGATGGATGTATTTTCAAGTTTGTTTATTATTTATTTGCAATTTCTTTTAAAACAAAAGTTCAAACCGTGCTTTCCATACATAAAACTAACAGACTACTTAATTCTCTGGAATTTATGTCAGACTATACAGAGCAGGCGTGGAGCTGAATTATTTGGCCGTAACCGCAGCCTCACCAAGAATAACCTGACAACAACCTCTGGCACGATGTTCATGTTTCGGCAAAAGTCATAGTTAGATCAGTGATACACACTTGTCACATTTTGTCAGAGTCTTCTAACATGCACCATTTCTTTTGGCATCAGATATTTCCATTTCTTCTCTTCATAGTGTTTTATAAGGTTCTGTATACATGAAGCTTAACCTGGTTAATCTTCCTGCATTTCCATCCCTAACCCCTGTCCTTAAACAGGTATAAAGGGAGTGAACCTGAAATATGATTCTACCCATATAAATTGTCACCCCCTGCGAGCTGGTTCTAGAATACAGAACCATGGGTACAGTTTGCCCATTGTCAGTGCTTTACTCATCCCCGACTGACTAATCACCTGCCTGTTGATAACTGTCTAACTTCCGAATGTTCAGCGAGGGTCTTATGGGCAGGGGCTGTGTGGTAATCATCTGGCCTCCTGAATTCTCAGTTGATTCAAAACTTTTTTTTTTTTTTTAAATTAATTAATTATAAAAATCCCTGTTAATTTTTAAGCTGTCATAGAAATACGAGCCTTGAGCTACAGAGGTGAATCTTTGGTCAACCATTACAAAAACCGAGTCAATCATTGATGGAGGAAAGACCCAACACTCATGGGGAAAATCTTTGATGGGGGTCCTGGTAGACTGCCAGGTGGTAAATAGTCCATAGTGTACCACCAGGAGGGACCTGGTCAACAGCCCTCTACGCACTAGTTCTTACCCACTCTGGGAGCTACTATGGCCTGTAAGGTAATGCTAGATGACACAATTTTCATCTCTTAGGTGATCTGATCTGTGTGAGCTATCATAATAGATACACATATGATTTGTTTATGACTTTATCACTATTTTTTTTTTTTTCAAATTTATGTTGTAAATTTACAGATTGCAATGTTATACTGCAGCACCCCCTACAGGATCCTCTTGTAAAATGCTGCTACTGTAGTTTAAGAAGACTGATCACCTGAGGATGTTTTCTTAGCTGCTATACCACCTACACTTCAGACTGGATAATCCACCTGATACTAAGCAGGTTTAGGCCTGGCCAGTACTTGGATGGGAGATGAACTAGAAAAGCTCAGTGTAGCCTCCTGCCAGCAGAACCAGGCTTAAACCAGGATTTAAAATGCAGATTTGTTTGAGAGTAGGATCTTAATTCTTTCCGCGGCTGTTTGACAACAGGTACTTCCTAACTAAAAAAAAATGCTTGATTCCAAGTATAATTTTATGCCCGCTGTGTTACCAGCCAAAATGCAGAGAAGGTGCTAGCCAGGTTGGCAATATGATTTCAAGAGTAGTAAGAGATTGTTGCTAACAACTGCTACAAGTCTCACGGTTTACCACTAACAGTAAGGAAATTGGGGGGGGGGGGAGGATACAACTTAACACAAAGGTCTGCTTTTTGGGGCGGCCGAATGAAACAAATTTAAATATTGAGTGATGTCTGCCCCATCCCACCTGGCTCCTATGCCCCTGCCCTCACCATTCCATAAAAATTTTGCAAGGCCTCCTGCAGAACATTTAATTCATGAATAATTTCTCATTTGGCTGGCAGATAGTAGTATTGGGTTCCTCACTAAAAGCCATAGGCTGTGGCTTGGTGTGGAACTGCCAATACAAACTGAATCTCTGAAATGGATTAAATCCTCCATCCCGGTTTTAGTCTGAATTAGGAAGCATTAGTGAAGCTTTGAAAGTCTATTGTTCAGCTATGTGTTCTGCCTGGAGAGGGCAGTGTTGTTCTGTCAGATTTCAAACGGTGAAAAAAACTTCATTGTATGCTACTTGGTCTGTTTATGGAGGTGAAAATAGAACCAATTAGAAGCCTAAAAGGCCTTAAAAAGCATAAATTAGTTGAAGATCAATTGCCCATTTAATTTACAAATGCTGAGCCCTCCTTCAAACGTATAGTTTCTTTACTTCATCATTGTGTGGTTTCCATCCTATTATATTTTGTGTATCGCGTACACTCATACGCTTCCAAAGGTGACAGTTGGATGTTAAACACAAACTTAAAAAGTTTACAACTATTTTTTTAATGTAAATCCCCAGATAAGTCAACTTTGTGTAGAAATGTCACCATGGTTGTGTATGGAATGCATATAAATCCTCAAGTTAATGCTAAAAATAAACAAAGGAAAAACTAGTTAATCTGATATGTCCGTATATCTGTATCTGATATCTGTACATATTTTTCTGTTGTTTTCTAGGAAAAAAGACCATAGGCAGTGGGGCTGCTTAGTAAGGATAGCTAAGTCCAAACTGTAATTAAGCCAAAATGGCAGTATTTCCCAATGTACTGGACTGACCTTTGACATAACTGAACAATACTATGTATTCACACTGCAGAGTAGGCTTCTACTGGGAGGGGCGACATAACTTGGTGGCCCACTCAGGACTTAAGCGCTAAGCAATGAATAATGGCGGAGACTCAAGAGCCAGCAGATGCTAATCAAATCCAGATAAGGAATCTGCTCAGGTACTCATGAGTTTGACTCATAACTTTGTCTGCACTCCCTAACCACTGCTGCTGAGACAAACCTCAAACCTGTAAACAGGATGCAGAGAGCAGTTGTGTGGCTTTCTGTTAAACCCGCACTGCACTGGAACCCGTGATCACAAGGAGGGTCTGTTTCTCCGGCATCCGGCACCTGCTTCTGGCCAAGGTGCAGCACCTGAGCGATCCTTGTTTGCAGAGTGGGAGGAGTTGAGACCAGTTGGCAAACAGGCCGAGGAACCAGACGGTTTCTGGTATGAGGAAAGATGCGGGGTCATGAGATTCAAGTAGCAGATCAACTTGTTCTGCCCACCAGGCTCCCTTCTCCAGCTTGGCCATGTCCTGATCACAGCCCCAGATACCTTTATACAATTACGCTGTCAGCCATTAACTCGGATAAAGTACAATAACCCTAATTATAAAGTGACTGATGTGTCAGATTCCGTTTGAGATATACATATCATTCCAATAGGACTAATAACACACACCATCACAACCACCAAATCGCTAACTACATTCTTTCTTTTTACACACCTGAGTGTTATCCTGTGATTAGCATCACAGGTCACCTCTCATCGTCTCAACGGGAGCCGTTAGTAACAGTGAGAGTCAACTCTGTCCTCTTCTCTGGAAACGCAATGCTTCACAACAGCTTCAGAATGAGGTAGGATGGTTGGGGATGGAGGTTGGTCTGCTCGTCCAATTGCAGCTCCTGCTCCTATAGCTTCCTTTCCCCTATCGACAGGAAGCCCCTGACACTGAGAGGTTGTGTCCCGCCAGTGCCACCGACCAGTTTAACTTCCTGTGCAGGGAGCCTGGAAGGCGGCCCCAGAAATGCAGCTCACAAGCTTCAGTCCTTCACCAAGAGGATGTTTTCTTGGCCATATCGCCCACCAATGATGTTGACCAGATGACATGTGCCGAGTTCATTGTTATTTAAGTTTTTCTGTGTACCTTATGATTACATACTGATTACCTTATGATTACATACTGAGTACCTTAAGATTACATGCTCAGCATTTCTTTATGTAGTAATATTGTCCCTTGTTACAGTAGTTATTCATTCAGCAGTTTTGTGTAGTATTACTGTGTTTACTCACTCAGTATCACTCTGTACCATTATTTTGTTTACTCACTCAGTACCATTACTGTGTTTATTGATTCAGCAGCACTGCGACATTATTGCTTATTTACTCAGCAGCAGTCTGTTACATTACTGTGTTTACTCATTTAAGGATATCATCTAGTACAATGTTTACTTTTTTTAGCAACAAACTACATAAAATAATAGTGTTCATTCATTCAGCAGTACTGTAGAATTACAGTATCAATGTGTAAAGTTACAATATATACTCATAAGCAACACTTTGCAGTGTTTAGCCTTCAGAAAAGTTTCAGTCCTTCTTGAGATACTATCCTGAGATGTGTGTAGAGGGATATCAGGCCATGTTTCAAGAACAAAAATCTCAGTTTTCAATGGGATGAAGGAGATGAAAATCTTGATCTGGTGATGGAGATCATGGAAGGCACTGGACCATATCCTGGTGTTCATGAAACCTCTCTTAAATTTGTGTAGCAGTACATATGGAGGCAGTATATAGGAACATTAAGAAGAAAAATGCAAGCTTGTTGACTACAGTATCTCCTTGCTGATTCAGCTTGTCAATGATTGGCATGTCCAGTCATAGATTTTTATGTTATTCACCTTTACACATTTAATAACTTTGTTATCAGTTTTGGTTACCAGTGCACTTAAAATTTGTGCCTTGACTATTTTGCCTGTTTATAATCGTTAGTTGCTTTATATTATTTAAAAAAACTCATACATTAAAGTACTGATTGTCACTAACTCTTTTTTACCTGTCATTTTCAAATAGGGTGTTTCCATTATCTCCAGTATTCCTCCTATACTTTGATTACAGTTATGCCAAATTATGTAGCTATTTAAGTTAAGGGCAATTCAGATTAAGCACCTAACTGAAGGGTACAAAAACCAGCTCCATTCTGGAAATTTGTACAAATGCCAGCTCTGCACCTCCAGGAAGCCTATGACTGTGACTGTCGGGTCAATGGGTTACTGACTGAACATTCAAAAGGTTAAATTTTTAAGATGGACAGAGGTGTTGGAGGTACGATGTTAAACTGCATCTGGCCCTGCAAGTGGCCCTCCAATTTGCTGGGAAAAAAATTGTGGGTTGGTGGTGGGACTGGCACTCCAGCCACCGTAAAAAAATTACAACAGCTCCGTCTAAACAGGCACGACACCCTTCTGCTCTCCGCGGGAGTAGCTCTACTGCAGCCGCCTACAGGAAGGCTGCACGCATCATGAAGGCGATGGGGGAAAGCCTTCAGGAGCCCCATCCCCGAAACCATCGGAGAGCTAATAGAGTAAGGCCTGTTGGGGGTCGGGGCTGGTGTGGTGCTGAGGCCTCGCCTGCTGCATGGCGACACTTGGGTCCCAGTTTGAAGTGGCCTACCTGGGTAGGCACATGGAACATCTTGTCCCTCCGGCACATTGACCATCTTCCTCTGCTCTCGGGGAGCTTCGTAAACTCCGCATTTCGGTGGCAGCACTATCTGAGGTATGCAGACCGGGGAGAGGTCAGATCTCTGTAGGTTGGTATACCTACTTTTGGTCTGACCAGTCTGATGGCTGCCATACTCAGGGAGTAGCTGCTGCTGTAGCGGATCGGATCCTCCTGATGGTGTCTGATGTCACTCCTTTCATCGAGGCACTCCTTGAGTGTGCTGCCTGTTGTCTCAGTGTATGCTCTGACCGCGGTGAGTGGTCTCTCGTTGAGGGAGACATTTTACTCACAACTTCGCTCAGTGGTTGAATCGTGCCCACGAGGTGACACCCCTCCGGTCATGGGTGACTTCAGTGTGACCACTGGCACTGACAGGGCTGGCTATGAGGATTGTGTCGGTCCCCATGGGTCTGGAGACCAGGGTAAGAGTGGCTCCATGTTCCTTCACTTTGCGAAAAATCAGGGGCTGCAGGTTGCTAGATCCTGGTTCCAATGCCCTGGGCCAGATCATTGCATTTGGTACTCCAGTACTGGTGGTGTGGTGAAGGAGGTTGATCACATCCTCACTTTCCTGGAGGCTCCTGCAAAACTGCAGGGTCTACAGAAGTGCCCAGTTTGTGAATTCTGACCACAGGCTTGTTGTTGCTACTCTGAAGATTCAGCTTAGATCCCATAGACTACCACCTACTAGGAGAATGAGGCTGGAGCTTGCCTGACTCCAAGATCAAGCTGTTTCTGATGAGTGCCGATTCTGGGCTGAAGAAAAAAAAGCATCACCACATCTGTTTCTATTAGTCATTTTGGTTTCCTGGTTCAGGTCTGCATGTGGTAGCATAGGTCTGCATAATGTAGGATGGCAGGTTACACACGCATAATTATAGGTGACTGACCAATAAGCACACAGCAAGAACTCGATGCTTAAATTAAATCCTGGTTCTTTAAAATGAAATGGTGATTTACAAATCTTATCCTAGCTCAAAGTGTCCTCCCTGACATGTATTATCTGGCCACCCTAAAGTCATTGATCTTAAATGTAACAACTTTATGCTCTGCATTCTAAACCTTCAGAAACAAAGTAACGGTTTTATTTAAGGGAAATAGTGTTCTTCTGTTGTCAATGCCATTTAATTACTTGAGATGGAATCGCTGATACTGATTTGACAGACACTTGGAACCAGTGTATGTTGTATAGGTGTACCACTTCTTTGTGTCCTGTACTCTCCATATATATCAACATAAATATTATCTCTATAACTTTAATTGAAAATATATCGGGATAATTTTCTTCCAGCCTTCTCAAAGCCATTGGTTAACTGTGGGATGAATAACTCGTTTGTTTACAAAGTTCCCCGCAATGCCGCCCTATCCTTATCCCATTGTGTCCATGGAGACAAAGCTTCACAATGTCACCATGGATACACCCTGCTTGGCCAGTGAAGCTCAGTGAAGGCGAGCAACTGAATCACATCCATGGGCTTATAAATCACAAGAAAGTTCTGTTGTGCTTTCATTTAAGTCAGTCTTAACCAATATGAATGGCTGAGTTACGGAAATGTCTGATACCTGGGGTCAAATGAAGCCAGAACCAAACATTTGGGTCAAGACAGCTGTACAGAGAAAGAGCTTCAAGCAGCACTAACAATTCCCTGATGTTCCTGTTGCTGTACATTATTGCCTATTATCCATGTCTATTACTGTATAAATGTGTGTATTCAGCTATTGTAAACATGCATTTTCCTTGAGGAATCATAAAATAGGCATGTATCTATCTAGGAGCTATTAATTCCATGCTACTGTGTTTCTTCTTCATAACAGCAAAGCTATGGAAACAACTGTCTGTGCAGCAATCTGTATTCTTTAAATAAAAAAAAAATATAATATTTACTAAGTGATATAATGCAGTTTTTGTATACCTGGGAGAAAAAAATATGCAAGAAAAGTAGCTCAGGTTAAAATAAGTGTAAATGTACTTACAAGATGAACAAGATATTGGGTGAATAATGTGAGATTTAGCCAGAAATTTTGACGGAAGTGATAACTTGCATTATTTATATGTGTGTAATTCCTGTCCATCCAGTTACAGGCCATTTTTGATTAGTGTAACTTTTTGGGGTCTTTAATATGGGAGACTCTCTTGATCTGTGATAGAATGTGACCGTACAGATCAGAATGTGGGGGTCTTAGAATGATGACACGCAACGCAACTTTTCTGAGCAATGCCGGCAATAAAATTTCAATAATTGATGCTGTTCAGTAAAATTTTAAGGACCCCCTTCAGCAAGAACTTTTACCATTCCACCACCACCCTCAGCAACACCCCCCACCCCTCGGCACTGATCACTACACCATTGTAGAAAATTGACTCAGACAGCCCACAGGCCTCTGACCACGTTAATGCACCTCCAGCTACACAGCACCTGTTGAGACATTTACAGCACGTGTTGAACTGACATATGTAATTTTTGTGATACAAAAATACAGAGCTTACACTACTTCTATCACTATGTTTTTTAAAATTGCGTAACATTAATTGATTTAGAGTCTGTCGATAACATTGTTTATTAACACTTTGTGAGCGTTATAGAAAAATGAACTGATATAAATTGAAGGGGCTCTGTTTTAATGATTTCCATCTAGATTTCATTTAGATTTTCATCTAACAAAACACTGCAATGTTAATTTGTAAGGGTCGTCGGTACTGTTGAGGGAAGCAGGAGCTGTGAATTAACTGACAAAAATGTTTGAATTGAAAAATGTTAGATACGCCCCGACTTGCCCTCTGAGGTTAAGGGTGCGGAGCTGTCCCTTCCCAGGCTGATGTGTGCTGTTCCTCCTGAAACGCCAAACAGGAGCTTTAGGTAGCATGACAGTGTGCTATGGTTTATGCAGCTATCTAATAAAACCATTAATGTGGAGTCTTCTGCTGAAAATTTTGACAAGGATATATGTGTAGAAGGTTAAAAGCTGCATTCACTGCACACTGCTTGTAGAGAAAGAAAAGAAACAGAAGAAAAAAGAATCAGGAAAGAAAGTTAGCTTCATATACACAATAAGTTATTTCATACCATAATCTTGTACTGGATAAACAATTATGGAAGATGGATAGTTCAGTGTAACGTTAGAGGAACTGCAATGCATGAGGATGACAGGCACTCAGAAGGGTTATCATTCGTAATCATTTCTGTTTTTAACATAAACCAGTAATATGACACTTCAGGGTGCTGTTTTCAATCTGCTAAAATATGCTGATGGTACAACTCTCACTCTCTCTCTTTGACGTTTTGCGTGGAAGCTCATTTTGATCACGTGTGTTCTCAAAACCATATTTATAGAGCAAAAGAGCTAACTTCACACATCCCTATGCCCTCCTCACATACGTGCCACTTTTGACAAGTGAATGATTTACATATTTATATGCCCAATATGAATAACAGGCTTGCTGACTGCACAGACTGTATCTACTGCAGAAGTGCAGATAGCTTTGCCTGAGAACATGTACTTGGCACCTGGTGTGCAAAATCTGACAATGCACACATCAGTTTAGCTTACTAGAATCCTAACGCAAAGCATTCTAGCTTGCTAGATCCCTAACTCAAAGCAGTTTAGCTTGCTAGAACCCTAACTCTAAGCAGTTTAGCTTGCTAGAACCCTAATCATAAACAATTCAGCTTGCTAGAGCCCTAACCCTAGACTGAAAAACGGATATGAAGCCTGATGAGGAGTTCAATCCAAAAGCCATCCAGAATCATATGAACCATCCAGAAAAGACTTTATCCCAAACAAAATTATATTGTGATACAATGTCATAAACATGTAGAACTCGTACAGCACTGAGACACATGCTTGTATGAGAGGATTGAATTCACATTGTTTACTCAATAATTTCATTTAAAGGGTTGTTAGGTTACAAAAGTTTATAAATTTTTTGGTCCCTTTCCAAACAAATCTGCTTATGAATTCTTCATTGATGATGCATCCAAAGCTCTGATAAAACTGTCAATTGCACTTGCCTTGGCTTGTTTTTTCAGGTGAGCCCAAACAAAGATTTTCCCAGTATGTGGTCAGTCATGTTGTTAAGCATATGTATGCAAAGCTCTCTCTTCATTGTTTGTGGATTCAAAAGAATATTCACTGTTTGTAGTCTACTGGTATGCTTTGCGAAAGGGTGTCACATCATTTTCCATCATCTCTTATACTGATAAAAATCAGACAATATAATGCATTAACATTCAAGGTTTAATTCCAGCACTGAAGTTGGACAATGAAATTAGAACATTTCGTTTAGACAATAATAATTTATTAGTATGGTGTAGTGCCTTCTTTGGAATTCACAAATACAAGTCCTGCACAGAGGCCAAAGGGATTTCCTGACTTGCTCCTCCAAAATACCTCAATAATATTCAGATCTGGTGACTGTACAGGCCATGGGAGACGTCAAATTTCACTTTCATGTTCATCAAAGCACTCTGTCACCTGTCAGAGTGTGCATTATCATCATGATACACAGCACCACCCTTAGGGTGCAATGATTGGATGTATATTTCTGCAATGTGACTAGTAAAGGACTGGTTGATATACTCTGTCTCAGTGTCATTTATTATTATTATTATTTTTTTTTTTTTTCAATCCTTTATTTTCCCTCATGGGGAAATTCTTTTTATGCCTCCCTCAACTTGCCCTTGTAGAGAAAGCTGTCCACGAAGGGCAGCCACCTATTGGGGCGCCCAGGGAGTTGGGGGTTAAGGGCCTTGCTCAAGGACCCACAGACATGCTGAGGCTGGGTTTGAACCAACAACCTTGCGATTACAGGCACACAGGTTTAGCCCACTGAGCCACACGCTGCCCCCAAAACGCTACGAAATTGGCGTAGATATATAGTTGGCGAGATATATAGTTATTTTCACGACGATGACGGCTGCAAAAGTACCTTTTCCAACCTTTTTCCTACCGTGTCCCGGTGAACCTGCTGTACCGTTTAAGACGTGGCCAAGAATCTTTGAAAACTACCTGCTATTTATCAACGCGAGGGGAGAAGATTAGCCAGTTGCCAGCTGCGTGACCTTGCTTCAATCTGTGAGTTTGGTGACAATACGGACGAAGTGATACGTGATCAGTTGGCAGAAAATGTGTGCAACCCGAGAATACGCGAGAGACTATTGTTGGACGTTGAACTTACTCCGCCTCGCGCCATATCTTTGGCTGCTCGAATCGAAGCGACTGCAGACCACGCCAAGGCGATTGCCGATACCCGCGCATGATACCCGCGCATGATACCCGCGCAACAGCGGTGCAGACCATGCAGCACACCTCTTAACGGAAGGGGAGACGGAATAAGACGAATGCTACTGGCGCTAATGCTTCTGCTAATCACGGGAAAAGAAAGATATGCTACTGATGTGGATCAGATGCTCATTTAGCCAATGCACCTAACTGCCCAGCAGCTACAGCAACATGCAGGCAATGCAAAAAAACTGGACACTTTTCTAAAGTTTGTCGTTCTACTCAGCCTAATACACAGGAAGTACGTGAAGTTGAACTCTCTGAGGTTTTAGTGCTATACGCAGACCATGCTGCTAGTGCAGCTATTAAAAGTACGCGCACTGTGGAGATTTCAACCCACTACTCTCAACCTTGCACAGTGGATTTAGTCGTTGACACTGGGTCTTCTGTATCCATCCTGCCACAGAGCCTCTACGTTCGCCATTTCAGCCACGCTCAGCTGACTCAGCCCAAGGTCAGGCTTGTGTCTTACTCTAAAACGCACATCCCTGAATCACCTGCAGGCCGCGGGTATAATTGAGCGCATTGATGCTCCAGCATGGGCGTCACCGATTGTTGTTACTCAGAAAAAGTACAGGAAAAATCTGCATGTGCGTTGATCTGCGCGAACCCAATAAAGCAGTCATTGTGGATGCATTTCCATTGCCCCATATGGATGAACTGCTGTCTAACCTAAAAAGTGCCACCGTCTTCTCCACAATCGACCTGGCTAGTGCTTACTACCAAATGCCGCTACATGAAAATAGTCGTGACCTTACAGCATTTATCACCCATGATGGCTTGTTCCACTTTTGTCGTGCACCATATGGGCTTGCCTCAGCTCCTGCCACATTTCCGCAAATGATGAGCATTGTCCTTGCTGGCCTGTCGGATAGAGAACTACCTGGACGACACAATTATACATGGCTGTGACATTCCTGCCCACGACAAAGCTTTGGAAGTCGTTTTGCATCGGCTAAAATCTGCTGGCTTACAACTCAACGAAGAAAAGTGCCGTTTCCGGCAGCCTAAATTGCCTTTCCTTGGGCATATCATTTCAGCTGATGGACTGCAACCTGACCCAGGATGTATACGGGCCATTGCTGAGGCACCTGCACCTACTGATGCCTCAACTCTTCGCTCCTTCCTCGGACTGCTCTCATGGTACTCCAAGTTCAAGGTCCGACCTCGCTCCTCCAGCATGCAGGTATGCAATTACACTGAATGATTACTATAGTAAATGGCCAGAGGTCGCCTTTACTCCGAGCATTACCACAGACACTGTTATTACATTTCTGTCATCTGTGTTCAGCCGTCGTGGCAACCCGCTGAGCATCGTGACGGATAACTGTGTTCAGTTCACCTCTGCTGCTTTTGCTGCTTTCTTAGAAGACAGACAAATCCGCCATCACCGTTCATCTCTCTACTACCCTGCTGCCAATGGGCAAATTGAGAGATTCAACCGAGCGCTTAAGCAAACGATACAGATAGCCGTTCGGCAACACAAGCCATGGAAGCCAGCTGTGATTGACTTTTTTGCACGTCTCCCGTGCGACACCTCACGCCACAACTGGGACTTCCCCTTTCCAGCTACTTTGTGGACGGCCGACGTGCACAAAGCTAACTCCGCCGCCCCCTGCCCCCGCGCCTCCACAGACCGACATCGACGTACGTCACAGGGTCCGCCAACGCCAGCACTAAATGAAGGCGTACGCTGATGCCGAACGTGGCGCTCGTCCTCCCGACGGGGTGCGTGTGAGACACCCGCTACGTGCGCCTAAGGGGCACAGGAAGTTCAGCGACCCTCTTACAATAAGTGAAAAGGTTGGTGAGGGTACATACAGACTGAGTAAAGGCAATACATGGAATGCCTCCCACCTTACTGGATTTACTGACACTGCAACCATGTCTACAAAGGAGGACACTTAACCAGCTAACTGTCCTACCTGGATGAAGGACTATGTCACTTGAATGTCACACATTCATATCGTGATGCATATGGTGTTTCACTAGGTTACTTTCCATTGTTAAATCATCAATGCACTTTAAGTGATGCTCTGTATGTAACTGTATGTAGTTATGTGTAACTACACGGTGATGTTGCAGTCAGTTGGGCTAGTTCTGCATACCCATGTTACTATTCCTGGAAAGCGCCTTATTTCGTTGTCTGTGACCAAGAATAAGCTAATGGAGTGTTACTACTTTAAGCCACGGGACGTTTTTAACTCATATGTTTTGAGTAATACTTAGGGTAGGTGCTCCTTCTTAAAAAAAGGGGAAAATGTTGTGTTCTGTGCCTTTATTTGAATAGAGGAAGCACCTATATAGGATGTACTATGCATGAGGTGGGATAGGATGTTACCCGTATGTACGAGTTCTGCAATGTGACTAGTAAAGGACTGATATACTCCGTTTCACCGTCATTTATTACACCAAAACACTACACACGGTCCTCCAGAATGATTCAGTAGTCCTTGGCAGTGAAGCACCCATGTAGAACAAGTAGTGGGCCTAGGGAATGTCCTGCGTGGTGGTCTACCAACATTACCCTGGATACAGTGGCCTTCGATACCCCACAAAGACTTGCTGTCTTGGTCATAGATGCACCAGTGAGATGCTCACCAACAATTTGTCTTCTTTTGAGCTCTGATATGTCTCCCATTATGTTGTGTGGATTGCAATAGGCTCTATGTGTACCTATTGCTCTAATTCAACCATCACACTGTGCACTTACTGATGGAATGTGCCATCAGTAGCCTAAATACTGGCCACCAGGCCGCACATATAGGCGTGAAACCTTTTGGCCAGTGTTTCAGTTTCATTGTCCAAACCCTGTAATGCACGCCCTACACGTCCAAGCTTGCACATATACCTATAATAATTTCTGGTTCATTCTTCCGTAGGAAATGTCGATTATTGAAAGGTAGTCAGTTTGTACAAGTCGTAAAAAGGATATCGCACTTAAATCCGATGCTTGCCTGCCGCCTATTTCGTTACTTTGCTTCGCATGAATAGTTGTTAAATGCATACGCTATTGTGGGTAATGTGTTCGCCTAAAGCACACATACTGACATCGACAACACATAGAATTGCATGGAACTGATTAACGATCAGTAACTACATCACCGTCACTTATTATTTAAACTCGATCCCTGGAAGGATAGTCTACTTTGTGCTGTCAATCACAACTGTATTTCTTATTATTACTAGCACGAATTATTGCTTGATCGTTCGGTGTACATGCATCTACAAATATATATTCAGCAGACGCTTTTCTGTAAAACGTCTTACCGGTCAGAGCATATATATAAGTACTGTACATTTAAACAGCAAAATGAATATACAGAAGACAAACACTTCAACAATTAGAGGTTTTGTGTGTTGCTTAATGTGACATGTTAAAGCTTTGCAATATGGTAATTAATACTATCTAATCGTGAAACATGAAATAAAAAATAGTGTATAGTCAATCTTTACTCATACCTTTCTTTAAATGCAACTGTAATCGATTTTATTTTCGTTTAATTAATTAAATTACTCATCCGATCCTGCACACAATTAAAATTCTGAAAAATTCATCTGTGGCGGCTTACGACAAATTGCAAGAGCAACTTAAGCATGAATAAAAGGATGTCACTAGTAACTTGGGAGTTTTAGTTTCCCTTTCGGTGATAGCTCACTGGCAAGTTGGCAAGTGCCTGAATGTTACTGGTGCGTTTCCAGTACTTAAGTTAAGCCGGCTGATAATGGTTTTCGGGTGCCCTTCTTCTACATTTGTGGTCTGAACTGCAATTACCTGTCTGTAGTCAATCTTTTGAGTATCCCACCTATTTTGCATTGTGTACACTTCCTGGTTTGAGTACTATTTGGTCCAAGTACACAGCAAACCTGTTAGGATTAACTAGGTTTTTTTTTTTTTTTACGTTTTCAAAGCTGCTCTCCCAGTATCCCTTTGCAGTTTCAGAATAGTCGCCTTTAGGTTTGATTTTTGTTTCCACCTAAGATAAGGAGGAAGGCTGGAACTTTGTGTATGAGTTGGCACACGGCAGGGACTGGTGGCCAGGAAGAGCGCAGCGTTTAGTGAGGCGGCGGTATCACACGCCGATATGTGAAAGGAAAACGATCGGCGAATTTCTCGAAGAACTTCATTTTTTACTCCCTTCTCCCGCACCATACTTTGTTCTTTGGAGAAAACAATGATGTCTGATTCTGTGTCTAGCTTTTTGCACATAGGGGATATTGTGTCCCTGTATGCCGAGGGATCTGTCAATGGCTTTATAAGTACGCTTGGGTAAGTAGTATATAGCATTCAATTAAGTATACATAGGCAACAGTAGACTTTTTGAGTTATATGCAAGCTTATATAATTGCTAGATGTCTACAGAAACTTTTCAGTTGTTTTGACATTGATTCGTATTTGGTCACTAAGGTGGAGGGAACGTGTAATGATTTGCTCTGGTGTCACATTCGCTACTGGACACAATGCAATTTTCCTAAATAACTTTAATTTGCTACATCCAGTGGACCCTGTATAACGTAGCTTGTCTTAATGAAACTGCATTAGGAAGCAGCTCCCTGGGTTAAGACACTACTTCCTGGGTTCATGCCGATGTAACGTCTCCTTAAGATGTGCAGCAGGGTTTCCACACTTTAACTCGAACGATCGTTCTTGTTTCCAGTATCACGTTACATATCTAACTTTTCCACAAGTTTGTTTGATAAGACACTTTCCTTTATTTGGATACGTTTGATCTACACAATTTGACCTGGTAGAAGGCAGTATACTGCAGCAGTACGTAGTGCATACCCAGATAGCACAATGTTATTGTTCCAACGTTGAATTAAGTAAATGCGTTGAATTATGGTCAGTGTTAAATTATCAGCGTTGAAACTAAATTGATTTTTGGTCAGATTTTTTATATTGAAAAACTGATGGTGGCAAAAACTTGATACAATGTTGATATAGAGTGAAACATTGACGATCAACGTTGCTTCACCCTTTTTGTCTGATATGGAATCAGTGTTATTTCAACATATGTGTGCTATCTGGGTATGATGTTCAATGGAAAATAACATTTTAGTTGAAGTTAAATATGTTTTTCACCTTTACATCTGAAATTTAGACCTTGATTTAATTAAAGGAAATACAGTTTCTGTTCTCCAGCCACAACATCATCAGGCACTTTAACTATAAATCTGTAGTTTATTCGAGTCCGATAGACTGGTGTTGCGATTGAACTGTATGTGTGATACAAGTGGAGAAGTTTGTGAACTGCCAGGAGAAACAGTGTTGGGATGAAATTAAATATGTTTCTTTTGTAGATTGCTTGCAGAAAAAGCAGAGTACTGCATCTTTGTTGGCATCTTACATTATAAACATTCAGGCACGTTATTTATTTTTCCCCACGACGCTAGTATTTTAATTTTTTCTCTGTGCCATAGATGTTAAACACTGCTACATATAGAATTTAATTATTCACTAAAACTGTACAAAATTTTGCAGGCAGGGTGATTTGAAACAATGTAACAACCATCTAAGTATTTCTTCTAATTCTCCCCTGAGGTGAGATGATGGCATTCTGCCCTTGGTGGACAGTATTGTGTTTTTGTATTGAGAATGATGGAATTAGCCCTTATTTGTTATTAAATGCCTGTCTCAGGGGAACACAGTGCAGTCCATTGTGCCTCACTCTTAGGCTCCCGCTGTGAACATAAATGTGCCTGGTCCCGGATGCGATCCAAGCATGTGCAGTGGAGATTGCCATCCAGTGTCCAGTGCAGGACTGCTCAGTAACTTCCTGTGGTTTTCTTTAAGGAAGTGTGTGTGTGTGTGTGTGTTTGTGTGTGTGTTTGTTTGTGTGTGTATACTGTAGGATAAGTGCACAGTAATCGCCACTACCAGGAAAAACGCAGGAAACCTGACGCCCCCTTCACTTCTTCGATTTGATATAATAAAAAGTAAAGTTGTTAAACATCAGAAGTGCTTCGGGGATGCCTAAGTTAAGCAAAGAGAGTACTGTTTGTTTGGAACAACTGACCCGGTTGCGCAATTGTTCCCGGTCTCCTTATGATATAAAGTGTGAGCTTTCTTTCATACAATAGCTTTGTGTCGGAAAAGGGTACTGTTGTTATCTACCTGCACAAGCTACAGGAAACTGTTCTGTAGTACACTGGAGTAGAAATTCAATGAAGAACTTCTCTGTAAGGGTATGGAATGGAGTAGTGATGGAGTACTGTGGGAGCATGGCAAAAAAGTAGCTAGTACTGGATGGAGTAGGTGTAAGGATACGTTGCTGCAGTTTCTATTGCATCTAGTGCTCAGGGCTACTATGCAATAGTTTCTATTTGCATAGTAATTTTTTTCCTGTTTACCTGACACACTACAGTTCTGTCCTTGGTGCTGGGCTGTGATTGAATTCATTGGCTCTACATTGTACTGAAAGACATGCCTGTGACTGGTGCAGTTTCTGAAACACTTTTGCAAAGCTGAGCCATTATGTTTGTAGCCGATCATAGTCATTGTTGCTTCTTTTAAGTAGGTACTGTGGCATGCTGGGGAAAAAGGACAGAGCTAAACCAGGGCCATGGTGATGTCCTTCACCTGTTTTTGGGCGTGGGATTGCTCTGCCTGCTGGTTTGCATGGGACCACACTCCATTCAAATGCCATGCTTTTGGTGATGAGTGTAAACTGCTCTGCAGGAGCATTTTGCGTGTGGTTCAGCCTCACCCTGAAACAAAGAATGCTAATCCATCTATTTTGTACCAATTTAGAAATATCTAAATATCTATTATTAATATCACTTGGAAGTCACTGCACCATCCCAAAAGGTAGCTTAAGGTAATTTAAGCTATGAAGATGACAAAACATTTGCATTTTCCTTACTTTAAAACTTGAGGTTAAACTGTTTTTGGCTTTATCGAATGCCGTTTTTACATTGTTTACATTGTTCAGCTATAGCCCGCTAGGATTAAGGTTTACTTTGGAAATGTCGCAGACACAACGTTGCAACAAAATGTTTATAGAAAGCGTCATTAAAAATCACACATTTTGCTCGCCGTCCAGTGACCAAAACTCTGTCGCTGAACTAGATGCCTGAATATAGCTGCTTTCACCTGACAAGCCAGTTAAGACAGGATGATTCCTCTAATAACACTTAGGGAGAAAGGCTTGGATCTGTGGCCCACACACACAGACTGCTGCTGCCTTGTCTCACGCAAACGATCTGTGCCATTGACTGTAACAATTGGAGACTTGCCTGTGGATTTGTTCCAGCAAGACTGACATAAAAATGCGCAAGCTGGTCCTGGTGGGATGGTGTAGTCCTACGGCCTGTAATCAAAGTGCAGTTCAGACGGGGAGCCTAAAAGTGGAGACTCTACATAGCTCCGCTCCCTCGGACCTCGACTCCTCGAAGGTTTCCCATCATGCATCTGTCATCTTTTCACTAGCTCCTATCTCTCTTAACGTTGCAGGCAACTGATGCATGATGGAGTGTCAAACACTGGGCAAGGCCTACTTTCAGTTAAGGCCTGCTTTGTGCAGTGACCTATATTTGTATTGCACCTCAGCTTCGAACACGTACAAAAAGAGTTACTGACTCCGCTGGTCTTTTCTTTGATTTAAACTGGGCTAATGGTGTATGTATATCTTAAATACCTTAGTAACAAATGTTCTATGATATGAAACAGAAAGAAACAACGTGTGTTACTTTTTAAAATTAAAATTATTCTTATAATGGTGCTGATGGCTGTAATGTACGGTATGTGTCAACCATTTATGTACAGTACGTGCATATTTGCTCCACTGTTTTTGAGATGCTTACATAAGACAATGCAATATCTATTAACCCTTTCAGGCTCAAATTAAGTTTTTGTTGCTGAAGGACAACCAAGTCCTGCAGTGGTACTTCTGAGTAAAAAAAACT
>JAODLC010000113.1:9399506-9412012 GCA_026781145.1 Hippopotamyrus pictus
AATATGTATCTGGGGTAATAAGGTAGTTAGTTTTTAACTGTTGCAAATCAGCAACGCCTGCCTTGAGAGGGTTAACAAGAGCTAGCAAAGTCTTATCATTTTCTATCAAATACACTGTGTTTTTCTCACCTGTAGTTAGATGAAAAATGACATCCTGTGTTTGGTAAAACAAATTAGTGAATGGGTTATTAAATAGGCATTTTTCTGATCTTAATGGGCCAACACCTGCAGATAAAGACTTTGGAGTGTAAATGATCGAAACTAACTTCACAGTTTTAATACATCCACATTCACTTCACTTGCCCATATACCCTACTGACTTCTGTAGTCTGTTAAACCACATGCAAATAAATTATCCATTACCAGAAGATAGCAATTGTTTTGTACAGTGACTTTGAGTGACTAGGCACCTATAAATGTATTTACAGTCACTGAAATGCAGTTGACAACATGTTTTTGTTCCGCACACTATTCTCTGTAAACTCTACACACTGTAGTGTGTGAAAATCTCAGTGATATTTATACCTGTCTTGAGTAGGCATTTGCATTAGCAACCTATTGAACTGGCATAATAAACCGTGCGGGGGTGGCACGGTGGTGCAGTTGTTGGCACTGTTGCCTGACACCTCTGCCTCATGTTTCCTAGATGCATGTGTGTGGAGTTTGCATGTTCTCCTCATGTCAGTAGGGAGTTTCTTACAGGTTCTCCAGTTGAAGAAAATGCTAAGGTGATTTTAACTCAATTTTATAAAAATCAATGAATGCAATAAAGAAAATAAAAATGCCAAAAGTCTTGTATTTTGTTTGGTTACTTATGGTTAAGGTTAGTTAGGGCTGGGTAAGGGTTAAGGTCTTAATTGCTGGGATTAGAATTTTACCCATAGAAATGAATGGATGGTCCCCACAAAGACATGAATATAAACGTGTATGTGTGTGTAACCCTGCGTCAGACAAGCAACCCTGCATAGGACAAGCAGGTACAGAAAATGAATGGATGGATGGATGGAAATCTCTGTGATTGTACTAATGAAGTAGTCTTCCTCATTAACTGAACTCCTGATATGTTTTCTTTTGCAAGCTGAGTAACTGAGTAAAACATGGGGGGGATTGAAAAATCAGGAAAAATTAGTTAAGTCCTCTGTATGAACAACAGAAGTTGCCTTCTTCGCTACCAGTTCCATCTGTCTTTTCTTGAGGCTGATTAGAGGGGAGTGATTATCTTGGCTGTACTCTGCAACATTTCTAGACTTAGCCTAGGCCACCACTGACCTAACAACACTACTGGTGCTATGGTGTAATCCCCTAGACTCCTACACTCCCCCCACACTCTAACCACTAATATGTCTGTTCCATAGGCTGGTGGACGACCGCTGTGTGGTGGAACCTGCTGCTGGAGACCTGGACAACCCTCCAAAGAAGTTCAGAGGTCAACTATTCCAGAACCATTTCTGAGAGTCTTACAGTTTTTTAAATGGGGAATTTGTCCTCATTAAATATATAACACTGCAAAGTTCTGACTCTGCTCTTTATTCCTGTTTTGCTTGCAAAAAATGTTATACTGCATATGCAGTCGTTTATTGGAGAGTAACCACTATCCAGTTACGCCTTTGGGCTTATATAAAACATACATTTCTGCTCGTGATAGGAGAGTCCTTAGCACAATAGCCAAGCTGAATCTTGGCTTTACAGCACAAACATGTTCTGCTTGTCTGTCATCAAATTCAGTGAACCAGCAGTTCCAGCTAGTTCATTTTTGGTACTGATAAGAAAACATTCAATATTTATCGTGGACTAAAATCTGTCGGAATGTATTACTGTTTGTTCTCCAGGACTCATAAACTGCACGTGGTTAGTATGCGTGTCCATTGGGGGGTGCAGAGGTACTTGAATGTGACAACAGAGACAAATACAGGAAGAGTCAATATTGAATATTATGTCAGGCTGGTACAGTCTAAGAGGGTTTGTTGTATAGATGTTTCAGCCATAGTTTTATAACTGTGTCAAGTTATGCCAAACAAATGGGTGGGACTGGGACTGGGACTGGGACCAGTCAGTATTGCTGCTACGTCCTTATTTTAGGCCACATTAGCCAAATGACTAGGACCCATGGTTCTCACGCGATATGCAAGAAGCTCATATTGTGTCGGTTGTTATTTTTGCTGAGCTGTAGAATTATTCTTGCTTCGACTATTGTTTGACTCCATCACCATACCAAGAGTCAGTGTTTTATTGTGCTTTATGCTTGACAAACTGGTTTGGCATTGGTGAGGAATAAAGTGTCCCCCCGCTATATCGCGGTTCAGCCAACGCGCCCCCGCTATATCGTGGATTTTTCCCCATCACAGTTCTTTGCGTCACCTTGCTTGTGGTCCGATTGTTGTGAGCAAACATTTTGTGAACCCATACTGAGCTTAAATGTTTTTATATGTTACTCATATCCTTAACCTGACATCCACATATCATTTGTGTTTACAAAGCGTGTTTTAATGAGTTTACATGTGTTTAAAGCGTGTGGGATAGGCGGGGGATCACTGTACTGTGTGGTAATAAGAATACAGTAAAATCCTTTTAATGCAGATCATATGCTAACTTTTTGAGCATTCATTAATTAGGCAATTTTTGTATTCCCCTTTGTTTTTCCCAACATTTATATGAGAAAGTAAAGTGTTTGATTTGGAATTGTTCATATCTTTAATTACAGTAATTGTAGCATTTTAGGATCAGCATGTGTTTCTCAACCAGGGGAAAGTTAACATGAAATGTTGGTTATTGCTAATTAGCTTCTTCACTTTTTGGGGAATCTGGTCTCAAAAACTCTATTCCAAACACTTTGTATTATACACACTTACTGTATATGCGTATAAATGCCAGACAAGAGCAGCTGTCTACTACTGCTTTGTTGCAGTGGTCTATGGCTTAACTCATTCCACAGACCCTTCGCCTTGTGCACTAATTGTCTCCTCCATACCATGACCCCTTACCATCAAGCTTCCCTCCTTTTGTCCAAGATTCCCATGACTCTGCTGCTTCCTGTGACTCACTTCTACCATTTCTCCTCAAAAGCTATTGTCCTTTGCAAGCTACAGTTACTTCCCTTCAGACTCACTTGCCACACCAGATAGTACATCTGAATCCCTTCCAGTTGTGCCGTAATTATTCCAGGTGGTTTGACTGTGGCCCCACCTCTGTGCTTCTCCTCAGATTGCCTGTTTAAGGTCTTCCCCATGAACCGCTACTCTGCTCAGAAGCAGTTCTGGAAAGCCAAGCAGGCAAAACACGAGAAAGATAAAATCGCTGATGTGGTGCTGCTCCAAAAACTGCAGGTGAGAGGCACAAGCTTCCTGGTGGTCACATGATTGTGTTGTATTTCCATCCAGTCTATTTCCAAAATAAGGTTCTTATACCACAGAAGCTTGAAAGGTATGAAGTTCAGCAACTTTCAAAACATTAAAATCTGAATCAGATTTTGATAAGTGCCATTTCAGGTGGGAAAGATTATGACTGAGGAACCTAGTTATCGTGTCTAAAATGTGAAATACATACCCTGAATATTATTTTAGAGATCTATCTTTAAGAGTTTTATTCTCATGAATTGGTTGTAAACCAAAAATAATACTTAGTATTAGTAATTAGTAATGGTACTAGTGGTGGGAAAAAAAGATTGATTTTATTATTAATTGTGTTCCTGCTTTTGACGATTTGATATTGATTCACAAAACCCCAAAATTTGCCCTAAACAATACCTGTATAGGTATGTTCCTGAAATAAAATGATTTTGGCATGCAAAGCCTTTGGCCTTTCTTTAGGGGTTTTCGCAATTTGTTTCCAGTGACTTTGCATTTGTAAATTTGTGTTCAATTCAGTGCCTTTTAAACATCTCTATCTCCAAATATGGAAAGCTGCTATATCGTATTTCATATTATTCCTTTTTACTATTTGATTGATATCAAATTATAATTGAATTGAGAATCATTAGCTTGCAAATTGGAATCAAATCAAATTTGGGCATCTGTGCCAATACCCAGCTCTTGTAGTCTTTAGGATGCTCTGTGAGACTGCAGGACTATGATGCAAGTTGTCAGTAAAATCCCAGCTGAGTGTTTGTCTGATCAGGCTTGTGTGGCTGCGCCTGCCTTGTGTTAGCAGTGCTGATGCATTTGTGTCACACAGCATGCGGCAAACCTGGAACAGAAGCAGAACGAGACAGAGAACAAGAAGGTGCATGGGGATGTGGTGAAGTACGGCAGCGTCATCCAGGTAGACCCCGTCCGCAATGCCGTGTACTTCTGCAGGTGGAACCTGTGGAATTGGTGTCTGCACCGCTCAGATGCACCCTGCCCGCCTTTGCCCAGTTTAACTCAGTGCTCACGTGTTGAAGGCAGTGACATGTTACAGGCTGAAACCCGAAGCCATCAGGGCCCCATGCACGGAGCTAAGTGAGGGGAGAGGAGGAGGAGTTCGGTTTCCGTGGCATCGACCCTGGAATTTGCCTGAGTCGTGGCCCTGTCTGCCTGCATTCCTCTATCATGGGGTATCTCTTTCCAGAGGAAGGCAGAGGTGCAAGTCACACACTTGTATTCATATCTTTACGGGGACTGTCCATTCGTTTCTATTGGCATAACTAGGGTTGGGCGATTTGGACCAAAAATCATATCCCGATATTTTTTATCTGACTGGAGATATACGATATATATATAAAGGACAATATCAAGTCAGAGCCAAATGACCCCAATTTCACACAGCCACTTTTATTAACAGACAACTGTACACGTGCATGAAAAAATGTCTATATTGATATAAACGATATTGTCTCATCCTATATCTTGCAGGAAAATATATCTTAAAAACTTGATGTATCGCCCATTTTCTGTCAGGGTAGAGGGGTCCAGAGCCTATCCGGAGGCTACGGGCACCAGGCAGGGAACAACCCAGGATGGGACGCCAACCCATCGCTGGGCACCTTAACCATAAATAACCAAACGCAATATAAGACTTTTTATTTCATTTTTCATTTTTTTTTATTGGAGTCACAGATTTTTATCGTAATCATTTTCATCTTAGCTGCCCCTAGAACTCTTATTTTTGCTTTATAAATACCTTTTATTACAACAAAATCACATTGCGATGTTTGAAAATTTTATATGCAATTTTATATTATACAAAATATTTCTTTATTTGTTATCTTACCATCCTGATCTTGTATCTGTTCTTCCGAACAATTAAAGCTTGGATGTGTTCATTTCTTCATATATTATTATTACTTTAATCTTTTTTTACTTTATTGTTGTCTTCTGAGTTCACACCTTTTGCATTACATTTCAGCGGCAGGCTATTTGCATAACCAATCAACAAAGAAAGCATTTCAAGTCCCACCCCAAAGTACCAAAAAAATACCCCGGTTGGTATACACATTATTCACAGATGCTGAAATTTACTGTTTGGGTATTGGAATTTGGAAAAGAAATACTGTACAATTAATTTTCTTATCTCCAATAGGATTGGAGCATTTTGGTTGGTATAGTGGGTAATTTATTTGAGAGATGCTGAGTGTGATTCATAATAAAACGACGTGGGACAGTGAATGGGATAGGAATTTATTATGAAAGTGAGTATGAGGCATCCCAGAGACTTTTCACTCCAATGTTAGAGTGACAGCAATCTCATAAGAGTGCCTCACTAGCAAATATGAGATCAGGAAGGTTAATAATAGTACTGTAGATACTTTAGTTGATCCCCATGGGGAAATTCTCTCTACTGTAGGTGAGAGCAAGCTGGTGACGAAGGGCAGCCGCCAGTTGCGGCATCCAGGGAGCTGGGAGTTAAGGGCCTTGCTCAAGGGCCCACAGACGTGTCAACCAGTATGAACCAGTATCTGGTATCTGTCCCCTATGTTTCAGGCTCCTGGCTCTCTGTGACATTGCACTGGATAGATGGTAAAGGATGATAGGTGAACTATGAAGGAAGTTGTGCAAACCAGGATATGTTTCACCATTTCTGCTATAAGTGTGTAAGACAAACATATCAGGGTCAGATAGTACTGAGTTCAGCCTGTCAAGCCTGAATGGGATGGTGAGAGGGAATTCTCTTGCACTTACAATACTTCTGCCTCAGAGAGATGTTCCTTAAGTGTGTCTGATTAACACTGGTGCACTGAAGATTCCCTGTGTGCGAACAATTAAGTCAGGTCTTTGGAGCAGAGCAAACATAATTGAAACTGTGATAGTGATTAAGATTGTGAGTGCCTGTGAGTTTCTGTCAGTGCCTTTTTGAGATTCTAATTAATACTGCACTTCTGTGAAGGCTTGAGCAGTTGTGTTTCTTTGTACTTGCAAATAGGGTGGTTAACATTTGTATGACTGTAATTGAAGTGTTTGCATCTGCTGTAAGGCTGTGGATCTTCTCGACACCTGAGACCAACCAGTTCTTCAGGCCACAGGAGACACGGGATAAGCTTGCTATCACCTTGTTGTTGCATTTTTGCTGTAAACTAGGGTTTAAGGTTGCAACTGTATGATCCTAGCTTTAGAAGACGTTATTTTTCAATATTTGTCCTGTCGTCTTATCTAAAGACAAACAGCAGGCTTCCTGGAGAGGGGTGGAGCCCAGGAGAGATGGTATTAGCCAGTTGTTGTCCTTTGA
Source organism: Hippopotamyrus pictus (assembly GCA_026781145.1). NCBI lineage: Eukaryota > Metazoa > Chordata > Actinopteri > Osteoglossiformes > Mormyridae > Hippopotamyrus > Hippopotamyrus pictus. The sequence continues at coordinate 9,406,146 of JAODLC010000113.1, forward strand.
CTGTGGTGAACATAGTGCTCCACTTGTGCCTGTAAAGGTTAAGGGTCTGAGGAGTGAAGGAAGTTTTATTGCTTTGCAGAAAGTAAAGGCTATGGATGCAGGTCTAAGGTCTTCTATAGGAGGAAGACGTGATTTCAGCTGCTGAACCTTTTTTTGGACTGTTTGACATAAATTTGATAGATTAGATTAGATAAACTTTATCATTGAACCGCATGGTTTCATGAACAGTTGGTGCATGTTCTGATAAACTGTCCCCACCCGAAGACAGCTGACACGATCTAAAGAAATGACACATCCTTCACTGCTGCAGTCCAGTCACTTTTAGGACCCTATGACGTGCTCATTGCTGTTGTTCACTGATTAGTCAAAAGTCCAATAGCACAATATGTAAGGTGGCAGTCAATGACACAACTCAAACCAGAGACTGAGGGCTGATCATTTGCCCTGGAGTTTGATACATTTGCACACCTTTCACATATCACCTAGTATTGCCTCTCCCCCCCCCACCCCATACCGCTAACCTCTGATAGGTCATACGGTGACATAGATGCATAGGCAAAGGTACAGCTGTCTCACCTGGTGCTCATAAGTAACACTGCAGTTACATGTATGTATCATTCCCGGAGTTGTCGTGGAAATTAAGTTCTCTGTTGTCTTCGCCTTGATTGCAGCTCTTGCACATGAAGAGTAACAAGTACCTCACTGTGAACAAGCGGCTTCCAGCCCTGCTGGAGAAGAATGCCATGCGGGTTACACTAGACAGCACCGGTAACGAGGGCTCCTGGCTCTTCATACAGCCCTTCTGGAAGTTGCGGGCCAATGGGGACAATGTAAGTGAAGAGGCACATACACTAATGCACAACTGTTATTATTTCTACCAATGTCAAGACTTCCTGTTCCACCTAAAATATGATCTGTAACTATTTTAGATGATGGAAATGTTTTGAGACACTTGTTTTCAGGATAGAATGAAATAATTTCACTTGTTTGGTTTGTGAAGACATTCATACATTCATACAACACCCTTTTTTGTAGGAATTTTTATTCTTGTAGGAAGGATTTCTCATACGTGTGCATGTATGACTGAAACATGCTTGATGGTGTGTGGTTATGTGTGATTTTATCTTTGCTGCCCCCTGTAGGTGGTTGTTGGAGACAAGGTCATTCTAAACCCAGTGAATGCAGGACAGCCACTCCATGCCAGCAACTATGAGCTGCCTGACCATGCGGGCTGCAGGGAGGTGAGGGTACTCAGTGATGGGCGATCTCTACCCTTGAGCTTCCATCAATGCAGCTTCTGCCATTATCACAGCTACATCTACCTTCAAGCCAACTGTACATTGAGTCATTTACTAAGCTGCAGGTTGTTCGTCTGTAGTATGTCCTTTATTTATGACCACTAATTTCTTCCTGACCTAGGACTACTAATTATTAATTCTAGAATAATACACTTGGTTATGCTTGTTTACGTCTGCTGAACCTTCAGTGCATCTTTCATCCATAATCATGCATGTGGGCCATGATGAGCCAGGAGTTTGTCCCAGGAAACCAGGCAAGGGAGACCAGAGATGGGTTGCCAGTCCATCATGATGTAGCGACACCAGTTGACCTAATCTGCAGCTAAATACAGAGCCAGCAGTGCTGCAGTCTCTCAATTAATTTACATTATTGTTTTGGTCCCATACTGGTTTGATGAGCTGCAGAAATCATATAAACGATATGTGCATATTTGGTGTCATTTGACAGGAAACAGCATGTGGTATATATTAATGTAAAAAAAAAAAAAATCATTATACTCTATTTAAGCACATCCATCAAGCATGTACTTAAAATGGGAATTAGGTCAAATCTTTATGACAGGGAAATGAAGTTCATGAAAACAAATTTAGTACAGTAGTATTACTTCTCCCAAATGCCACAAATCATGTCATTAGGAGACCTGTTAACTAACGAAGTGGTCGCTTTTTGAGCTGCATAATCAGTCGGCGTGCATTTGTGTCTCCCTCTGCAGGTCAACTCTGTGAACAGCAACACTAGCTGGAAGATCAACTTGTTTATGATGTTCAGTGATCATAAGGATGAGGTCCTAAAAGGGGTGGGTTTTCTTCATGATCATCATCTTCATCGTCGTCATCATCATCAACATCATCATCATCACTGTTTTCTGTATGTGTAGAAGAGTTCTGTGTATCTTTGTGTGTGACAGCACAAGCGGTTAAATCCTTGTATCTGCCATCAGGGCGACGTGGTGAGACTGTTTCACGCAGAGCAGGAGAAGTTTCTGACATGCGATGAGTACAAGTCCAAGCTGCACGTCTTCCTTAGGACAACACTGCGGCAATCTGCGACCTCTGCTACCAGCTCCAATGCATTGTGGGAAGTGGAGGTTTGTATGAGCACATGTGTAATGGGTTGCGTGCCTGTTTTATATGTGTTTTCAACATGAACCGTTTCACTACCTTTTAGTTGTCCATGATATCTATCAGCTGGTTTCCTTTGTCTTTCAGGTCGTGCACCATGACCCATGTCGAGGGGGGGCGGGTCACTGGAATAGCTTGTACCGCTTCAAGCATCTGGCCACAGGAAGCTACTTGGCTGCTGAGGTATGGCCATCCAATGTAACAGGGACTTTAAGGCTCAAATTAGCTCCCCCATGTTTGAAATGGTCACAGACACCAAATATATTTTTCTCCGTGCTGGTTTCAGTGGCGGAGAGATGGCTTCAGAAAAGAGGTCCTGTAACAGGAAGGATTAATTTCAGTCCATTTATCTTCCTGTGCAAACCCCATTACGTTCTAACACATTAAGGACATTTGCAGTTCTTTAACCTTCATGATCATTCATGTAACATATTTAACGTTATTTTGGGCCGAACGTAACTCATGGCTACAGGATACACGTCATATACAGTAACAATGAGAAGATGTATGTTATTTTTCTAGGAAAACCCAGGTTATAAAGGAGACAACACTGAGGGCCAGACTGTTGTGAGTAAATTAACTGAGCTTTTTTGTTGTATCCATTGCCACCTGTTGCTGGAAGTCCTGAGCAGACATCAGAGCGGTTAGCAGCCCTTGAATGAGCTTCTGTAGTGGAGCTTGTCTCATGACCATGCTGCCCCCAATGACTCAGCAATTTCAGGCTCCTTATTGGATTTTGAGCAGCACCTGACTGAGCAGCTGGGGTGTGTTTTCCTATCATGCCCTTAGTTTTAAATCCCTTTGTAGTCCATGGTGGTTTGTGACATTTACAGCACTGCTTCACAATAGGAACCACTGTGGCCAGAACCTGCCTTCAGCCAGGCCACTTCTTAGTGAGGAACCCAAGGAATGGATTTGAAAGATTAAATTTAATTTGACTAAAACAGCTAAATACAGCTTTTGTTTATTCTGATTTTGACATTGCTTTGACATCACCACATTGAGATGGATTCTAAAGAACTTAATCTTCCACCCATCTGGGGTATTTTGTCTTTTGACTTGTGCTGGATCATTTTATTTGTAAAACGAAAAACAAACAAACGCTTCTTGGTTCAACCTCATTGTGATGTGATATACCATGTGGCTTTGGTCTGTAGTGGAAAAATCACAAATATTAAATACCCAGAAGGGAGTGCAATAGGTAGAGGACAAATATAAATAGGTTTAAAAGTTACACCACTCAAAGTAAACATAGGGTAAAAAGTTAATGGACAGCTATCAGTGCTACATCTTTTTTAGATTAAACACTGCATGTTAAGCCCATTTCATCAACGGTATAATTATTGGTCAATGGTTTGCTTAACAGATTCAAATTTAAATGATTATGTTCTGCTTTTGTTTCCATTTTGTGATGTCATTCCATTCAACATAAAATGGTCAAACTTTGTCCCACCTAAACCTGGCGGTAGGAATTGCCTTTTTGCGGCATGGCAGTATAGTTTGCGATAAAGGCATGACAGGAGATTATCTGGATGAAACGTGATTGGAAATTATGTGAGTTGCATGCCGGAAAGTTAATCTAAATGACATGGTACCAGAAGGTAAAGGTAAGAATCTCAGTTTTAAGTGTGAGTGTGGCATTGTGGGAAGGGGAGTGAGTGTGGCATGATGGGAAGGGGAGTGAGTGTGGCATGATGGGAAGGGGAGTGAGTGTGGCATGATGGGAAGGTGTGTTTTGCATAATGAGAAGGCATGCGTTGAGAAGGCACGATGTGAAGATGTGCTCATGCTATCCCTGCCTTTTCAGACGGACACTGGGCGTAGCAGCAAGAAGAACCTCGGGGAGAATGTGAAGTTCAAGCTAGTGGCAGTGCCCCATGGGAATGACATTGCGTCACTCTTTGAGCTGGACCCTACTACCTTGCAGAAAACTGACTCCTTCGTGCCCAGGTAGATGTTGCGAGAGAAATCTTGGTAATAAATAGGAGGGCTGAGTGGCCAACGCCTCTGATCGGGAGACCACCAGTTTCGGCCTTGACAGGATAGTCACATGTGCGTGGGCCCATCACCCTCAGCCCCGGGGGTGCCGCACACAAGCTGACCCTGTGCTCTGACCCCCAAGCTTGCTTTCACCTGCATATGTGTCTGTGTGTCTCATGAAGATCAAGATGGGGCAGGTGAAGAGATGCATTCCAGTCTACCTATACTCGTACTTGTGCAAATGGCAAGTAAATGTTCATAATAAGGTTGATGAGGTTGATAATAATAATGTATTCTAGCCCCTTAAAATGTTTAAGGGTTAGGGGCAGCAGATCGCCGTGCATGTGTTAATTCATGAATAATACTTGGGCACTAACCTCAGCCCATAAGTTTGCTAGCCTGAATGGTAGTATGGCCTCCTCAGACCCAAGGAAAAAAGTGTCCTTCAATTTTAGGATATTTGTCTTTGGAGGAAATAAGACATCTTACAATTTAGATTTTTTTCTAATTTATTTTTATTTTTAATTTGACAGCATGTCTCTTTACTGTACAAAAGGAATAAATATGTTTCCTTACATCAGTGAAAAGACAAATGCAAAAACGAAATGTCCACTACAATGGACATAAATGAATGGGTGGGGTCTCAGGAGGATAGAACATCTGTTTACAGCCAATTTCACAACAAACAGTATTGTACTGTACTGTACACTTTGCATGTCAAATTACTTCGCTATTTCCTATCTAGACCTTTTCATATAATATACAAACCATCTAAATTATGCCCCTGTGTGTACAAAGTTACCACTGTGCACTGGGAGCACTACGTTTTGGACACATTATCAATAATGCTAAATTAACGAGATTCCATGGTCACAAAAACATCTTAGACATGAGTGAGACTGGTTTCCGACGATGTGTGTACTCAAGTCTTTTAATATTAATGCTTAAGTATTACTAATATTTATATATTACATAATAATAATACAGGATTGTTAAATAATACAGAAGCATTGAATAGTTTCAAACTTTTGGCTGTGGAGGGAAATTGCAAAGGAGGATGTTTTGCATGAGAAAAACATGAAAAGCAATAAAAATACAGTGGTACCTTGGTTCTTGAACTTAAAAAAAATCTTAAGTTTGAGTTCTGATCTAATTTTTCCCCATAGTAAATAATGGAAAACCAATTAATTAATTACACCTAAATATATATATAAATCACTTTTCTCATGTTGGGGGGGAGGGGTGGTGGTGGTGTCTGGGAACCCACATCCAGTGTGCAGACTACCTGACTATGCAGGTTCCACACATGGTGGGTGAGAGATTTGAACCCTGGTCCTTGGGCTGTGAGGCAGCAGTCCTAACCACTGTGCTATCTGGCCACCCCCTCCTCCTGTCCCCTGTAGGTAACTGATGTAGTTGCTTTCTTTAGGCTCCAGCTCATATTCTCAGTGATCAGTGTTTTAAGCT
>JAODLC010000113.1:9412112-9434958 GCA_026781145.1 Hippopotamyrus pictus
CTTTCTTTAGGCTCCAGCTCATATTCTCAGTGATCAGTGTTTTAAGCTGTCAGTAACCATGGTACCTGCAGTTTGGATCTGGTTGTCTTTGTGAAGCTAAGCAGGATTTGGTCTGGCCAGTGTTTGGATGGGAGCCCAGTTTGGTTATTGGTCTGTGTGTTAAGGGTTGTTTGGTATCTTTTGGAAAAGGTAGGGGTGATGTCCTGACTAAAATCTGGCCATTAGTTTTCTCAGGCTATGGGGGGGTGGTGGGCTGTGTGTGGTGAGGGTGTCTGGGAGCCCACATCCAGTGTGCAGACTACCTGGCTATGCAGGTTCCATACATGGTGGGCTATGGTGGGTGGGGGAGATTTGAACCCTGGTCCTTTGGCTATAAGGCAGCAATGCTAACCACTCTGCTATTGGCCACCCCCATCTTGTGGTTCTCTGTAGGTAACTGATGTAGTTGCTTTCTTTAGGCTCCAGCTCATTCTCAGTGATCAGTTTTTTAAGTGGTCAGTAACCATGATACCTGCAGTTTGGATCTGGTTGTCTGTGTGAAGCTAAGCAAGGTTTGGTCTGGCCAGTGCTTAGATTGGAGCCTAGTTGGGTTATTGGTCTGTGAAGATCCTGGTGTGTTAAGGGTTTTTTAGTATCTTTTGGAAAAAGTAGGGGTGATGTCCTGACTAAAATCTGGCCATCTGTTTCCTCATGCTATGGGGGCTGTGTGTGGTGGTGGTGTCTGGGAGTCTACATCCAGTGTGCAGACTACCTGACTGTGCAGGTTCTACACATGGTGGGTGAGAGATTTGAATCCTGGTTCTTGGGTTGTGAGGCAGCAATGCTAACCACTGTGCTATCTGGCCACTCTGATTGCTCCTACTATCCCCTGTAGGTAACTGATGTAGTTGCTTTCTTCCAGCTCCAGCTCATATTCTCAGTGATCAGTATTTTAAACTGTCAGAAACCATGGTACCTGCAGTTTGGAGCTGGTTGTCTGTGTGAAGCTAAGCAGGATTTGGTCTGGCCAGTGCTTGGATGGGTGCCCAGTTGGGCAATTGGTCTGTGAAGATCCTGGTCCATTAAGGGTTGTTTGGTATCTTCTGGGGGGGAAAAGTAGGAGTGATGTCCTGACTAAAATCTGGCCGTCCGTTTTCTCAGGCTTTAGGGGCTGTGTGTGGTGAGGGTGTCTGGGAGTCCACATCCAGTGTGCAGACTACCTGACTGTGCAGGTTCCACAAACAGAGAGCTATGGAGGACCCATTTCAATACTGTTTTTGGCTAATGCATGGTCTTAGTTGCGTGGTGAGAATGGGTGAATGTGAGGCATAGATTATAAAGCGCCTTGGTACTCGTAAGAGTAGTAAAAAGCACTATATCAATGCAGTCCGTTTACCATTTACCATTTAGTTTCGGTGATCTTTCGGCAAGATCCAAAAATAATGTCAAATACGCAAATGTAAAGAGGTTACTGTATATTTTCTATATGGGCGGCACGATGAATCTGAGGGTTGCCCTGTCGCTAAGGCAAAGTGAGGGCTGGGGTACGCACAGGCTGCCAGGATGCTGACTGCTTGTCTGTCCTCTGTCACATTCTATAGAAACTCATATGTGCGTCTGCGTCACCTCTGCACCAACACCTGGATACAGAGCACCAACGTGCCCATCGACTACACGGAAGAAAGACCTATCCGACTGATGGTGGGACCTGCCTCTTCTTACTCTGACTTAATTATCTTCCTCACTGCTTCTGTCTGACTCCACCTTTATAAATTTGATTTCACTGCCGTCTTCCATAACACTTCTGTGATTCTACAAACATCTTTCTTTTCTCACTGTTGCTTTGGCCTGACGACCAGGCATAAGATGAAGAAGAGTTTTTAATATCACTCTGCCAAAAATCACTTGGAATACACCCAGGTTAAGCCAAAATGAAATGGCTTGCATTGTATTTGTATGAAAATTACATTCAGTAGAAACTCTGTGATTTTCACCATTGAACCTCTGACTTCTCGCTGCCAACCAGCTGGGTACCTGCCCCACAAAAGAGGACAAAGAGGCATTTGCCATTGTCTCTGTACCAGTGATGGAGATCCGTGACCTGGACTTCGCAAATGATGCTAGCGTGATGTTGAGCAAAATGGTGGATCACTTCAACAATGGTTTCATCAGTCAAAATGACAGAAGGTTATTGAATTGCTATTTCTACATATCCCTCTTCCCAGCTTGGATGAGTGTTTAGCACCAGACATAACAACAATGCTATAAACAGACAGCTAGCTATTAAAAACAGAATCACAGATAGCAGTGGTCAGAGAGTGATTGCATTCCATATTCTGTCTTGATTCAGACATAGTGTAGATCCCCTTTACCCCATAGTCTAAGCAGAGAAGTAGGAAAAGGGGCCAATGGATAGAGTTAATACACAGGAAAAATATGACAGTTAAAGATACCAATATAGCAATTGTCTTAGCAAGGAATATTAAGGTATCAATACAAAAGTGGGTCTTCAGATTTTAGTCCATTCGTAAATTTAGGTACCTTATGACTAGAATCATAACAGGTATGTTATTTATTTAGGGAAATTCCAAAAAATACTGCCTGAGATTTAATGACAAATTTATTTTTTGACTAGCAAGCAGTAAAACATCACCAAGAGAGTCTGTTTAGTTACACTGGTCTTTCTTTCCACTGGTGACAGGTTTGCCATCAAACTGCTGGAGGACCTGGTGTTTTTCGTGGTGGACACGATCAACAGTGGTCAGCCCGTGCTGGATGTGACCATGACCAAGCCCAACCGTGAAAGGCAGAAGCTCATGCGTGAGCAGAATATCCTTAAACAGGTGAGATCAAGACCTATGGTTTGAATCATGTGACCCAAAAGATTTTGCAAAAAAAAACAAAAGTTGGTGAACCCCTTGAGTTATTTGGATTTCTGTATGAAAGGCTCCTAAAATGTGATCTGGACTTCATCTGAGTTGAAGGAAACTAGCCAAAGGAAGTCTCACACAACAAACACAAACTGCAGTTTCTTTATTGAATAAATTGTGTAAACAATCAGGATAATTGATGGAATCATTCTGGGAATCCTGGGGATCCTATGCTAACTGCTAACTGTACCTGCTGAACAACATAAGTGGGTACCAATGGCAATATATATATATATATAACCAATACTAGTCATTACTCTGAATTAATATTAAAACCCATGTAATATTGACCCTAGTATTGTTATCTCCCCTGTATGTATATTTCCTACAACTGCTCTATAGGTGTTTGGCCTTCTGAAAGCCCCATTCAAAGACAGGGGTAAGGAGGGATCTTTGCTACGCCTGGAGGAGCTATCGGACCAGAAGAACGCCCCCTACCAGTACATGCTCCGCCTCTGCTACCGGGTCCTGCGCCACTCGCAAGAGGACTACCGCAAGAACCAGGTGTGACTACAGCCAGGGGTGTGGTCTGTATAAATTTGCCAGCCAGGGTCAGATCTCTCTGTGTTTCTGAAGCCAATAGAAGAGATTGAGTCTGGCTGACAATGGAATAGCTGTATTTGCATCCCCTGTTAATGACAGGTTCCTCTATGCCTCCCAAGACCAGTGGTTGGGTTATATTGCATAACGATAACACTTTTGTAATGACTCCAGTGAGGTAATAAAGTTTAAGCACGTCCATCACTGTTGTCTCCGACAGGAGCACATAGCAAAACAGTTTGGGGTGATGCAGGCTCAGATTGGCTATGACATACTTGCTGAGGACACCATCACAGCACTGCTGCACAACAATCGCAAACTGCTTGAGAAGCACATCACCAAGACAGAAGTGGAGACGTTTGTCAGCCTGGTGCGGCGCAATCGGGAGCCCAGGTGAGGCTGGTTGGGCATGGAGCTTCTCCACTAGAGCGGGTAATAAAAAAAAAATAATTTTCTGTGGACCCACTGTGTGGTGTTGATGTTAGTAATATAGGGTTGTGTTCACTCGGGGGGCTGCTGTGAATGTGTTGATAGTACATTGTTGAGGTCCACTGAGAGGGACTGGGAGATGCGTGTGGCAGACAGAGTAGCATGAAGGGGAAACCTGGTGGTACTTTATAAGAGTCGGTGATAGGCAACTTTCACCTAAAGGTTCCTGGACTATCTGTCAGACCTGTGTGTCTCCAACAATGTGGCCATACCTGTGACTCAGGAGCTCATCTGTAAGTGTGTTTTGGATGCGAAGAACCAAGATATCCTTATCAAGACTGAGTGAGTAAATAATAGCCAATATCAGAGTACTTTTCTGCAAATTATGCTTGTTTTATCAGAACAAGCAACTGGAATTTCTAATTTATTTAAAGCTGAACGAGAAGCCAGCAGTAAGTCTGTAATTCCAGCTTTGCATGATGACACTGACAACATAAATAAGAGGCGGCCTCTTGCTGTGTCTCACTTTTCCTCTTCTGCCTGTCGCGGCATGTATTTGTGCGCTTGCTCGTGCGTCTGTGCAGGCGACGTGCTGCCAAGGGTGGGCCCCATTCCTCCAGGTACCCAAGCGAGGAGGATTTTGGAGACGAGGATGAGGTGTGGCTGGTCTGGATGGACAAAGACAATGAAAGTCAGGAGAACAGCATCCGACAACTGGCACAGGGAGCTGGACAGGGCAATGCTCATGATGAGAATGTTCTGACTTACTACAGGTACACCCCCAGAGATACCATTACAGACACCCGCCCCCCAAAAAATGCATTACTCTCTCCCTTTGAGGGTATCCGACAAAAAGAATAAGCTCACAATCTGACAAAAAAGAATATACTTATCATTTATACGCAAAACACCCATTACCAAATATAAGTACATTCAACAGCTAGCAATAGGCAGTCTTCTCTTTGTAAATAAAGGCTTCATTCATGCATGGAGATCTGTTTCTCTTCCCAGGTACCAACTGAAGCTCTTTGCCCAGATGTGCCTAGACCGGCAATATTTGGCCATTGATGAGATTTCTAAGCAGCTGGATGTGGAGCTGATCTTTTTGTGCATGATGGATGAGATGTTGCCCTACGATCTGCGTGCCTCTTTCTGCCGGCTCATGCTACATGCACACGTTGACCGTGACCCACAAGAACTGGTGACTCCTGTGAAGTTTGCTCGTCTCTGGACTGAAATTCCTACCTCAATCTCCATAAAAGAGTGAGTCCCCTTCCCATGCTGCTGTGTTCTCTAGAGGGTACAGATTGTCTGTTCTGTAGAACATGCACATATTTTGTATCAGAAAACTACCTGGGCCCCTGAGCAAGGCCCTTAACCCCCAGCTCAAGGGTGCTGCACACCTGCTAACCCTGCGCTGTGACCCCCCAAGCTTTCTCTCACCTGTATTTGTGTGCGTATGTCTCATGGAGTGCAGATGGGGTAGGCGAAAAAGACAATTTCCCCAAAGAGATCAATGAAGTATCACTATTCTATTCTATTGTAGGAGTACAACTGGATAATCAATAAATATGCATTGATATATGCTGGGAGATTTGATTAGTTGTCATGAACTGTTGACTCACTCTCTCTGTGCCTCCTTACTCAGCTATGACTCCAACATGGATGACACTCGTGACAACAAGAAAAATAAATTTGCTAACACCATCTCTTTTATGGAGGAGTACCTCAACCAAGTACTCAATGATGACCTCCCCTTCGCCATCAAGGAAAAAAACAAGCTCACCTATGAGGTGGACCCCTGTTACCTGCTTTTTGCCATCTGGAATAACAATCCACTCACCACTGCCCTGTCCTGCCTTCATATGATGACTCCACAACCTCTTTCACTTTCTTTGCTTCCCCAGGTGGTAAGTCTGGCCAGACACCTTATTTATTTTGGCTTCTACAGCTTCTTTGAGTTACTGAGACTGACCCGCACGCTCCTTGGTATCATCGACTGCACCCCCAGCCAGATGCTGATGAATCCCATGTTCAACGATGATGGCAGCGGTAAGGTGCTATAGGGGATACTGAATGAGAAGGGGACCCTGAAGTCATCTAAATTACTGTTATTATTATTAATAAATCAATGCAGTATGTGTCCTTTGCCCAAGACTCAAAGTAGTGACACGCACCAAGGTCTCATAGCCAGGGAAATGAGTAACTTTAGGCTTGGGTAGAGGTTGTACGCAACATACGAGCCTTAAATACAGGATAGACTAATATTTATTTAGCCTGCATTTTTGTCTCACACCATTGTATATATTTGCTACCATTATACCTTTAACAAATTATAGTACTGTATAGTGCCAGGTAAGCAACCCGTATCCTGAAGTGCTAAAATCCAGCAGGTTTTCTATCCTACCTGATGAGTTACTATTTGCCTGAGATCAGATGTGGTTCATCAGAGACCAGGTAGGATGGAAAACCTGCTCTGGATGCCAACACTCCAGGATCAGGGATGCCTACTCTTGCTAGTCATAGTGTATCTTGTAATGTTTATGTCAGGTAAGATAGAAGAGTATTGTAGTGAAAACAGGAAATAGGAAAGTATGAAGGTAAGTTTAAAGTGTATAACAAAACAGTAGAAAGTAAGAATCCCCAAAATCACTCCAGGGAAGAATATGAAGCGCTCCATCCACCACATGGGGCAGATGATGACCACCATGGTACTGAGTCGTAAGCAGTCACTGTTCAGTGGGGGAAGCAGGTCGAGTCTGGGGGCGGAGGCCCTGGGCCGCACCAAGGACAGCATCGACCAGCAGGATGTCACCGTCATGGACACTAAGCTGAAGATCCTGGAGATCCTGCAGGTGGGCAGGCGATGGAAGCATAACTTTCAGAGCCAGAACAGAATGCTACAGTATGTGTAGTGACAGGCTTTCGAGCCTAGCTTTAGATAAGCTGAGTAATTCGGTGATGGTGTATGTTTCAGCCAGCACGCCTCATTCCAGCAGTCTTTGCACTGACTTGCACTTTTTATACAACATCAACAACTCATCCACATTTTATATGTTCACCAAATTATATGTGATCATTATCTTGTCTTGTTATAACTGTGTCTATACATACTCTATGTATGTGAGCCACTTACAACTGGAGACAAATTCTCTGTATGTGTGAACATACTTGGCCAAAAAAAAACCTGATTCTGATTCTGAATGAGAAGTGATGAGTTTCCTCCCCCTTCCCTGCATTCCATTCGCCTCTTTTCCAGTTCATCCTCAACGTCAGGCTGGATTACCGGCTGTCCTTCCTGCTGTCTGTCTTCAAGAAGGAGTTTGTGGAGGTGTTCCCCATGGAGGATGCAGATGCTACCACAGCCATGGAGCTATCTGGTAACCCAGCTAGTATTCTTCTGGGCAGCTCCATGGAGAACCTGTCATGTTGGTCTGAGTGCAAAAGTGTCACCAGTTACTCACCACATACCTTTAAACCAATGTTTCCCAATCCGGTCCTCGGGGACCTGCAGACAGTCCACATTTTTGCCTTGGGAGGGAGCAAAAATGTGGACTGTCTGGCAGGGAGCTGGGAGAGAGCAAAAACATGGATCATCTGTGGGTCCCTGAAGATCACATAGAGAAACACTGCTTTGAAGTCTTATTTTTATCAACCACATCACAGACTGAATGCAAGGAAAAGTGTAACTTATGGCAAACACCTTTATTATAAAACAAGCACCATAAGTATTCAGAATTATATTTGAATACCATGATCATAAAAAAAGCTCTTAAAAACCCTAGTCATTTATTATGTTATATTATGTATTCAGCTTTTGATCCGATCTGTATTCTGTCTCTTGGCAGCAACTATAAACCTGCAGCGCATAGGGGAGCAGGCAGAAGCTATGTTTGGAGTTGGGTAGGTGGTATTGGAACAATTTCCTGGAAAATCCAGAGCAAATAAGCAAGTATGGGAGATTTTGATTTTTTATTGATGTAACACAGGAAGGAGAACAGCATCCTGGAGGTGGACGATGAGGGCGGACGCATGTTCCTGCGAGTGCTTGTCCACCTCATCATGCATGATTATCCACCACTAATCTCTGGTGCCCTGCAGCTCCTCTTCAAACACTTCAGCCAGAGGCAGGAGGTCCTGCACACATTCAAACAGGTACACCTGCTAGGCGGTAGATCTTTAAGGTAGCTGTAGCACAAACCTAACAGTGTATATAATTTATATTACAGTGAATATCTCACTGGTGACAACACGGGTCAGCATGCAGTCTGCACACCCCATATGTGACACCGATCATTAGAAAATACAGTATCACTCTTAAACAAATATGAAATAACCCTGAGCAGAAGCACCGCCTTAGGGTAAGTGCCAGTACCATTTCCCAGATCTTCAGAGATCTCTGTCTCTGTCCTGCTGGTGGGTAGGTTCAGCTGCTAATTTCCGGTCAAGATGTGGAGAACTATAAGCTCATTAAACGTGACCTGGACCGCCTGCGCACCATTGTGGAAAAGTCTGAGCTCTGGGTGGAGAAGAAGGGCAGTTCTGGTGGGGGAGACAGCAAAAAGGACAACGAAAAGAGCAAGGACAAGGACAAGGACAAGGAACCAGTCAAAGTAAAAACCATGTTCTTTCACTCCTTTGGTAATTTGACTGTCTGACTGTTTTCTTAGGCTGGAGAAGGTGTCTTGACAGATTGTCCAGACAGATTTGTATTTTACTATGACACACCCTGTGACATCATTGCGGTGCACATTCATGTGTGTTTTTTGCTGGGTTCTGCTGCAGTAAAGATAAGCACAGCAAACAAGTTTCATTTACCAACAAGTTGAGGCATTATGTACAGCACAGATAAACATAGTCTACATAAACAATGTGGAAAATGAAATTATACATTTTTCTGTCAATGTATTTAAATGTGCCAGAGGTTGGAATAACTCACAACCAAACTTCCATGGATAATCAGCCTTTAAGTCTTAGAAAAATAAAGTCTTAGTTGAACTCTAGCAGCAAATAAAAACAGTGCCAGTGACCTGTTAGGTCGTTTATGGTTTTGGTTCGTGTGTTACACTTGGTTTTTTGCTGGCGATCGCCCAGTAACTTTATTTTTCCCTGAGGCACAGCTCTGTGTCTATATTATTAACTGATTAACTACAAAAGACAGTATCTCTTTGCAAAATATTGCCAATTTATGCAAATTTTCTGCAAAAAAGCATGTGGAACTACATCACAAATAAAAAAAAAACACTGCAAAATCAAACATTTTTGGCCACAACAATCACCAAAAAAACTTAAAATTATGTGTCACATAATGCCTGCTTGATTCAGGTCATCAAGGCCAGAATCAGCATCTATTTCTGTGGGTTAATGTGTGTTGCCCCACTCCAGAATTATTGACTGATATTATTCATGAATAAAATTGGAGTACAATGGAGGACAATGCAGAGATAAGGGTGGAGGAAAGCAGATGTTGAGATGTGGGGATGATGCTGAAATAGCAGTGTTGTGATCTGGGTATTCGGATGCGGATGTTCAGTCTGTGTCATGTTTCCTCAGTCAGCTCCTGAGGATGCTGCTACCAAGAAAGAGAAGATGGAGAAGAACAGCGAGAACTACCAGGCTGTCAAGGAGGTGCGGGATGATTCTGAAGTTCACCTGGAGATGAATGAAAGACCCACTGGATCAGACTTAGAATTTGCTGTCTTTGTTCATTGTAACCTGTCCCTGTGCATTTGGGGTGCTTGGTCATTCAAATTTCTGTAACCTGCAGATCTTGGAAGGATTGAATAAGATGTGTAGCTCTGGTGTGTGGAAGAAGCAACAACGTCTACTAAAGAACATGGGGGCCCACAAAGTAATGTTGGACCTTCTGCAGGTGTCCTATGACAAGGTGAGCCCAGCTGTGCTCCTGGGGCTTGCCGCTTATCAAAATGGTGGAATCATGTGTATTTTATTGTGTTATTTGTGCATCATGTGGAGTCATTGATTTTTTACAGAATGACACTAAGATGCAGGAGATCATAAAGTACACCCACCAGTTCTTGCAGAAGTTTTGTATGGGGAATGCAGAGAACCAGGCTCTCCTGCACAAGCACTTGAATCTTTTCCTTAATCCTGGGGTAAGCAGTTACCAGAAGATAGTGAGAATTCCATGATTTGGAAGTGGGAGTTTATCCTTGGATTTATAACAGCTTTGCATCATTTTCCATCATTTTTCCTTTGTGTCCTCTTCCCTCCTCAGTTGTTGGAGGCAGAAACTGTTCAGCACATCTTCAGCAACAACTACCAGCTGTGCACGGAAATCAGTGAGCCAGTCCTGCAGCACTTCATTCACTGTCTAGCCACACGTGGGCGCCATGTGCAGTACATCAACTTCCTGCACACCATCATCAAGGCTGAGGGGAAATATGTCAAGAAGTGTCAGGACATGATCATGACCGAGGTGAGGCTGAGGCTGAGCCTGGAGACTAACAGACTGTGTGCTGCTGCCTGTCAGTACTGCCGTGGTCTGTCCCCTAGGCTATGAAATATATCAGAATGTCAGTACTGCAGTGGTCTGTCCCTTAGTCTATAAAATATATCAGTGTCAGTACTACACACCTTTGTTGCCTTGTCTTTGGATACAAACTAAGTTATCAGTACTGCATTCCTCGCCAACACTTTACTTGAGCGTGCACAAATAATGTAGTAGTACACTCTTACTTAGGGCATTAATTAACCAGTAACTAAGTGTTAGTTACATTGATTCCATGTTCGTTCATCATTAATAAATCATGAAAATACATTTTATACAGAAGCTGTATTAGATCATGATTTGTTTTTGAGTAATGACTGAGTAAGTAAGTTATTTGTGCCCCCTCAAGTAAAAGTATTACTCCTGGTGCCTCAATGTCTTGGACTGTGGGCACAGACTGGGCTACCAGTACTGCAGAACCGTATTTTCTAACCTTTCACTGAAAACACATATTCAGTCTGTTGATTCCCCAAATTCCTGAACAGAAAGTGCAGCTATGTTATTAATATTAGCACGAGACGACAAAGGGTAGTTTTGATTAGCACCATTTGATTTTGTTGCTGCACTGGTGTTTACTGGCCGTCATTATGGGTTGCTCTAGCTGACCAACGCTGGGGAGGACGTGCTGGTTTTCTACAATGACAAGACGTCCTTTGCCACCATGCTGGAACTGATGGCGTTATCACGAGAGGGCATAAAAGAAGGCAGCCCACTGCGGTACCACATTGCCCTGGTCGACCTGCTGGCTGCCTGTGCAGAGGGCAAGAATGTGTACACTGAGATCAAGTGCACGTCACTGCTCCCCCTAGAGGACATTGTCAATATGGTCACTCACGAGGACTGCATCACAGAGGTCTGCCTTCACCCCACCTTTTCTCATGTATAAACTTTTACAATCTTAATTATTAAAGTGAACTGTGCATCTCTGGTAAACCTTACACATTTTAAACTATTGTGCTGTTCTGGATGACCGATTGTGCTCATTGTCTACAGGTGAAGATCGCCTACGTGAACTTTGTGAACCACTGCTATGTGGACACAGAAGTGGAAATGAAGGAGATTTACACCAGTAATCACATCTGGAACCTGTTCGACAACTTCACGGTGGACATGGCTAGAGTAAGTAGTCAGACAGGGTGTCTCACGTGAAGCTTATCTGCTGCCTCAGTCAGATATGTGAATGAAACCCATCCCTCATGAAACCCATCCCTCATGAAACCCATCCCTCATGAAACCCATCCCTCATGAAACCCATCCCTCATCTCCTGCTTGCAGGTATGCAGCAACCGAGAGAAGCGCTTCTCAGACCCGGTGCTGGAGAAGTATGTCATCAATGTGGTGCTGGACACCATCAATGCGTTCTTCAGCTCCCCGTTTTCTGAAAACAGCACTTCCCTGCAGGTAAATGGCAGGTGACCTATGCAGGCTCCACCGTGTGCTAGCATGTACCTGCCTGTATATGCATTCATTTCAATGTGCATGTATATGCATGTATGTACTTCCTCTAGGTAGGCGTCTCTGCCACGGCTGCATGTGTGTGAAGTTTGCATGCCCTCTCCATGTCATTGTAGGGTTTCTTCTGTATACTCCAGTTTTCCCTCCATGGTCCAAAAACATGCTGAGGTTAATTGGAGTTAGCAAATTGTCCATAGGTATGCCTGTGTGAGATAATGGTGTGTGAGTGAGTGGTGTGTGAGTGAATGGAGTGTGAGTGAATGATGTGTGAGTGAATGATGTGTGATTGAATGGTGTGTGAGTAAATGGTGTGTGAGTGAGTGGTGTGTGAGTGAATGGTGTGTGAGTGAGTGGAGTGTGAGTGAATGATGTGTGAGTGAATGATGTGTAAATGAATGGTGTGCGAGTAAATGTGTCTCTTGTTGCTTGTTAGACCCACCATACCATAGTGATCCAGCTGCTGCAGTCCACCACACGGCTTCTCGATTGCCCCTGGCTGCAGGCACAGCACCGTGGCCTTGTGGAGTCCTGCATCCGGACACTGGTCATGACTGGTAAGGGACAATGGCACACGTGTGTGTGTGTGTATGTGTGTGTACACTGTGTACTGTATTATGATTGTCAATGTATTTAAGGATTGGTACTGTACCAGTTACCCATCATAGCTCTCTGCTGTTTCCACCTCCTCATCCCATCCCCTGACACCTCTACCCTCACTGAGCAGCCAAGTCTGCAGGCGTGACCGTGGAGCTGAGCGCCCAGGTGAAAAATTTACTGAACAACCCCGGTACTCTGTCCCGCACTAATCCCAACTACAAGAACCCCTTAAGGTCAAACCGTCCCCCCATCCCCAGCAGCCCCTGGGACTACAAGAACATCATAGAAAAGCTGCAGGTAAGCTCAGTCCCACCCTATGAACGAGCGTAAGAGCCGGGACATCAAGAACATCACAAAGAAACCTGGAGATATATGCCACTGTGACCAAGTAGAAGCCTTTACCAGAAAACCCATTTTTGTTGGAATTTCCAATAAACATACTTTGGTGTGATAAATTTATTGCAGTTGGCACAGTGACTAAGTAGGAAGCCTGAGATATATACCAAGAATGCAAAAATCATACTTGTGAGCTTTGCAAGACCAGTCTTGCTAACTTGCCTCCCAAGAACGAATTATGGGACTGGTCTCGTTTACGAAGAACGCAACCGATATTTGGGGCGGGGTAATAACGTCATCCAGGGATTTTTACTGCCCTCTGTACCTCTGTTCTTAGTATTGGAACTGGTCTTTAGCAATGGAAGATAATGTAAAATGGGTACAATAGAACACAAGAACGGTCAAATATGCATGTTAAGAAACATAGACTCTAGGCTCAGTATAAACCTGACCTGCATAAGTTGTCACGAGGAACAGATGAATGGATTATTTTATTGCACTGTAGAGTTGAATTACTTGCTCACACAGAAGCCCCCAGCAGCCTTTTGGTTAGCCCTCCATAAACTGTGTGCTGCCTGCCACACGGCCTGTCCTATGTCAGGATGTGATAGACACCCTGGAGAATCGCCTGAAGCCGCTGGTGGACGCCGAGCTCTCGGTGCTGGTGGATGTGCTGCAGCATCCCGAGCTGCTCTTCCTGGAAGGCACAGAGGCCCGTGCACGCTGTGAGACGGGGGGCTTCATCTCTAAGTGAGTGTTTGTTTCTGTGGGCGGGTGTGTGTTTGTCAGGGCGTGCATGAGGTATTCAGCATGAGATATTCATTAAAATGTAATACATTTGCGCATGTTCATGCATGTAGCATACAAGTTGTCCTGCGTGTAATACATTCTAATGTCATTCTATGTATAACACGTTGCTCTGTTTATATAGCAGATTTATCATGTGTGCGATGCATGCATGTTTGGTGGGCTTTCGACCTCTGCTTTGTGCATGTGTTAACGTCACTCTGCATGTTGGCCACTGGGTACCTAGGCTCATACAGCACACCAAGTCCCTCATGTCCTCAGAGGAGAAGCTGTGCATCAAGGTCCTGAGGACACTGCAGGAGATGCTGATTCACACTTACAACTTTGACGACAAGGTAAAAGTTACGGTATTGATTCTCGGAGGGCACGTGTCGTGTCACCCAGTGCCTGACTGGAGATGCCGTTTCCCTGCAGGGAACAGCTCTAAGAAAGGTGCTATTACAGAACTACCTCTTCAACAAAAAGGCCAACAGCAAAGGGGAATTAGGGGAACTGGGAGGTAAATTTCTTTTGCTTCTGGTTTATGTGTGTGTTTGTGTAAGCAGACACAGATGTGTGTATTTGTTTCCTTATTTGTATGTCTGTGTATGAAGGACTGGAGCTGGAGAGGGACTGGGCGGCGGTGGCGGCAGCCCAGTGCCATTTAGACAGGGAGGGAGGCACCCGACTCTTCATTGACCTCATCATGAGCACCAAGAACGAGAATATCTTCCAGGAGAGCATTCAGCTGGCCATCTGCCTGCTTGAGGGAGGCAACACGGAGATCCAGGCAGGGATAGTATATAATGAAGCCTGATGGCGAACACTCACGGCACATGCTGGCATATTTTGCTTTTAAAGAGAATTCTTAGCTTGAAAAGATATTGTTAAATTGTGTTAGATTATAAATTATTTCAAAAATAAGATATTTAATACTTTTAGAGCCTTAAAAAATAAACTGATTTGAGGTGATGTGCCCTCAAATGTCTGTTTTCTGCTTTCTTTAAATTTTTCAAAGTGTTTTGTACATTTATACAGTGTATATACAGTGTTTATACAATATATACACTCATAGCTGTAAAATGTTTCTCAGTGGATTAAGAACTTTAGCTTCGTAAACCTCTGAGATTGTTCTAAGGAGACTCAATCCTGACCCCAACTTGCTTTTAGAATTCCTTCTACAAGCAGATGATGGGGGACAACAAGTCAGAGAAGTTTTTCAAGGTTCTCCATGACCGAATAAAGAATGCCCAGCTGGATATCAAGGCCACCGTGTCTGTCAATGTGGGCGAGATGACCAACAAAGCTAAAGACAGGGAGCTGGACCCTGGTGAGACAAATGTCATTAAGGGTTCGTCTTAGCTGCTAACTAAGTTGGACTTAAAGAAGTGTGAAGTTCTAACAATTTTCCAGTGGCGCTTCTTTCAGATCAGTGCTGAACTGGAATGTCGCGCTTTAGTCAAAGGTCTTTTTGAACTGGTTTACGTTTTATTAAGATGGGTAACTGGCAAATTTCTGGTCTTTCCTGAAATAGGGATTGCTTTTCTGATCTTAGGAAATATATAACAAAAAAGAATCCATAAATGCCACACAGGTTAGGCTGACATGGATTCGTGGTATCACAGTGCCCCGGTCCTTGCATCTAGACACGCAGCCCAGTGTTTCTCCTCCAGCAGAGTCCCAGTCGCTGGAGCCTGCACAGGGCTCTATGGACATGCGGGAGCCGGAGATGGAGATGGGCCCGGCCATCAGCATCATGAAACCCATCCTGCGATTCCTGCAACTGCTGTGTGAGAACCACAATCTGGATCTGCAGGTTGGTAATGCTGGGATCATGAGAAGATGCAAGGATTGTCATAAGGAAACAGGAATCATGTCAAAACATTTATATTAAAGATTTGCAGAAAAAATGTAGCACTTTCATAGGAGCTGTATGCGTAAATCACAGTATGTTATGACGTTTCACTCTTTCTGTAGATACTGCCTGTCATACGTCTGCCTGACCAGTACACATTTATTGCCCATGCTAGAACTTCCTACGCTGTCAGAACAACAAGACCAACTATAATCTGGTGTGTGAGACACTACAGTTTATGGACATCATGTGTGGTAGCACTACCGGTGGCCTGGGTCTACTGGGCCTCTACATTAATGAAGGCAATGTGGGCCTGATCATCCAATCCCTGGAGACACTCACTGAATACTGCCAAGGACCTTGCCAGGAGAACCAGGTAGGCTTACCTAATTCAGTTTGTGCTTCTCTGGCTTCAGCAAAGAAGGTAAGCTTTGCCTGGAAGAAATGCCACTAGGATTGTAAGGAAATCTCATTCTCTCTCTTTAGACCTGCATTGTAACCCATGAGTCCAATGGCATTGACATCATCACAGCACTCATCCTCAATGACATCAGCCCACTGTGTCGCGACCGTATGGACATGGTGCTACAGCTCAAGGTGTGGCTGCTCTTCAACAGGCTTCAGTTCTGTCTACCCTGAAATACCATGGTATCTGTACATCCTTGTGCCTGATACCTCTACATCACCCATTCTAAAACTATGGGATGTTTCTCTCAGATCAAATCTATATTCTCGAGCCACAATACTCTTTCTCAGTCACAGGATTTGAAACCACAATATTACTACACAATACACTAATACGCTGTATACTTATGCCCAGTTTATGACATATGCCCGTTTATTAATTCAAAAGCCTCGTCCTCAAAATAGCAAGTTATGTTGCTACAGCAGAATATGTACGATGTGCAGATGGGGTCAACAGGCTCATTTACTGTGCAGTTAAGCATTTGAACAGATAAACACAGAAACTGTCATCCATTAAGGGGTTCAGGAGACGAATGGTGTAGGTAGTGCACCCTAAAAAAGTGAACTTCACATGAAATCTTCCAATGCATTTTTACCACATGTCATATTGCATTGATGTCCTGCACCATACTTACTGTTCCTCTGCATCTGCAATTCACAGGACAATGCGTCCAAGTTGCTTCTGGCCCTAATGGAAAGTCGACACGACAGCGAGAATGCAGAGAGGATTTTGTTTAATCTTCGTCCTCAAGAACTGGTCAGGGCACGCCTCCGCCCCCATTTTTTTCTGTAAATCGTTTAGTCAGAATTGTCATCATAGTGCTTTAGTAACACAATGCTACACCAGATCAGAAAGGTATGCCTACAGTAAGTTTTCAGCTGCATTAGCTGTTTAACGCCAGCAGGTGGAGAGGAATATTTTGAATTGAGGTTACATGGCTGGGTACTCTCCCTCCTAACACTGTACATCAGTGTCTACCATCGGTATCTGTATGGGTGGAGGTGAGCAAATCACATTCTCCTTTAAGCGTTACATCACTGTATTAAAAACCTGCAGGCTGTAGAGCAAAAATAACTGATTACCATACTGCTAATCTGTACCCTTTTCAAATTACGATGAGAGTTATGAGTTGAGGGGGAAAATCCGTGATTACCATTTCAAAAGTCAACTTGTGCTAAAATTGAACTAGTGCTGAAATTTAACCTAAATGACTAGACCTTTCTAGACCTTTCAACTCATTGTTGATGTCTCTTTCCGCCTATGCAGGTTGATGTAATAAAGAAGGCATACTCAGATGAGAGTGACTGTGACGATGACGTGTCCCCTCGTGAGGTCGGACACAACATCTACATCCTGGCTCTTCAGGTTTGCTTGATTAAATGTATTAACTGATTCATAGGTAGCAGAGTCTAGAGCAGGGGTCTCCAACTCCGGTCCTGGAGAGCTACTATCCACTTGGTTTTCTGTCCCACTTGGCTTCTGATAAGCCACACCTGTTCCTGGTATTTACCTGAGAACAGTGTGGCTCATCAGAAGCCAGGTAGGATAGAAAACCTACTGGACGGTAGCTCTCCAGGACCGGAGTTGGACACCCCTGGTCTAGAGGTAGAATTGTATCTGTTGGTCAGGAAGGAGCTAAATATATCTTTAGCATTTTGCATCTTCTGCTGCTCCCACTGATACCCCATTTTACCATGATCAATATCAGCGTTCTGATGTCTCTCTACAGCTGACCCGGCATAACAAGATTCTTCAGAATCTGCTCAAGTCCCTAAAGAGATCAAAGGGAGATGGGGAGGAGGGCATTTCCTCAATGGTGAGTTGATATCTTGCATCAGTCTATCTTCCCTAGGTCTACTACAATGTCAAGGCTCAGCCCGACCACAAGGCTAGAGCAGAGTGTATTGTATATGTCAGCACTCATTTACTGCCCTGTCTTCCTCAAGCTCAATTATTGTTTTTGTGGCCCGTAGCTCAACTTGAACAACCGTCCATTGTCCAACATGTTGAAGTCATCAGTCCCAGTGGAACAAGAAGAGGAGGACCCACTGAAGTACTATGAGTTACACACTTCACAGATTGAGGTACAGTCCACCTCACAATTTTTTACAAACCAGAAAGGGCAATTTTTGGCAATCTTTGTTGGATCATTAATTTCGTAATCCATACAGTAAATATCCAGATATAAGTATATAATTTTATTTTCTTTTGAATTTAGTTCTGTAGGGACGTTGTATTTTCTTCACCCTTAGTTTCAAAATTATTGCATATCATTATCAACTGTTTCTTTTCTCTCAGTGTCCAAATTTCATCCATAGCTTTGTTCTAAATGACTTTCGGGGTACTCATGAATTTGACAGAATTGTACGGAAGAGGATTAGGGCCACCATGAAAATATTATTTGAATTCTGACTTTTTTTTCTAAACTCAGAATTCTGAGATTAAAGTCAGAATTCTGAGGGGAAAAAAAAGTAAAAATTCTGAGATTAAAGTCAGAATTCTGAGATTAAAGTCAGAATTCAAATAATACTTTCATGGTGGCCCTAATCCTCTTCCGTAGAATTTAAAAATAATTAAAGAATAAATGTATAAACACAAACTAGGCCTTAAAATGAAGCTTGACATTAAACATCTGTAAAATCCTAATGCTAAATAAAAGGCAAAGCATATAAACCAATCTGTCTCTATCTCCTTTGTTTCATACCAGATTGTGAGGGATGACCGTAGCATGGAGCAGATTATATTCCCAGTCCACCCTATCTGCCAGTTCCTTACTGAAGAATCGAAGGTCCGTGTCTTCAACACCACCGAGCAGGATGAGCAGGGCAGCAAGGTTACTGACTTCTTTCAACAGACAACCTTTCTCCATAATGAGATGAAGTGGCAGAAGAAACTCCGCAGTAAGTGGCAGAACATCAGCCTCCTTCAATTGTTCCTCCAGTATCCTTATCGCTATGTCGATATTTGATCATAATCTCATTCTGGGAAGGCACTTTATTTTGTGCCACCTAACTGACTGGGCTGCTATTATCCAGGTATGCCGGTGCTGTACTGGTTCTCTCGCCGGATGACCTTGTGGGGGACGATCTCCTTCAACTTGGCCGTCTTCATCAACCTCATTATTGCCTTCTTCTACCCTTACCATTCTGGACAAGGTGATTTGCATCATGCTTGTATTTCTAGTTGCACGTTTTGCACTATGGGTCGCTCTATGTTTAGTGTTTGCCACTAAACAAGGCATAAGGGGGGGTTCTGATAACGTTCTGATCTTGATAACCGATCAAATGCTGTCAAGCAACTAATACAATATGAAGGATATGAGTAGGGTGGTACTAGGGTGCCTCAGTGCTGAGGTCCTGAATAACCCTCAGTGCTGTTTTTCTGGTCTCCACAGGAGCTGTGGACTCCTCCCTGCTGTGCATGCTGTTCTGGGGCTTCGCTGGCCTGTCTATCATGGGTCTTTTCTCCCAGCGCTATGGCCTGAGGCCTCTCACCATAGCCCTCATTCTGCGCTCAATCTACTACTTTGGCATCGGTCCCACATTAATCCTACTAGGAACGCTTAATGTAAGTTTGTCCCCTGATGCTTCTGGTTGAATGTTGAATGTGAATCAGATGCCCAGTGTAAAACTGCTGGGAAAACCATATGAGATTCTTCTCCCCTAGTCACTTATCCCATTTGGGACGCTCAGTGTAAGTTTGTTCTTCGTCACCGGCTGGTCAGTAAAGTGTGATTTGCTGGGTTAAAAGCTACAGCAAAATGAAGAGCGTAATACCAGGCATAAGTATTTATACAACGTACTATATTTTGCAAAAAACTGCACCGAAAGTCAGATTTGTCTTTGGCACTTTATCATTATGAATAGACATGAAATCAGTGCTCTCTGACTATAGTAGCATTTGTGCAGGTGTTCGCTGTGGATGGAGATCATCAAAAACATTGCATTTTCTACCCCTCCGTTATCTCTTCTTCACGTCTCTTGTTCTTGTGCTCCCCTGCCTTTCTGCCACAGCTTATCAATAAGATTGTATTCGTGGTCAGCTTTGTGGGCAACAACGGCACCTTCATCAACGGTTACCGCGCCGTCCTGATGGACATGGAGTTCCTGTACCACCTGGCTTACGTGTTGACCAGTTTGCTGGGACTGTGTGTCCATGAGCTCTTCTACAGTATCTTGGCAAGTCCCTCAAAGTTACGCACAGACACTCTGAAACAGCCTGAAACTTTGCCATTAAAAAAAAACTCATGCAAGCTATAGAAAAGCAGGTTATGGGCTAGAAAGGCAGGGACTCAATCAGAAGTGACAGAAAAGCTAATAATAAGGCTACTAATGCACCACTGAGCAAATGGGCTAAAGAATCACATGCTAACATGCTAAACAAACACAGGCACACATACTATAGGCACAAAGCCACAATAGCTTTAAAGATACAAGCTAGCAGGCTACAGCACGTAGTTTGATCTTAGATTTAATATTATTGAGCTCCCAAGTAATGAGCCATTTTGTCTTGTTTTTAGCTTTTTCTGAAATTAATATGACTTTAAAGCACTCTGAATAAAATATGTTTTCCGAGTGCTTACTAGAAATTTTCAAACATTCTTTGTGAAGCATAAACTAATTTGTCGAGAGCAACAGTATTTAAATGGATGAATTATATAAATATTTCTAATTGCTTTACAGAATTATGGTTCACAAAAATCCATTTTTTCAATTCAATCGTGAGAATAACTAGTCCCCACATTTGCACTGTGTTAAATTAATACAAAGTTATAAGATGAATGATTATAAGCATCCACAAGCTGAAGAAGAAGAAGGTCCTCTGATAGAAAAGCTCTTCTATCTAATTAAATTATTTTTCTATATATATTGCTTAACTAATTCTGAGTTTGGTGTTGTACACAGCTGTTTGACTTGATCTACCGGGAGGAGACGCTCTTCAACGTCATCAAGAGCGTCACGCGGAACGGGCGCTCCATCCTGCTCACCGCGCTGCTGGCCCTCATCCTTGTCTACCTCTTTTCCATCGTGGGCTTTCTCTGCCTCAGGGATGACTTCATCATGGAGGTGGACCACCTACAACTACTAGGTACCAGCAGAGGGGGCCAGTGCAGGGAGCAAGGCGTGTTAGTGACATTCAGTGCAATGGGGGAGATGTTTTGTTATAAATTATTCCTGAGTTGGAAAGTACGTACACACCAGCAAGATAAAGACAGGTTTGATGCCAAGAGTTTATCAAAATTTCATATCACTTGCAACTTTATGAACAAGAGATTCAAATGGGATATAAGGTGTCAAATAACACTGGTGAAAAAAGAGGGAAAGAATGTACAGTTACGTACAGTGTTCATTATGCAACCTACAATTTACAAGTTACGCATAGACTAATGTTCCCCCAGGGTATACTCATCCAAAACATAAAAAGTAAGTTTATCAAGTGAGCAAACCCATAGTTTTTGTGTAAATCCATGCTGTTCCACACAGATTTGCAACACAATCATTAGTAAAGACACTAAGGATCCAAATATAGAAGAAACAAAAAGAAAACTCTACATTTTTGGAAATGTTGTATAAATCAACGGCATTGTACCTACCGACTAAAAACATTTCCAGGAAAGTAATGTGTCTGAAATATTCATTGGTGGGTTCTACTCTTGTAGCCTTATTAGTTTAGGTGTAACACATAACAACCAGGGCCAGTATGCATAAATTTTGTTTGACTTGTTTGTTTTGTTGCCAGCCTCTTTGGCCATGTAAATGCTTGTTACTACAAAATTACAACATTTTATACAAATATGGTGTTATGTAGGACTAATTTCCGATGTTACCAGAGCAGTTCGGATTACTGTGCCACATTCTGCATATACAGATGCTCAACACCAGGACACGACCGCGGAGACACTCGGGTCATGTCCCGGGGACCGAGTCAGCTGCTCCGCAGAAGAGAGGCTCCCTGCGGTTATCGAGGGTAAGGACTTTACCAGGCTGGTGCCCCATCACCTACATTGGTGACCTGCATCTTGTGTGGGAATTAACGTAGCCCTACCTCTGTCTCCAGCCTCAGAAGAGGAGGACAATTCGGAGCGTGCCTGTGACACACTCCTGATGTGCATCGTGACCGTGCTAAACCACGGCCTGCGCAACGGGGGCGGAGTAGGAGATGTGCTGCGTAGACCGTCCAAAGATGCACGTGACTTTCCATTGCATAGACCTCCTGTCATACATAAACTACACTCATGCATACATTTTTTGTTTCTTTTTGGCCATTGCAGTATGTTAATACTCTTTATAAAGCACTTAATCCGGTGATTACTAATTCCATCCAGTACAAACATACACACCTGAACTACATTCTCCTTCTGTCTTTGCGTGGTCTTTAGGAAGCGCTGTTCCCAGCACGGGTGGTCTATGACCTGCTGTTTTACTTTATCGTCATCATCATTGTTCTCAACCTGATCTTCGGGGTCATCATTGACACCTTTGCAGACCTGCGCAGTGAGAAACAAAAGAAAGAAGAGATTCTGAAGACCACCTGCTTCATATGCGGTAAGAGAAGAAATGTTAGATGAAGTTACTGGATTACACAGTCAATAATGGACAAGGAGTATGGAAGCAGGACATAAAGATGTATTAGCAAATCTTTGACATGCTAGTCACAGACTACTTATTCATAAATAAGACTCAAGACTTATGGTTACTCATAAAATCACATTAGAAGTATACAGTATAGAATACTGCCTCAAGAGCTTTATAAGTTCATGACTTGCTTTATCAAGAATCCCTTTATAATATCAGGATTAATACATACATAGATACAGTACACATAATATTCTTCAGGGTACAGCATAGAGGAGTGAGATCAGGGCCAGTATGCATAAAACTTCTGAGAGTAAAATTTCACTCTTAAATGCGTCACAATTCTAAGAGTGACGTGATTTTGCTCCTACTCCCAGACTTAAGAAT
>JAODLC010000113.1:9435058-9450620 GCA_026781145.1 Hippopotamyrus pictus
ATATATTCACCGTGCAGCCCCTCTATTGGTTGAACTCAGTATTTGGGGCAGGGTTTTATTTGTAGTCCTCATTTCACGACACTTAAATGCTGGCTTCGTCAGCACTTAGGAGTTGGGCTTAGACTTTGCTGAAAGTTACTTTTAGCAGCTTTATACAATGCTCTTAGGTCCTACTTTTGGTAAGTTTTTTTTTTACTCTTAAGTCCAAGTGTACGACCATTCTTAAGACCATTCTTAGGAAGTTTTATGCATACCGGCCCAGTTGTCCTCAGATACAAACTGGAGCCTCCTCTGTGTAAAGACTAATGTCATGGTCCAGCTAGGTAATCCCGTATTCTTAGCTTAGTAATGGCATGACAGCTGTGTCCAACACCTAACCTAGAAAACCAAAACCCGTTCCTCTATTCAAATAGCTTTCACTATACATAGATAACCTATATATATATATATATATATATATATATATATATATATATACATATACCACAGAAATCCTATCAAATGTTAATACAGTAGGCCTGTTATAATCCAGGATATTGTATCCCACAATCCCACTTGTACCTTCTTTACAATTTAAAAGAAATAACTACTACTATTACTACCATTCATATTGTGTATGAATTAATATAATTAAATGAATACACTCCTTGTCAGTTTTTATAATTCTTATAATGTTTTTTGTTATTACAGTTGATTTATACAGCTGTTACATAGTGTAGATGGGCAAGCCTTTAATTATTCTATTTTAACTTTTACTTTATGAATATAATATCTGTCTTGAAGCTGCTATATGCTGTTTATTATTGAAGCCAAGACCTGGGCAAAAAGCTTGTCTGTGGGACCTGCGTGTGAGATTGGTATTGGCTCCCTTCTTCAGGCTTGGAGAGGGATAAATTTGACAACAAGACAGTATCCTTTGAAGAGCACATCAAGATGGAGCACAACATCTGGAACTACTTGTACTTCATAGTGCTGGTGAGGGAGAAGAACAAGACTGATTATACGGGGCCGGAGAGCTACGTGGCCAGAATGATCAAGGTACGACTACCTATCATTTGGATCTGAGTAAAGTGAGCTCACCATCTGCAGTGTCAGTGTCCAAATGTATGGCATGCAGAATCAATTTTAGAACATTAACAGTAACTGGATGGGTGGTGCTTTACATAAGATCATCCGATAAAAAATTCATAGTACTTGGCCCTCGTTTGATCTCCGTATGACTTTTACGGTAATGAGAAAGCTCCGAAAAAAATTACTTCATAAGTGTGGTTCATGTGTGGAAAAACTTCCCCAAGCAGCTATTGGTAAAATCATTCATTAAAATGTGCCATCTGACACTCATGTGACCCTCCCTCAGAATAAGAACCTGGACTGGTTCCCACGTATGCAGGCCATGTCACTGGTGGTCACGGAGGGTGAAGGAGAGCAGAACGAAATGAGAAATCTCCAAGATCGGCTGGCCTCTACCATGAAA
Organism: Hippopotamyrus pictus; assembly: GCA_026781145.1. Lineage (NCBI taxonomy): Eukaryota > Metazoa > Chordata > Actinopteri > Osteoglossiformes > Mormyridae > Hippopotamyrus > Hippopotamyrus pictus. Next base: position 9,436,533 of record JAODLC010000113.1, read on the forward strand.
CTCGTCTCCAATCTCACAGGACAGTTGACTGAGCTGAAGGAACAGGTAAAAATACAAAATAGCATTGGGCAGCTTTTCTGCAGAGAGATATAAAGATTTAATTTTGGAGTATTTCAGTGTCCATACCTGACTATGAGGATTTCCTCTGGTAGGGATATCACAAAAGTGCGCTAGTTATAGAACAGTAAGGTGAGAGTTCTATTAATCTAACTCTCTACAGTCCAGTCAAATCCTGTAAACAGCAGCGGTACGACGGCAAGAGAACAGATGGTGCTCTGATGTCAGCATTATGATATCGAAGGTGGCGTCTGTGTGCTGACATGCCTGTGCTGTGTCCTTGTGGTGCGGTACAGATGACGGAGCAGAGGAAGCGCCGGCAGAGGATGGGCCTTGTGGATGTGCAGAGTGGCAGCTGTGTTTCCACGGCCCCCAGTGCTGCTGGTGGCGGGAGCAACCACCAGTTAGTCAAAGCCTAGGGCCCAGCAAACCCACTAATGACAGCATATAAAAACAGAGCCAGCGTGAAGATGTTAACAAGCTTGTTCAGAACCTCTTCGGTCGAAGCTAACAATGAGAAGGCTTGGGATGACTGGGATTAACATTTAACATCCCTTACAAAAAGTGTAGCGACTCACAATGAGTTGGTTTCACCCATAAAGGTCCCCATATGGGAGTTAAAAAAATGCACCTACAAGCAAACCTACTGTTTTCGAAATGTACTTAGCAGTTGATTTTCAGCTGCTCTATCCACTGGCAGATGTATGCAAAGTAAAAGTGTCCTTTGTTAAATTTAGAAAGGACACTCGTCAGTGTCTGTGCTCTATGTACCGGGTGGTTCTGCTTCTCCACAGTGCACAGACTCAGGTTCACGTTAAAAAGACGTGTTGCCATTTGCCGCTTCCCGTCAGTGCTGTCGACCACAGTGTACTCTGCAGTGACATGAGGCAAGAGGAGGCGATAATGCAGGGCAGATACATCATGTGCCACAGACTCGACGGGGCTCTCATGTTATCCAGGAAACTCCCTCTGATGTCCTACTGGGAGTTCACCACTGTGAAGCAGATGTGACTCATGTTTTTTGCACACCTATACCTCTGCGGACAATGGGCAGGTCCCCAAATATACCACACGCTCCACATGATTTTATTTCTACATATCCTGTATATGAATGATGTTTATAGAGATTTTAAAGCCCATGTCATGTGGTTCCTCATTCCACATCAGCTGGTAGATGCCAGCGTCATGTTGTGCATAGATTAAACCTGGGATCTTTTGAAGGCGTGTTATTTATAAATGCACGAATGTGTTGCACATGGGACTTGGCTCCCATGTGTGGCTTAATGGTATCGTTCACTACTGACAGAACTATCTTTGCCTGTTTTTAATGCCTGCTGTATTCAAATGAGACTTATAGACAAAATATATTGAATTATTAACCATTAACTGTTTCTTTACTCTGTGGTGATGCATAATATACTAGACATTATAGACTGAAAAATTTGACATTGAGCATTTCCGTTGTTTCTAATATTATACAACTTATATATAATTATAGAATTTGATGACATTTAAAGGTGTTTAAAGCAGTGCTTCCCAGCCGGTACTCAGGCTGCCTCCCCCGCCTCTCAGCTCCGAGGGCCAGGTTGAGAAACGCCAGTTTAAAGCATTTAAATTAAAGCAGCGACTTTAAATACTTTCATCATCCAGGGGTCTTGTTACCTTTGCGTTTGAGGAAGAAGTATGTCTTTAAAAGTCAACATTGAGAAATTAGTTAACCACAATTGTGAAAACAAGTGTAATATTTACCATCTGCATTTTTTAAAACCACACATGCATGCTGCATATTTAATATTCAAGTACTCACACAGTATTTAATATTCAAGTACTCACACAGTTATTCAAGATCCCCATGTAAACATGCTATAGCGATATCCCCAATTAATTTAAATATACACGCATATAAAATTGAATGTCTCATTTTGCCATGGATGGGGGACCTCTCCAAATCTCCAGTTTGGCCAGGACAACTTGAAAGCACACCCCTGCAAATGCCAGGATTTAGCCGGGACATCCCAGTGAGGATTTTGAGCGCAGGGGAGGGTGTAATTTAAACACCCACATGCTCCGCCAGGAAGAAAGTATTAATAGGCTGCTCCCTGCTGTCTCACTGACAAACCTGACACTGTCACCCAGAGAGAGCTGCTTTCATTTGCAGAAGCCTGTGCCAGGATCCTGCTGCCTGGCATAGACACAGCTGATTCAGTCCCAAGGAGGGACTGCTACTGTTATCATTATTCAGATGCATAATTAATGCTTTTGCCCAACGCATTTTACAGTTTTTACTCAGACATAAAGCTTCATGTTTAAGCACAGACATTTAGGTTAAGCAACTAGCTTAAAGGTTCACCAGCAGACCCTCCTGTGCCTTGAACAAGCATGCTTTACCTACCAAGTACGTAACTGTACATGCTGGTTAGTGCTACCCTTCGTGGCCATTAATATTCAGCAGTTTAAATGAGCTCTGGAAATCTTGTGTGGTATCCAAAAATGACCTGCTCCTTATGGAGACAAGCCCACCTCCTCACCTCTAACACACAGCCTTTGTATCAGTTATCCATACCCAAACTGGAGACCTGTACCAACTTCATCAGACCACAACCCCCCTGCCACCAGCTATTAATAGCTTCACTTGGAATAAGAGCAGCTGTCTGTCTCATTCTCTTGCCCGCTGAACCCTCTCTCTCCTACCCCTGCTGCTTTCTCGCCCTCCCTGCCTTCTCTCTCAAATTCACATTCCTGCAAACCTTTCCCACCCCCCTCTCCCTAGCCCACATTCAAACCATTTGTATTCTAAGAACCCCCGCTTGACATCAACCTCTGTCCAGAGTCGCTGCTCTAGTGCTAGCAATGTCTGATAAAAAAGAGGGTAAGGCTCCCGGCAAACTCCCAGGGAGGAAAAAGATGGAGAAGAAGGCAGACAAGGCCCCAGAGAAGGAGAAGGTAGAGAAGAAGGCAGACAAGGCCCCAGAGAAGGAGAAGGTAGAGAAGAAGGCGGAGAGGAAGATGGAGAGGGACCCAGATAAGGCTGTGGAGAAAGTTCCAACAGAGAAGGCCACAGAAAATGCTCCAGAAGCCCCTGAGGGGACAGTGGGGAACGGGGCCCCCAGAGAGGGGGCGGTTGCCAGTGGGGGTGACGAGGAGTTCGTAGTGGAACCCATGGAGCTGCCCCCCTTCGAGATCATTGTAGGGTGGGTACCAGCAGCCGAACCTCCATACCTCTATTTCAGGTCTCTGAGTTTCCGACGTCCGGGGTACAGCTGTCTGCACATGCAGTGGACAACCAATGACTGGCCTCAGTTTGTTACTGTAGACGATTGGACAGAGAGACTGTCCAGCCCTTTTACCCGTAATATCAGTGTCGACAAAGTTCGACACATAATGGTAATGAAACTAATTTCATGATAAAATTGTAGTTTTTACATGTACATCTCAAGATGCACTGACTAGGTGTTATCTGCTCTATACAAAAACCTTCACCACAGCAGAAATAAAAGCAATACATTTGGCGTTGCACTCCAAAGGCAGTTATAAATAAAACTATGCTTGTCTAAACAGGTCATCTGTGCATGGGAGTATAGGGGAGTATTTTTAAATGTGCAATGAACAGAAGTGCCTGTTAGCTAGCTAGGGTCTGCGTGTCTCCTGAACTACCAGGCTACAGATATTCAGCTTGTCAGAGACCGAATATAGGCACTGGATTCATCTGAGGGGCATGCAGGTCACAGTGTCAATGATAATCGGGGGATTTAACATCAAAATGCTTTCCTTTGATGCTATTCTATTCTATTTTATTCTATTCTATTCCTTAAATTACTCAGACGTGTTGTGCTACTATCAGTTTAACGTGCTGTGCTCAAAAACCATTACACAAAACAGAAAATTGTTTCGAGACCATTTGGAGACAACGTTGTCTCAAGACCAAATATGAGGTCACATTTATTGGGGTAGAATCCAAGCAGGGTGGAGGGATGGCTGTAGGGAGATGCATTTTGTACAACATTCGATAAAAAAATTAATCATTCAATGTAATCCAAAGTTACATTAGCGCTCGGACCTGCTATACACATTTTGTCTTTGACCAAATATAAATTCAGATAACCCACTAGTGACTAATTAATAGTCAATCTTCAAACAATACTTCAAACACCATAAACAATTTTTATGCTAACAAATGACTTAGAATTTATTAAACACCTCAACTGATTAAAATGGAAGCTCTTTAACATTTTTGGGTAGTAAAATCACAAGCTTTACTCAGCCATTCTTTTCCATTTGATTAATGATAAAGATATTACTGTGATAAAGGTGAGAAAATTTCTGTTGATTTGGTGTTAGAGCTCATGAGACCTATAGGAATCGATAATGACCTATCAATAAAACTGTTGACTTGAGTCTTTAGATCAGCAACTGAATCCTCATTGCAGGTTGCACGAGTTTGGACAATGCAGGTTCAGTGTCCAGGGTAAGCAATGGTAGCACTTTACAGGAAACAGCTCCCTTGTAAATACAAACATTTAAATGACCTATGCATCTTTGGAGTTGCCCTCTTAACACCCGATACTTCCCTGGGGCTTCTTGAGATTCCCAGATGGCATCGTGTGCCTTTAAAGCAGTCTTGACACACTAGAGGCCTTGAATCAGTGCGTTATAATATTAAAATTCAAATGCACTTTCAAGATTTCCAAATGCTTATCCAATGCAGGATAATGGGAAACACACCAGTAAGATCTGTGTCCTTAATAAGGCTGTTTATGCGTCATTGAAATACAGTCTTACTGTTAGTATTGATGCACACTGAATTAAACACATATGTTTTCTTTGTGCATTTGCTTTGATATTACTACTTAAGGTCATTATAAAAGCAACACAGTAGAACTTTGCAATATGTGAAGGATTAAAATGTTTGACTTTACAGCATGTTTAAACTCATACCAAGGCAGACGCATAATTCCATCTGGCAATAAATTCAGTTTTTTATATTTCATATTTAGAATAAATGTAAGTAAACTTTCACCACGGAAAATGAAAAGCTATTATTATTGTTATTATTTATTATATTAATAATTTTATTATTATTATTATTATTATTATTATTATTATTATTATTATTATTATTATTATTATTATTATTATTATTATAAATACACTACTGTGAAGAAATGAGCACCCCTTGAAAAAAAGTTTTTTAAAATATAACTGGACAATCTCCATCTTTAATCTTCATCTGATCTATGGGTTGGCACCCCATCGTGGGTTATTCTGCCTGTGGCTTCCAGGAAAGGCTCTGGACTGCTGCAGCCCTGCACAGGACAAGCGGGTTAGGGAATAGATGGATGGATGGAATCTTCATTTAAACGCTTTTGAGAAAGGTGAGGGAATCTAACAAAAACAATTACAGTTTGACTTCAAAATTATTTATTCAACAAAATTCAACAGAAATATAACTTTCCTCTGTGTGGAAATAGTAAAAACATCCTTACATATAGCACCAGGTACTGCCTTGTTTTGACAGAAACAAACTCTAGAAGGTGTTTCTCATGTTAAAATGTTATACTGGTGTTTAAAGGCAAACTTCAGTATTACTTTGACGTTCTTTTTTGCTGAACTCCCATGTAGGCCCAATTTGTGCGGTTTCTTAATCATAGTGGACATGTCCACTTTCACATAGAACAGGGGTTCCCAAATTTTTCAGTGCACGACCCCCAAAATAACAGTGCCAGAAACTTGTGATCCCTGTTTTGCTGTAGAATTCGCCAACTGTTATGAAAAGAATCGGTAACAAAGGGCAGCCTTGATGGAGTCCAACACCCACCGGGAATGAGTCTGACTTACTGCTGGTAATGCGAACCAAGCTTTTGCTCCGTTTGTATTAATGGGACCTTATGGCTAACAACAACGAACTCCGTACCCCATATTCCTGAAGCACCTCCCCAGGACCCCCCCAGGACACCATCGTATGCCTTTTCCAAGTCCACAAAACACATGTAGACTGGTTTGGCAAACTCCCAAGAACCCTCCAGTGTTCTTGGGAGAGTGAAAAGTTGGTCCAGTGTTCCGCAGCCGGGATGGAATCCGCATTGTTCCTCCCAAATCCGAGGCTCGACCAATGGGCGGGCCCTCCTCTCCAATACACCGGCATAGACCTTCCCAGGGAGGCTGAGGTGTGTGATCCCCCTGAAGCTGGAATACATCTTCCAGTTCCCTTTCTTAAAGATTAGGACCACCACTCCAGTCTGCCAATCCAACACTGAAGAGGTGTGTCAGCCAAAACAGCCCAACAACATCAAGAGCTGTCAAGAACTCAGGACAAATCTCATTCATCCCCGGAGCCTTACCACCGAAGAGCTGTTTGACTACTTCAGTGACCTCAGCCCTAGAGATGGGCAAGACCCCCCCTAAGTTTTCCAGCTCTAGTTCCACCAAGGAAGGTGTATCAGTGGGATTCAGGAGACCCTTGAAATATTCTTGCTACCACCCAAATTTATCCCCATTTATCCCAACAGTAAACAGCATGGGTAAAGCCCTGCTCCCCCCACCGTCACCTGACAATTTGCCGGAACCTTTTTGAGGCCGACCGAAACTCCTCCCTCACCCGAATTTTTGCTTTGGCAACTGCCCAAGCTACTTCCACTCGGCCTGCTGATACCTGTCAGCTGCTTCAGAAGTCCCACAAGCTAACCAAGCTTGGAAGTCCTCCTTCTTCAGCCCGACAGCTCCCTTTACCAACGGTGTTCGGGTATTGCTGCTGCAACAGGTATTAACAACCTTACGGCCACAGCTCTGAAGTGCTGCCTCAGCAATGGAGTCGCTGAACATGGCCTATTCAGCCGCAATGTCCTCTGTCTCCCTTGATGGTTATTTTTTTAACCACAAACTCCACGACGCATTGAAAAAGATCATGTGACCCACCAGTTCAGAAACATAAGTTGCATCTCTCAAAGATACTGCGATGGCCTAATAATTTGGGATTTTTTGGTGCATCCGATTAATATGGTGATAAATGTAGGGGTATAATAACTTTTCCTCATAAGGAATTAGTTTTTTATGGCATAAATGATTAATGAACTGTTTCATTTTTATCGTATTTCCCTGTCAGTATTGTCAAAATGAAACTCATTGTATTGTTAAGATGAAATGAAAAGATCCAAGCCGAATACTTACTTATTCACACCACTGTGAATTATATCAGTGCTGCATCCTGGTGACCATATGGGTGGTACTGCTTCAGAATGTTCTGTCTGGGTCTTTATATGGGTGTTTATACCAGGATTCATATTTATGTATCATTTTCCACCTATATATAAAATATGATATCCACTTTAATCCTCCCAGTACCAATTGAATGAAACCTACTCATCCACGGGATGTAACCTGTTTCAGTTGCTATATCTTGACAGGACTTAAAATGAGACACTGGAAGATAATACATTTTCAGTGCAAACCTTCTCTTTTCCAGAGAGAAGATCAACCCCTTTTTCTTCAAGTTCCAGTTCAAGAACGTGGAGTACTCATCAGGCCGGAATAAGACCTTCCTGTGTTTCCTGGTGGATGTTCAGAACAGCAATGGGGAAGGCCTGCGGGGCTACCTGGAGGACGAGCACACGGGTGCCCACGCCGAGGAGGCCTTCTTCCACCAGGTGCTCCCGCAGTATGACCCCGCCTTGCACTATATGGTCACCTGGTATGTGTCGTCTAGCCCTTGCGCCGCCTGTGCCGCCAAGCTGACAGAGATCCTGAAGACTCGCAAGACACTGCGCCTCACCATCTTCTCCTCGCGCCTCTTCATGTGGGAGGAGCCGGAGATCCAGGCGGGACTGAAGGCTCTGGTGGCAGCCGGCTGCAAGCTGCGCATGATGAAGCCCTCGGACTTCATCTACACCTGGGATACTTTTGTGGAGAACGAGGACCAGAGCTTCACCCCATGGGAAGACTGCCAGGAGAATTATGAGTATTACCAGGAGAGGCTAGCTGACATCCTACAGTGACCGTAAGAGTGGCCAAACTTTTGCAGTGGTAAAAGAAATTAAGTTCAAGTTTAACTGCCATAATGCTGATTTTCTTAGCTACTGTTTAATTAATACTACATTCGTTCAGAAATTATTATTATTAGTAACACCTCCAGAATTCCTTTTGTTAAGACAGAAAACATCATATTCTGGAATACTCCTCTAAAACCTATTTGGTTTGTTTTTCAGGTCAGATCTTCAGAATTGTTTCTTTCCCCTTGCATCCTACTTCTGCTTTCAAGCAACATTAAACCTGCACAGCATGTCCAACTTGTCACCTCTTCCCACACCCGGTCCGGCTCTCTTCACTTTCGCCCTAATATGTATCCCACTTTAGCTGTTGCCAAGCATGCACAAATGCCTAAAAATTAGGGTATTGTCTTCTCATGTAGACTCCCTGCCAAGCGAGTTGCCTTCTTTACACACTACAGGTCCAAGGCACGACATAGGATGGCTGACAGCACCATCCAGGGCCTGACATTTTTCCACTTGGAAGATAGTATTCAAGTTGCCCCGTTGGACTCCACACGACCTCCTATTGAAGAAGGATCCCAATTGGTCAGCCCCTTAGATCCCCCACATCTTTTCATTTGATGAAGTAAATGGCCGCCATTTCTTCTATGATAACTCATCAGCTATCATCCAACCTTTCCTGCTCTCAGACTTCTAATTTTTCACATAAAAATGGCAACAAAGCTGTCTTCCAAATCCCAGAATCCTCAGCAAATATTCATAATGAACGGCCTATTATATACCATGTCTTTAGAGCTCCCCCATGTGGCTCTGCAGCGGTACTTCGGAATCTCTGCATTGCCAAGCTGCCAGATAAAGAATAAACAAGTGACAAAACAGCCTGGAAAAGGGAGCTATGGTTCAGATGGCTACAGCTATATGCCGACCTTCAGGAAAATGACCTCATTGTGTCATTCTGCTTGTCAGAAGACCTTTATCTTTCAGCATTGTGACTGCGTTGTTTATTTTTTAGTTGAAAATTCCGCCCACTTATGACTTGCAATTATTTTTACATTGTTAAAGGTCTCCCATACTAGGATTCATCGTGTTCTGGAAAAGCCAAAGCTGTATTCATTACAAATCAGTTATAGTTTTGACATGTTATTCTTAAACACGCCTAATATTTACAATCAAATGTAAATATATTAGCCAAAAAACTGAACAGCATCCTTAACTAATTCAGGGGAATTGTCTTCCAATTTAATTTTAAGATATACTTGCCTGTTCTTGATTTGCTATATTTAAAACAGACAGTGGTGAGAAAACGTTTATAGACAAAGCGAAGTTCAATGTTGTGCATCGCTTGTTAAGGATGTCTTCGGTTATTATTACTATGCAGGCCAGATCACATTTTAGGAGCCATTCATGGAGGAATCCAGTTCATTCCAAACGGCCCATAAACTTTCACTCCCAGTCGTCTGCAAACCCTGTTTAAGTAGGATGACGCATGAGAACTGGCTGAATTTCCCCAAACATGTAAAATGATATTTCAGTTTCTTGCTTTACTCCTCATACGGGCTTTTATACATATGATGGAGACCTCTGGTTGTGCATAGAAACTAAGCATCTCTCTGTGGTAGATACGTATCGCAGGTCTTGGTGAGTCACACGCCTGTATGTTGAGGTTACTACCTGCATATACGGACAGTTGCCAAAAATAATCAGCGTACTGCAGATCCTGGATGCATCTACACCTGCCTACAAGAAACATTTCCCTCCCAATGGGAGGTCCATTTGGTGACTATTAAGCATTTCATATTTAGGTATAAATGTGTACAGCTCACATATCAGGCCATTTTACTCCCAATCATTGCATATCCCTAAGGGAAAAAAAAATTGTTTCCATATGGGTTCCGTCATGTTTGTCTCAGTGAACAGAAGTCACAGCCACAGGAAAGAAACACGGTTTAACCTAAATTCCAAAGTGTTTAATCATCAGCTGAACTTAACAGAAAAAGAAAGTTCTGCAGCAAGAAAGGAATCAAGTTAAAATTGTTTAAGATAATAAATGCAGTTTCTTATACACATTGTTCCATCGTGTATTTTACAGAACACATTCAAAACCAAACATTTTAATCCTTCACATATTACAAGCCACCACTGGCAGTTCTTATAGTGCAAACCTCATAGCACTGGAACAAAGCTTTCTAAATATAGTTGGCATGTATTTATGTACACCACTTGCAACGTGAGTATGTATGTGACCACCTGCATTTATGGTGGAACAGGGTGTGTGTGTGTGTGTGTTCACGTGTGAAGTCTGAGGTATGTGAAAAGGGTGTGAATGCATGTGTGTGCCTGTATAGTGTTTCCAGTCCCAAAAACCAGATCGCAGGTTGGGTCCTGCCAGGGCTGCCAAGCTCTCACAAACTATACACCGTGATTCGAATGCTGGAGTCTCGGAACACCTCCTCGATCATCACTGACACTTTCTCCCAGTTCAGGCGATCGAGTCCACAGCCAATTCTGGATTGGAGTTATGCAGAGGCAAAAATATACACAGTAAGTAGATTAAGGGCTTACAAACCACTTCATTCTCATTTGCAGTTTAGCTGTGCATTATGAGCAACGCATACCCACAAACAAACCTACATCACCTTCCGCTGCTGAAAAACACAGACCATGGTTAGCAGAACCACACACACCGTGGAATAGAGATGCTGGCGACTCTGTTCTCCCAACAGTGTCTCTTCATTGCCACCAGACTCTGCCTCAGACTCTCATAGGTGGGTTTCTGACTTGCCTTCTTCTTGGTGACCTTGACAGGATGAAGAAGAACAGATGATGGGCAAGAGGCATTAAGAAAAGCATGATGGTCCCCGGAGGAGGCCCACAACTCAACAGGTACCAGGGCGTGTCATTTCAGTTCATATCCAACTAGAAAATATATCAACGTAAAGCGCACAGCTGGAGAAGACATGCAGTTTGACAAACATCATTCACACTGAATACGCTTTTCCTGGGCTACGGAACACTCAAAGGACCATGGTGGGCAGTCAAGAAATTGCATCATCAGCCAAGCAGCTGAGCGATGTGTCACAGGGGAAGGAACTTGAACAGTGGGAAGGTTTTCCTATGACAGGGCCTATCATTTATGGGAGAATCTTCCAGGGGTATCTCCAAGGCCTGAGCCACAACCCTAACTCATTCCAGTCTCCTCCTTACCAGGTAGTACACAAAACGACTGTCGCGCTTCAACACGGCGCAATCTCCTGTCTTCTTGTCTGCAAGACACAAGGTTTGTTATGCGCCAGTTCTGACCAGTCTGTAGCACAAGCATGCAAGATGTTCCCACAGACCAAATTAAAGCACAAGCTTTAAACATGTGATTTGATACACATGAGCAGATGGTAGTTTGCTGAAAGTGTGATACCATGGGTGATTGACAGTATTGCATTTCACTGCTGTTTATTAAACTTCTGTGACATTAGTGAATAGCTCATGTGTTTTGGATGTGCTGTGTACACTTACAAACCCCCATTAGTTGGAAGCATGGATCAGAAATGATGTTCTTGTCTAAAGTAGGCACTAGAATGGAGATTTCCCTTCAGGGTTCTGGACGCGAGCAAACATTCAGCTCAGAAGGTATCAGAGAAGTAAAAGCTTTCAGAAAAACTTATTTGCTTAAATGTACACTATATGGAGAAAAGTATTGGGACACACCTCTTAATCATTGAATACAGGTGTTTTTCAGACCCATTGCCACTGGAGTATAACAGGTTCCACAATAGTGAAAAAAGGGGTCATTCTGAAGACCTCAGTGTATTCAAACATTGTACAGCTTCAAGAAATGGGCTTCCATGGTTGAGCAGCTGCATGCAAGCCTCACATCACCAAGAGCAAGCGTGAGTTGGAGTGGGGTAAAGCACGCTGCCACTGGAAGCAGTGGAAACACTCTGCGGAGTAACGAATCACACTTGTGTCTGGCAATCTGATGGACAAGTCTGGGTTTGGTGGATGTCAGGAGAATGTTACCTTGTTACCGTGTGATGGGTTGACACCCCATCCTGGGTTGTTCCCGGTCTTGCATAGCCTCCAGGATAGGCTCCCGTCTCCCAGCAAGACGAGCTAAAATTTCCACACACTCACTCCAGAATCTAGCGGAAAGCCTTCCCAGAAGAATGGCAGCTGTTACAGCTGCAAAGGGGAGTCCAACTGCATATTAATGCCTATGGATTTAGAATGGGATGTCCAAAGTTCCCATTGGGGTAATGGCCAGGTGTCCCAAGGCTTTTGTCCATATAGTGTCTGTATTTATGATGTAGCTGTATTTCCGTAGTAACAGATTTTATAGATTGAATAGGTGATTTTACATTTGTAATGGGAAAAAAAAGTCTTCCATTGCATTTTTCCATAAATCTGGTTGGTGCCATTTATTTAGTGACATTCTTTGCCCATCCAAATGATGCTGTAGGTGCTTAGGTGTCTTGCACGATCATTTGGAAAGATGATCTGTAGGGGTGCCATTGTGCTTGATTCTGAATTCATTCAGTTAGCTGGGATACATCACTGAAAGCAATTTTCTAGGAGACTAACTGGAATATACCATTTGGTCTGAATGGACAGGGATTAGCAGGTATGAAAGCTATACGAAATATATGCGCAGTCATGGCATTGCCACATACCTGCAGTTAGGCCATACTGGAAGCTTTACTGAAAATTAGACCAAGATGACCAAGATGTGACTCACTTTGTAACTTTAACTCACGCACTCCACCAAACTGCTTCTTGAAGAGAACGGCAATGCCAGCACCCATGCGACAGTCCTCGCTAATGCAGTGGGCCAGCGCCTCCTGTGGAGGGCAGGAGAACAGGTTCCCCTTCAGGTAATGCAGGCTCCACACCCACGGTTCCTGAAGGAGGGAGAAGGCAGCAGCAGAGCTGGTCAGTGCTGTGCGTGTTTGCGAGGTCACTGGCTGTTGGAGGAACTGCATGCTACGTGGCCTTGACACCCGTACAGTTATCAAACACCAAGCATAGCTTTATAACACGAAATAGCTTTGCTTTTCATTTGCCAAGTTTTCCCCATTACAATGATTACTGGATTAATGCGATTACATACTGCCTTTCCCCAACGTCTCAGTTTCAGCAGCTGAAAAAAATATAACCAGATACAACTACCATAAACTGGAGATGACAGTTTTTATGCAGATTGCCTCGGGGTACTCCAGTTTCCTTGCACAATTATCCCAAAAAAAAAAAAAAAAAAAAAAAAAGTTTACCTGAAGAATTTCCATTGGTGGCATAGTGTGCCCTACCATGTACTGGCGTCCCAACCATGTTTACTAAGAAGGGCTCCAGACTACCCTGCACTGAATATGCAGTAATAGAATAATTTCCTCTTGTTCTCTTAATCAAGATGGCTGGAAAAACTACAGATCGAGCACCTTATGATGGTAGCAGTAGCAGGTATGTGTGCATAGCTAATGTACTACTTTATTAAAAAAAAAAAAAACTGTAGCTTCAGTTATATAATTACCGAAAACTAAACCGTAAAGGCTGCCTGTATTGTTCTTCGGTTTCTCTATATCGACATTTGTACCCCTTAACTGGCCCTTACCATAAGGGACCACCCTGCACTCGTAGCGTTCAAATAAATTAACTGTTGGAGGCTGAGGTGCAAAAGCAATGTACACAATACTTTTACAGAATTGTTACAAAAACAATTAAGAAGGATATGGATCCATATCCTTACACACACAAATCGTTACACATTAAGAAGCACTCTCCGGCCCATAAAAATACACTTATCGACGTGCTGGGTGGTATCCCAACCCTCAGCGTTGCCATGTACACCACTACAGATTCAAACCTAGGTTAATCCACACCAAAAATCACCCCATTATAATCAACACAATCACACTCGTGCGATATCGCACGAAAAAAAGCACTCGATCCTAAAATGTTACCGTAGCGAAAATGGTTAAAACACGCAAAGTACACGTGGCCACCATACAAGCCGAGGATAGGATATACCACTCCCACACCCCCCCCCCCCCCCCCCCCTCCC
>JAODLC010000113.1:9458476-9476918 GCA_026781145.1 Hippopotamyrus pictus
AGAGGGTCCTTCAGATTATTAACCATCAGAGGGTCCTTCAGATTATTAACCATCAGAGGGTCCTTCAGATTATTAACCATCAGAGGGTCCTTCAGATTATTAACTATCAATATGCAAGCAGTCTTCTTCCACTAGTTTTTCTTGCAGTTAGTTAAAGCTAGATGGCATTTACTGTTCTTCAGTTTTCTATAATTTTTTTAGAGTCTGGAGCCACATGAATGCTTTAGCCTCAACCTGAGACAGCATGTGAATTTACTGACAATAAGTCAGGGTAGCTGAGATGGTCCACAGCCATATTACCGATAAATCAATCAGGTAATACAGTACATGGTAATACTGACAATAAACTAAAAATCTATTGTTATTTATGCCAGTGGTATATTATAAAGCTTTGCTTCAATACGCTTATTAAAATAAAACAGTAATACAAAAGATAAGGTCACAGTAGAGGTAAAGATTTCTATGCCATGGAACATCTATTGTTTTCCTTCCAGCACTTTAGTTTCTCCAGCATCCACAGGGGGCATGAATGTGCTCACCATGCACACCAGTGGGGTTGAGTAGATCCAACCATAGCGCACAAGGGACCAAGGCCGGTAGCCAATCATGTCTGCAATGTTGTCATGCATACGGGATCCACCTGCACAAAGGATTCACGCTCGCTGTGAGACTGCGGTGGTCAAGCATGGTTTGGAAAATGAGTATGTCAATGTCTTGTGTTCTTAAAGTCAGTCATCGTTAACCCGGATGAGACGCCACATCGAGCCCATTGCTTACCATACACCCAACCAATACAGACTGACTCCAGGATGGCGAAGACCAGCAGGGTCATACCGCTGCAGGCATAGTAATCAAACAGCTGGAACACATAAAGTCCACCCTGGGGGGGGGGGGGTGTTAAAATTGGTCAATCAAGAACATTAAAATAAAAAATGCTGATTTAAAGCACTTTTAAAATTGAATTTTGAATTCATCCCATTATCATGAATAATGTATCTGTTAATTAATATACACGCTTTGTCATGTATCGTTAAGAACATAAATTTACAAACGAGAGGGGGCCATTCGGCCCATGAAGCTTGTTTGGGGAGAACTTAGCTAATAGCGCGGAGTTGTTCAAATCTTATCTAGCTCTGATTTAAAGGAACCCAAGGTTTTAGGTTACACTACATGAACAGGAAGACTATTCCATACTCTAACTACACACTGCGTAAAGAAGTGCTTTCTCAAATTCATTTTAAAATGTTCTCCCGCTAATTTCCACTTATGGCCAGTTCTAGTATTTAAACTAATATTGAAATAGCCATTTGGCTGAACAGCATCCAGACCTGTTAGAATCTTGTATACCTGGATCATGTCCCCCCTTACTCTCCTAACTTTACTTACTTTACTTACTCCTAACTTTTCCCAAAACTGAAATTTTTCCCCTCAATACCTTAAAAGCTGTAAATGTTAATGATGTTAATAATATGCATGAAAGTGCACAAACACAAAATATGTTAACTGCCCCGTCTCTACAGTATGTCTTACTTCCGTAATCATGACCAGGCCGATGAAGAAGCTTCCCACACTGAGGATGAGGAGAAGAATCTTGCGCCGGTGGCCAAATTGGAAGAAGCTGGGGTACATGTCTGAGATGGCGGTGACCAAAGACTCATGACATACAAACTTTCAAAAGAGAAGCATTGCAATATCGGTCAGACATCCTGGTCATTCTCATTCTTGTAGTTTTGACTCCCAACCAGAAGGTGGCGGCCTTACCTCAGTATCCAGACCCAGCACGATGAGCATGATGAAGAAGAAGACGGCCCACAGCTGGGGCACAGGCATCTTGGCCACTGCACGGGGGTATGCGATGAACGCCAATCCAGGACCTGTGGTAGAAATGGCTTAACATCTGCTGCCTTTTGATGTGTAGTTGCGACATTGAGGTTCCCGCTTACCTGACTCCGCCACCACAGAGATGTCCACGCCCTGTTCGTGGGCCATGTAGCCCAGCACCGAGAAGATGGCAAAGCCGGCAACAAAACTGGTTCCGCTGTTTAGCAGGCAGAGGTACATGCAGTCTCTGCAATTAAGGATACTCTGTTCAGTCATCAGCATTAAGAGCTACATGCAGTGCAGTCGTATTATATAGGATTCAGCTGCTCCTAAGGGTGAATTCTGGAAGCCGCTGATCCTTCCTTCACACTCACTTGTAGCAGTTGTTGCTATACTTGTTGTAACTGCCTAGAGCCATTAGACAGCCTGTGCAGACGCCATAAGAGTACAAAATCTGTGTCCCCGCATCCACCCATACCTGAAACAAAGGATTTTGAAAAGGTCAGCGCTAACCAAGCTTAATTTGGAGGGGAAAAACCAAAAATGCTCTTCTGGTCATATCCCAGAAATCCAAGTGTTATTTTTATGCCTTGTGAGTCAGTTCATTCTTTTCAATAACCAGAAATATGGTGCCTTGCCAGATGTTTTAAAGTGAAAATGGTGAATTCACCTACGGCATTCAAAATGATTTTTGTTCAGCAGGTGCAATGAAATAAATCTAAGAGCTGTCATGAGAGTTAACAGTACCTGAGGATCAGAGAGTCGAGTGGGATCAGGGTACAGATAGAACAAAACACCATCTTTTGCCCCAGGAAGTGTGAGCCCTCGAACTAGCAGCACCGCCAGCATCACGTACGGGAAGGTGGCTGTGAAGTAAACGACCTAGAAGCAGAAGCTCATCTTTAAATGTAAGCCGTCCAGGTGGAATTCTGGGTAGAGCGTCAGAGTGGGGGGATCCCTCACCTTTCCAGTAGACCTCACACCCTTCCAGACGCAGAAATAACAGATGATCCAGCATACCAGGAGACACAGAGATAGGTCCCACCGCACAGTGCCCATCTCTCCTATCCCTGAAGACAACCCCAACACCCTCCTCCTGAGGGGACATTGGATAGCTTTATATAAATTTCTTAAAGTATCATTCTGCGCTTTACAATGGCACATGAAACACTTAACACACTGATTAATTCCCGTCATGCTCTGGGGTTCTGTCTGAATACTTACTCCCAGAATTCCACCACGGGTGAGGTAGCTTTGTCCAGCATCTGGTCAGTGATATTGTGGCTCAGTGGAACACAGGTTTCTGAATCATTTCGGAGACAGAGTTGTGGTCAATGGTTCTGTTGTAAGACAAACTGCATGGTGTTCTTAAGATCTGCAAATACAGTCAAGCCTCACCTGTGTTCCAGTAGTTATGACATGTGGCCCAGGGGAGCTCAGAGCTGAAGGAGAAGACAAGGTATAGCAAGGCCCAGGCCAGGATGACGATATAGTAAATACTGGTGTACAACACAACAACCTGACCTGCGTACCCCACTCCTGAGAAGTGAGACAGAAGGTGAAAAGGATCATTGAATCACTGTTTCATATTTCGTTATTCAGTTTGAGTTAATTTTCTAATTCATCTTCTGACTACATCTCAGCAGCCTGAATACAGAAGATCTCACTAAACCTGTACCCAAATGTAGCATGACTTCATACTTACCTTCAAAGAGAGGGCAGATCTTTCTCCAGCAGGTGATGCCCCCTTGGCTGGTGTACTGGCCCAGGGAGGTCTCCAGCAGGAAGAGGGGGATACCACAGGTGAACAGGAACACCACGTATGGGATGAAGAAAGCCCCTGGTGAGAAAAACATGGTACCTTCATTTCAAAGTATCATACATTAACTATAGTCAAAATGCTATAGTGCATTTTATGAGGTGAGCAATTAATCAACAATTAAGAAATCTGCATCAAATGTTCCGACTTTTTCAGATGCACAGTGTTGCACATCTAGAATGTAGTATTTTGTTTATGATTAAACATTCAAGTTTCACTTTAATAATATAGTACAATGAGATGTGTACCTACTTACTCATTTGCCTACTGCATATTATCAGATAATATACACAACAGGAACAGGTAAGCAGGATA
The DNA here is from genome assembly GCA_026781145.1 of Hippopotamyrus pictus. Taxonomy (NCBI): domain Eukaryota; kingdom Metazoa; phylum Chordata; class Actinopteri; order Osteoglossiformes; family Mormyridae; genus Hippopotamyrus; species Hippopotamyrus pictus. The sequence continues at coordinate 9,462,432 of JAODLC010000113.1, forward strand.
TAAATAACACCAAAAATAAATAGCACCAAAAAAATTGTATCCTAAGAAATGGAAAATGAGAGTGATGATGCCAGAGTGTGCAAATGACCAGGAGTTTGTGCTTCATTATATCTTATAATTAGCAGCTGCTGAATAACCTCATGGCTTCTAGGTAGAAACACTTTCTGAATCTTGCGGTTCCATTGCTGATTTTCTTGTGGTAGATGGCACTAATTGGGAAATATGAGGGGTATATTCATGGGAATACTGCCTGCAGTGTAAATGTTAATCAGTTCTGTGACGATTATTGCATATTCATCTAGATATGATAAAGAGTCTGTGAGCATCCCCTAGTCACAACAGACTTTACAGTAACCACTGCCTGCAAAACAGGAAGGAGGGGCACTGTGGCGTGGAAAGCTTCCGTAATCGTAATCGCTATGACATCATATAGTCTGGCAAGTCTTGCTTCCTTGTGCTGCAATGTTGATGGCAATCATTAACAGGGAGAAGAAAATGCAGCACTTAATATTCCAAATCGGGGATCAGTATTGTGCAATTGGCACATTTTCTCACTATTTGGCTGTCCCAGGTGAGTCAGGGCACTTGAGAAAGTGTAGCAATCGTAAGTGATAACTGCACTAACTCACTTCGTTATTACCAATAATAGAATTTCGACCCAAAGTGACAACAAGATAGTTTTTGTCACTCTTGCAGGGACCTCATCATCAGCTTGGATGTTGTTCCTTGGTGGATACTTTGCACATAGCTGCTGTCATGTTTCTGTGCTTGCAGGCGTGGTTGGCTGGAATTCTATTTCCTTTTACTGTATGTTTGCATATTTTGAAATGGCAGTAAAATTTGACTTGACTTGAATCTGTCAGAAACCCACCAGTATTGCCATCTCCTGTTGCTAATCCTCATGTACGCCTGATTATTGTCTCTTGAGGTCTACTTGCTGACGCAACCTGTGTCCAGCTCATCTGAGGCTCTGGCTCGGAGAAATGAGGCTGTTTAAGAAATGTGTTTGATCTTAAGCCTATGTATGACTTTAAGCTAAGCCAAATGTTATGTAATTGTTTGCAATTGTACTTTTTGACTAAGCAAAAAAAAAATTCTTGCAAAAAAATGGGCAAAGACTTTCCTCTTAGTGAACAGTTGCAGCACTGTTTGACCTGTTCAGGAGTCAAAATATGAAATTTGAAATATGAAACCATAAAAAAACAGCAATGCCCAAAAACAAAAGTATAATGTGTGTTTCTGTTCAACAACGATGGTCTGAACAGATAATATTAAGAAAAACTTGCAACGATTTCTTTTCGTTTTTCAGTTTACCACAAAACTGACATTCCCCGTTTGCCAGGAGGATATACACTGCAAGCAGGAGGGTTTTTGTACAAGTGTTGGGGGGTTTGGTTCCTTTTCTCTCTTTCATGGGGACTAACTGTGATGTACAGGTATCCCTCATTTAACGTCTGCATTACGTTCTGTAAAACAGGATGTTAAACGATTTGGACATTGATCAAATGTTACCATAGTCACGTAGAAAGTTTAGGCTACTCTGCCCTGCCGTGGTGTAAGATGCCTTTAATACTGTACAAAATAGTTTAGGTATCTTCTGCATAGTGCTGTATTTTAAACTTTATTATGGATTATTAAAGCACAATGTGAAAACATTTAGTATTGTACAGTACTGTACAATAATTCTTCTTTTTATCTTTTATAAAACAAGAAACACGTACCATGCATAGTAAACATGAAATGCTTACCATCCATCGTAAACAACCCCATATCATGTGTAGTGGCATGTCAATTTTAAGAAGTTTTGTATTTAAAGATTCTTTTTTTTCTAAAATAAATCATTCTTCATTTTTTATAACAAAGAACAACTTGCCTGCTCTCTACCTACCGCCTGCCTGCTCTCTACCTATAGCCTGCCTGCTCTCTACCTATAGCCTGCCTACTCTCTACCTATAGCCTGCCTGCGTGTTTTATAAAACAGCGGCTGCTACATCTGGCATTAAAACATTTTTGAGGCCACAGCCATTAATGAGAACGCGTGTCGATTGAATGTTAATCGGGTGACACCTTTATATGTATAACAGTGCTGGAAGGCCAGATTTTGTAATGTGTGAATTTAACAATGATCTCTTTGACCTCTTTAATGACAATGGAGCTGCTATGTTAAATAACGATCAAATAAATAACAAAACTGATGGTCAGTATGTTACTGTTCTTGCTTTACCTATTTATTTAACTTTTACGATACATGGTTTTAGTTTTTTTTTATTTCCACTCCATTAGCCCATGTTACTTCTTTTTACATTAATTTAAGTGCCACCTTAATTTCTAACAATCATCAATTTCTATCAGAGTCACGTGGCATTTTCATTGGAAGAACCAAGTAAGATTTTTAAATTTATCTTAAAATTTACTTATACTTTACATCTCTTAAATTCATATAAATAATTCATAGCATTAAAAGACAAACGTCAATTCAGTTTGGCTAAAAGATTTGTTTCATCTACTTGCAGTTGTTTTGCGAGGTGAAACTGGAGGCTTGTTCTGTCACATTCCTCTGTCCCTCACTGGACACTAACCTACCACTAAGGGGCACACCTGCTCAGAATAGCACAATAGTTTGAGTATCGGTTTAACCTATTGTCCAGGGGAGGGGGTTATCCCCACAAATGGACTGCATAACACAGTTCTGTCACATTATAAAAACTGGGAACATAATCGATTAATTTATTATTAGGGGTAAAAGCAACCCCAGCAGTGAAAGGTTGAAAAACTGATGCTATTCATTTCAATTTCCTGTTATGTGAGTTTGAAGCTGAATGCTGTGTTACTGTGTTCCTGGAAAGACTGAGAGGCACGCCCATGCTCTATATAGTTTGTACTCACCTCCCCCATTCTTGTAGCAGAGGTACGGGAATCTCCATACGTTACTCAAGCCAATGATGTTTCCTGCTACAGCTAGGATATACTCCATTTTGCTGCCCCACTGGCCTCTCTCTTGGGATCCAGTTACCGGGGCATGTGTGCTGCTGGTCTGGCCAGCCATCGGCAGCTGCACCTCTGGTTGGCAGTACTCCTCCATGGTCTTCGAGGAACAGAACAGGTGACACCACCTGCTAATGTTGACAGTCCCTGCCTGTTGATATTATCTTGGCTCTCTCAACCAATCACAGTCCAGGCAGTATGTAAAGGAGGATACTTGCAGAGCAGACTGCATTGGAACAGTGCCTTAAGTGACGTGTTTAACTAGTTCTTTTGTTACACAAACACAGTACTTTCGCCACTTGACTGCTACCGGTTTTGCAGGTCGCCACCATAATAATATAATTTCCACGAAATCCTTCTGAAGGAATTTCTAACCAGAGCTGCCAGATCATCATTTTAGGGGAACACGATACCGCAGTGGTGGATGCAGGCCATTTGAAGGGCCAGGGCACCTATTCATGACGTACACCACCTCTGTCAGATTTAAGATGTAACAGATGTCAGTTTATTCGCCAGCACGAATAAAGATGGAAATAAGTATTTTAACAAGGCAATGGCTCCGAGTGAGCAGGCCGGCAGTAGCCAGAGAGGCGACGGCCTCGGGTGAGCCGCAGGTAGGGGCCGACGAGGCGACGACCACGGGCGAGCAGCAGGTAGGGGCCGACGAGGCGGCGACCACGGGCGAGCAGCAGGTAGGGGCCGACGAGGCGGCGACCACGGGCGAGCAGCAGGTAGGAGCCTCTTCAACACAGGGGAGTATGATTAATCCTTAAACACTATGATCTACTCCTGTTCTCTCTATGCTATGATTGATCCAGGACCGGCATATCAACTTCTGACAATCAATTAGCCATTCAATTAGGGCAACCTAAACAGCCGTACCGAAAGTGCCAGTGGGGGACTTTTCTGGTACTTTGGAACATTGGGGTGGGACTTGAAAGGCTTTCTTTGTAGTCCGGTTATGCAAATAGCCTGCCTCTGAGACACAATACAACCAGCATCTTGAAAACAGTTGCAAACTCAGAAAACAACAATAAACAAGGTAAACAATAATAATGAAAATAATAAGAATTGATGTGTGGATAAATTAAGTGACCCAAGCTTTAACTGCAGGTAGTGGTGAAGCGGCAAACTGGAAGAAGCAGACATTCCAGGAAGAAGGTGTTTCATTGAACAGTATGATCACGTGAAAGGACCAGTTGTACTCTATAATAAAACACATATAAATTAAAGTAAAATAACAAAAAACCATGCAATTCGGGGGCAGACCTGTGTCCGTAATGAGCGTCATGCATGCGTTTCTTAAACATGCTGCTTAAATTCCATTTAACAATGCAGCTTGGATCAAAAACTAATTAACAAACAGGAAGCAGCAGGTAGTTTTTAGAGGCACAATGCCACATTAGGCCTGCGTCTATAGTGGGGTACCGCAAGGTTCAATTTTAGGACCGCTATTGTTCCTAATTTACATTAATGATATTGACACCAATGCATACAGTAAACTGTTTAAATTTGCAGACGACACCAAGGTGGGTGGTGTAGCAGGTACTGAACTAGCAGCACAGATCCAGGTATATAAGATTCTAACAGGTCTGGATGCTGTTCAGCCAAATGGCTACTTTAATATTAGTCTAAATACTAGAAGTCGTGGCCATAGATGGAAATTAGCGGGAGAACATTTTAAAATGGATTTGAGAAAGCACTTCTTTACACAGCGTGTAGTTAGAGTATGGAATAATCTTCCTGTTAGTTTCATGCAAGCTAAAACCCTGGATTCCTGTAAATCAGAATCCAGGACCCATTGCACCAGCATAGGGTCTGTCAATAGGTCCAAGGATTTCATCCCGATACCTAATGGCAGTTAAGGTGCCGTTGTCTAACCTGTAGAGGTCTGTGTGTCCTGGATATGCCTCCCCAGACCATCACTGACCCACCACCAAACCAGTCAGGCTGAAAAATGTGACAGGCAGCATAAAGTTCTCCATTGCTTCTCCAGACCCTTTCACGTCTGTCACATGTGCTCAGGGTGAACCTGCTCTTATCTGTGAAAAGCACAGGGAACCAGTGGCAGACCTGAAAATTCTGGTATTCTGTGGCAAATGCCAATCGAGCTCCACAGTGCCGGGCAGTGAGCACAGGGCCCACTAGAGGGCGTCGGGCCCTCAGGCCACCCTCATGAAGTCTGTTTCTGATTGTTTGGTCAGAGACATTCACACCAGTGTCCTGCTGGAGGTCATTTTGTAGGGCTCTGGCAGTGCTCATCCTGTTCTTCCTTGCACAAATGAGCAGATACTGGTGCTGCTGATGGGTTTAGGACCTTCTATGGCCCTGTCCAGCTCTCCTAGAGTAACTGCCTGTCTCCTGGAATCTCCTTCATGCCCTCAAGACTGCGTATTGATCTGGAATCCTGAAGGAGTTGGACTACCTGTGCAACCTCTGTAGGGTCCAGGTATCGCCTCATGCTACCAGTAGTGACACTGATCGTAGCCAAATGCAAAACTAGTGAAAAACCAGTCAGAAAAGATGAGGAGGGAAAAATGTCAGTAGCCTGCACCTGTTAAACCATTCCTGTTTCGGGGGTCGTCTCATTGTTGCCCCTCTAGTGCACCTGTTGTTAATTACATTAACAGCTATACTCTGATTAAAAAGTGTTCCTTTAATTTTTTTTGAGCAGTGTAGTTCACAACACAGGTAAAGCGACATCAAATTCTAAGCAGTGCAATCTAATGTAAAATAACACTTGGAGTAACACTCGGAACACCCTGTGCTTTGTCGTATCGGGTCTGCAATTTGAACTAGTGGCAAAACAAAAATCATGTTGTTTGTTGATACCGCCTGGCGTCACGCTTCTCTGGCTCCAGGTCCTATGCTCTGTGCACAGCTGCACATCGTGGTGTGTTTAACGTCTTTACAATTTGGGGAGTGTTGTACCCTCATCACTTCACATGTGTGGAAATTTCAAAAGAGCCTGAAAGACTGTTATCGTTCAGGAGTCGGTATCAGCAAGTCGTCCGAGTCAAAAAATAACAAGTTGCAAGTCGGAAATCAATTTAAGAGTGACTAGAATGCGACTCAAGTCCTCATCTCTGCTGTATAGTCCCCTATGTTGTCTGTCATCATCTTCCTCAGTATAGAGACCCAGTCCTGTTTTAGATGAGCTGTTTTGTCTCCCCAAGTCTCTAGTCCTGAGTCTGAGCATTTGGTATCTGACTCTGTCCAGCATCCCTGGTCCTGCCCTGTGTCCTGGCCCCATGTACCCATCCTCTCGTCTGATCCTTTGGGCCCCTACCCCGGCCTGCCTGACATGTTCCTGCCCTCTTGATAACCAGCCACAGCTGCCTCTCTTAATTATGTATAAAAGTGTCTCCCGGTCATGTGCTCCCCGTTCAGTCATTGTTCTCTGTTTGTTTTTTCCCTGCCTGTTTCTCCTAATAAACACCCCTGCGAGGGGGTTCGCTTGCAAACAGCCTGCAATCAGCCGTCCTTCCCCCGTCCTGACGTGACACTGTCCCTGCCATATCATCAGATCTGTCTGTATAGTAATCCCCCTCAGAGTGTCAGAGAACTATACGCTCAAACAAACTGAATAATTAAAAAAAAAACAACTAGAACAGACTCCTGTTTTGCAGACACCATAATCATGTCATTTAATAAATGAATGCTGGCTTTGGAACCTATCTAACTTTAAGTTTGTGAAATTAACCAATTAACACCAAAATTAAAGTAAGATGAACAGTATGATTTTCTATGAAATTCAATTTTTATTATATTTATGATAAATGATTAGAAAAATGTTTACAATAATTGGGACCAATAAAACAAATAAATATGATTTTTAAACCTCATTGCCGTTTCTGTACAGTACAAACACTGAATGCTTTGACAACCGTTGTACACAACTTGAAAGAAGTTAGAAACCTGCCTTAAATAGTAGGTAGGGGGCGCTGTAGCCCTACTACAGTCAAAGGCTGGTAGCAGTCAGAAAGAAGGAAGTAACATAATGTCGAAAATGAGCTGTGCAGGTATACGTTTTAAACATTCCATAGAATGATAATTGGTTCCCAATGTTTTCTGATCCAGTACAGGGTGGTACTGACCTTGGTCTCTGTCCCAGGATTCCAGTCCCTTACAGTATAAACTATAAACAATGAAATGTGAAAATCTCACTGTCAATGCACCATAAAGACACCTACTTAATCCCCTAAACATGTTTTACCTGCAGAAAAATGGCGCCTTATATGCAAATATGTTCATATTTACAGTAAAATTAGTTCCTGGAAACCACACTCTATGTTACAATGTTACATGTTAAATGCATACTTTTCACAGAATATTATTATTCATGATCTTTTAGTGCCAGAAGTAGGTTTAGAGAACACAGAGCTCAATGCTATAGAATAATCATATTTTATACAATGATTACATAATAAATGGGAATAAAGAAAAGTGAACTGCATTAGTGTGCTATGATCAGTCTCTACAATTAAAAGATTTGCATCCCATCAAAAAGGCTACACAATTATTAAATCTATCTTCTTTCACTATGAAGATGTTAGACATTACAGCAGTTATAGTCATGTAAATGTATTATTCCGCTTATCCTTATTTGGCTTGGCCTGTAGCCATAATGTGGCTACATAACATTTTGTTTACCAGCAAACAATCTGTACAATGAATCACTGAAGTACCTGTAGTTTCACTCTATGTGGGAGCTCTGATTTCCCCCCCACATTGAAAACTGGGGAGTTCAATTTCCCTAACTGTAGATGCGTTATTAGGTTTGTGCCCTACATCAGACACAACTACCATAATTCCATCCACAGCATATGCCTCTGAGGATAGGACTCAGATTTCCATAAACCTGAATCAACAACTGGTTACTGGAATTATGGATAAGTGTAGGAGTTTATTCTTAGTTTATTTCAAATTATTTTAACTGTGGACTTCGAGATGCACCAAAAGAAAGATGCTGTACAAAAATAGTAGGAGTGAAAAATATAAAGTTCAGGTACAGATATTTTATGGGTTTTACACTTTTTTATGTTTCAGCATATGTTTATGTTTAAATACTGAAGGTTTGCGTTGAAATTTATTCAAAACAGGGGCGGACTTAACATAAGGCAAGGTTAAGCAGCCACCTGGGCCCCTGAAATCTAGGGACCCCATGAAGACATGTAATGGTCTATTCCTACTTTGATACTTAATGCTGCCCGGCTTTGTTTTCACACTGGAATCTACTGGTACTGATTGTTTCACTGTCAAGCGAACCAGTACAAAGTAGTGTAACAGAAGAAGAAAATGGTGCAAAGATACAAGACTGATATTACATCTCCAGTGTCTTTGATACTCTGTTAGAGTGATAGACAAATTGTGAAGACATGGAGAGAATACAATTAAAGGAGACATATGCAAAAATTCAAGACTAACTTTAGCCTCAGTGGCAGAGTAAGGTATAGGCCAGGCCAGGATCCAACACAGTTTGTAGATTTCCCTTCTCAAGCACACCTATTAAACCTGGTAATTAGCTGACTAAGACATGTTTAAGTTAAATTTCTTAGATTTGGGTGAGCAATCCACTGGTGCAATACCCCCCATACCCCCGATCCGCCAGATTTTCCGACAGCATTCCGGCCCCTCACCCTGATTGGTAAGTATTGTCAAGGTCGGTGCCCCTCCCTCTCTGGCCTACATGTTTTGCCCCTTGTTGGCCAGCAGGAGTCGCTGGTGAACTTGCTTCTCTCTCCCTTTGTCTTGTAGCCCTAGTCCCTATTGTGTTTCCCTGTTCTCTGGGCTGCCACATAGCTGAAGGGCTTGAACGTTTGGCTCTCAGGCTGATCCCCTCCAGTCATGAGTTTGACACTGGCCAGAAAAAAGCCAGTCTCACCCTCTGGTTAATTCATATTCGTTTTGTTTTGCTTAGTGTTTGGTATTATTTTCTTTGCTTTGTGTTCCTGTTTTTGGTCTTCCCTGTTCATGCCTGGGTTAACTATATTCTGCTTGTTCCTAGTTTTTTTCTGGTGTTGTTAGCCCTCAGTGTTTGTTAATGTTCCCTAGTTCCTGTGCACATTAACTGTACTTATTCAACCTGTGTCTTGCTGTTCCACTTTGATGTTTTTAGTTCGTTTTACACCTGTTTTTTGTTAGCCCTGTCTTCTGTGTGTATTTAAGTGCCCGCTTTTGTTCTGTTCCTTGTTGGTGCATTGTGGCTGTTTCCCTGTCTGTTTTTTTGTTGTTGCTATGCATTTGTTAGTTGTATCTTTTGGATTGTTGTTTCTTGTTAGTTTGTTAGTTTTTCTGTGTACCACCCTGCCTTGTTTTCTGTTTTATTAGTTTTGTTTTGTTCATGGTCCCCTTGTTTTCTGTTTTATCCCTTTCTGTTCTGTTAAATAAAACCCTGTTCGACCTGCTACGTGACTCATCTCTCCTTCGTAATGCCCTACTGTAACAAGTATAACTGCTGGCCCCCTGCACTGACTAGAATATTATTACATCAATCTATTGTTTTTAAATGGCTCAGATGGCCCCTACCCATGTCAGCCTAGGGTCCCCCAGAGAAATTAGTGCACCCCTGATTCAGAGGTATGTTTTTAAACAGCTAAGTGTTGGTCAAGGTAAAATGTTTTTAAAATGCAGAACTGTCAACAGTCATCTAGATTATATAAACTTTTGCATACATGAATGCGGTTTAGCACAATATAGAGCTCATAACCTAGAAGACTCCTACTATAATAAAACATACCAACCACAACGACACTCCAAGGCTACAAGTCCATGGTCAGGCTGGAATCTGTATTCCTCACCCCCTCTTCAGTCTCTGACTCTGGTGAGGAGCCTGTTTCCCCTGTTCCAATCCCTGATGAGGACTTTGGCTCACCTGAGTTGCCAGTTCCAGGTGTCCAGGACAGAGAGTTGTCCTTCTTCCAGGACTGTTCCTGACTGTCCTGAAGAACCCGGCCAGTCAAGGGTTGCCGTCCTCCTCAAGGAGGTCAGGGACAGGATGTCCCTGCTTTCTCACTGGTCTGACTGCCAGGAAGTGGAAAGCATATTGTGGGACCTTCTCTTTCTCCAGGAGATGGTGTGCTCTTCCGACCTAGATTCATGCCCAGAGGAGGTCTCACCTGCTGTGCTGAGACTCCAGATCCCTGCCCAGGGGAGGCTGCTGCTACATCCAAGCCTCAAGATGCCAGCTCAATAGATAGCTTTCATGTCTCAGAGCCATATAGCAAAACACGAAGTACCAGGACTCTAAAGACTCACACCTTCATCCTCTTCCAAAGACATCAAGAGCACCACACACAACTTTTCAGTGACCTCATGACCCCCCAAGCTCTCCCAATCCATCTGCTGACTTTGTAGGAAGAGTCTCCAGAGACATGAATGTCACTGCCGAGGTAACTGAACCTCTCGACGTGGTTGACACTCTCCCCACAGACAGACACACTACTTGATGGCTGTGCCCAAGAAGTCAATAAAGTCCTTGGATCTTGGTTTTTATCCAGGACACTCACAATCCCAGACATTCAGACTCTTCGCTCAGTCTCTTGAGAGCCCCGATCAGAGCCTCCATGAAGATCACAGCATTGTCAGCAAAGTCAAGAACAGTAAATCAGTAAACCAGATGCCCCACAGCTGCAGCACCCCACAGCTGTGCCCAACACCCAGTCAATGAAAGCATTAAACAGACTAGGAGCAAGAACACACCCCTGGCGAACCCCAGAAACAACTGGGCATGAGGAAGAATATGGAGGTTCTCCCTCCACTCTGCACAGCACTCACAGTACCAGTGCACAGACCGGCCATGAGGTCCAGCAACTTGAACCGTGAAGTCTCAGGATGTGTCAGGATGTGGTTGATGGTAGACCTCTTAGGCATAAAACCAGACTGCTCCAGTTGCTGGTAGGGGAACAAGTGATCACAGATGCTGTTAAGGATGACCCTAGCAAGGACTTTACCTGTCCAAATAGGGACAACAAGTCCCACTATCTAGTTGGGATGATGTCTGTGTCCCCAATGGAAGCAAAGATTGCCTGCAATGCCAGGAGGACAGCCTTACCACCAACCTGTAGATGTTCACCCCGGATACCGCAGATCCCTGCGGCCTTCCCTACCCCCAGCTGATTCACCATCTGTGCAAATTCAGCGGATGACTGCAATGTCATCTATAAGGACCGTTCCATCACCTGCCCTGATTGCAAATGTCCAAGGAACAGATTCAGATGTACATAAAGCTTTGATTCCTCTGTAAGCAGGACATGGGTTACTAGACCTGCTCACAGATTCCTCTAACAAACACCTCCTTATCTGCCCTCTGAGCCCTTACAGCCATTCTCCTCAGTTCCTGGTAAAGACTGGATTTGCCACCAAGTCGAGCACTGCGACTCCTCTCCATAATATCCAGGGTGCCCTGCAAGATGAAACACCTCCTTCCGGGAACACCAGCAACACCAACACATCAACCTTCAGGGTCTTGTAACAGAAGGTATCACATTAGAATCTGCAGTCGCACCCAAGACCCGTATGCAAACTCATTATAAACAGCCTGATCTTGGAGTCTGGCAAGCTCCAGCCTCATTCACTTAGTAGGTGGTAGCCTATGGGACCTAAGCTGAATCTTCAGAGTAGCAACAACAAGTCTCTGGTCAGAATTCACATATTGGGCACTTCTGTAGACCCTGCAGTTCTGTAGGAACCTCCAGCGTCTGCCCACAAGGATGTAATCAGTCTCCTTCACCGCACCACAAGAATTGGAGTACCAAGTCCAACCGGGATCCAGCATCCAACACAGCTCCTGACCTTTTGCAAATTCAAGGAACATGAAGCCAGTTTCACCATGGTCGCCAGACCCGTGGGGAATGACACAATCCTCATAGCCAAAGTGGTCGCACTGAAGTTATCCATGATCAGAGGACTGTCATCTTGTGACAGAAAAAAAATTAGCCCAACGGAAACAGAAAAAATAAACCATTCTTGGGGGAATTCTCTTTTCACCTGTCCCATCTCTCATACCATGGTGGACAAGTAAGAGGAAGCTTGGGAGTCACAGCACAGGGTCAGCCAGTGTGCAGTGCCTCAGGAGCTGGGGCTTAGTGGCCCTGGAATTACAACTAGTGACCATTTGATCACAGTAACCATTTGGTCCCAGCTTTCTGTGCCACCCCTCCCCCCCAAGTGTTCCCTCATGTGCTGGGTTTTCTGAAGCATTCAGGGAAACTGGATTCATGAGTATCTGAGCTGCTATCAGCAATAGTGCTGGCTGCTATTAACACTTGTTAATGTTTATCACTAGTGTAGCTGCGTGAGATTAAGAGGCGGATGGATATATGCTCAATCATGATCAATAAAAATAACATATCCTACATTTTATCTCATTTATTGGACAGGTGCTTTGTAAAGAATACTCCCATAAATGTCATCAATTGCATCAAAACAACCTCCACCCTTCCCCCAGGTGCCTCTCTGTCACACTGAAAACAACAAGGTGGCCAGAGAAAATATTTTAGAATACAGTTCCATGCAGAACATGAAAGGGCACATTCATGCCTTTGGTTTTGAGGGTATAGAAACATATATTTGTGAAGGAGAAGACAATAGCATTTAATTTGAATGCAGTTTTACTTTAACTTTGTTTTATCTTTTTTGTGAAGATTCAGGACATCATCTGCGCATTTGGCTTGTCATTCCCTGCCCTGATCACGGAACAGTGTATCACTGAGCAGACCGAGGCACTGCAAGAGCAGCGAAGGACAAGGAGACTCGCTTGCCAGGAAGAATGCATTCTTATTACAGCCCTTATAAAGACTATAGCAGGCACCCCATGAACACTGAACCCAACACAATAGCAGAAACATAAGGAGGTCAGACGCCGAATTGTAAGGTACATACAATACATGGTGGGAGATTTATGCAAAGTGAAAGACACGCAAGGAACACCACACCCACTGACGTCTACTGCCAGGCCCCCTTCTCCGGGGACAGCCAGGGGACAGAGCAGCTGGTGACTGTCGGCTGTGCGGACTCCTCCCAGCCCCAGCCCTTCTTCCTACCCCTCATAGTGAGGCCCTGATGTCGTGTGGCAGGCTGGTCCTGCTGCAGGGCCTCTTGCTCGCAGGGTCAGGCAGCCCTGTACAGTTGCTCCTGCACTGCGACACAGGTAGTCTCTTCCCGCTGCTTGTGGAGGTCTACTGTCAGCTGGGCCTCCAGAGTGAGGCACACCTGCATATGGTCCCGCACTGCAGCCCCCGCTTTCTGCAGCTGGCAGTGTTTTTAAACCGCGACACACCTCCTCCCAGCCGAGGGCGGCCGGAGTCTACAGAAGCTCCCACCTTCCTCACTTGATGACATCACCATCTCCGATGCAAGTCCAGCAGACTAGCAGGTACGGCCTCAGTTCACACTGTGCAGGTCCAATGTGTCTTGGAGCGACATACAGAGCAACATAACATAGAAGCGTCACACAATGACCGAATGAGGTAATGAACAAAGGCAACTAATCAACCAGGTCATGGAACAGCAAAACACAGGTGAAATAACTTACAATTAAGAAGACCAGGAACCAGGGAACCTAACAAGCACTAAGAATAAAACCGGCAATATACAGTATACATACATAAATCCACTCACTCGACCTCATGTCCAATGAGTTTATAGTCTCAGGGCTGCACGCTCAACCCACTGAGCTATGCGGTGGTCCTGGTAACAGGGCAGGGTAGGACAGTACAGACACCGACAGAAAACATCACTAATATCTTATGTATCTGAGACTTTTTTGAACAGTTTCGAGAGTTCTTGAGTAGTTGCGCTGCCTGAAAGTTTTAAAGTGCCCCATTTGTCTCTTTTCAATATCGTTTTTTACGTTCATGCTAAACCTACTAGGACCAGACAAACCTCCCCGCCCTAGTCTGAAATGTTTACATGCCGGAAAATATGTTTCAATTCACTCATAAATTAAGTGACAGTTTTAGAATGAATGTGAACACTACAAACGTTTCTTTATGACCTCCTTCTCCCCCTGTGGATGACCTCCAGCCCACACCATGAAACAAAAGTGCACTGGCCCATGCTGAAGGATTTCTGCGCTTTGAATACCTGTAGAGTGAAAAAGTGGAACTAGTAGGTGTTTTCAGTTTTGTAATACCAAAGGTTATTGTTATTAGGATAGTGGCTAAGGCAGTTAGTGCTTGAACTGTGCTATTAATGTCAGTTTATTATCTAGCAAGCCACTTTTTTCACTACAAGGAATGCTCATTTGTGGGAGTGTAAGTATAGTAAAATATTTATCCTCCATCAGGGTGCAGAACATCCTATACTGAGTGACTCTTTCATATTAACTTCCTGTACCTGTACTTGCCCAGAGCTGTATCTAATGGAAGGGGTCAAGGTGAAAAGGAACAGTGTGTATATGATTACAGTTTTTCAATCGCTAACGAGCGCTTACCCATACTTCAGATACTTTTTCCAAACACTTAACACAGACACACACCTACAAAACACAATTGGCCAAAT
>JAODLC010000113.1:9477018-9523963 GCA_026781145.1 Hippopotamyrus pictus
AGATAACGTTGTGAAAACCTAATTATAATGAGTTCCTCACCTTTACCGGTGCCCTGTCAAGTGGGCAGAAACGATCTATGGATAAATTTCCGTTATAGTCAAACCGAAAGAAAGACTCGGTGTATCGTTCCCTGGTATGTATGCTTGTGTGTTACGAAAATGTAAGCATTGTAGAAATGTGTTGACTGATTGCATATTGTGTGAAAACTACATTAAATTTGTGAATGGTATGACCACAACAGACTGATGCTGTGCACATTGTATTAAGAGTTTTGAAAATGTGACACTTATTGGACAAATGCATGTTAGCGACTGAAAAAAACTGTAAGAACATCTCTGGGGTGCAAAGTTACAACTTTGCCAATGGAATACAAAATATATTTGTGTTCCATTGGTTTTGAGGGCTGTGAAAGCAGGATGATTATGAACAGTGGCACATTATATTGTTATTTTTATGATGACAAAAAGAAATTATGTGATGCAGAGGAATAGATGGCTGAGAAATTATAAGAAATATTATTAGAGATATTCTCTGGTAATGTTTCTGAGGATTATTTTTGTAAAGAGGGAGGGGCAGCATGGTTTAGTTTCACATGACTAAAGTTGGGGTTTAATTTCTATTTCTGCATTCCTAGTTTCTTCATGTGTTTGTGTTGGTTTCTTGCCAGAGTCTAAATCATTGTGAACTGATGTCTGTAAATTTACAGTAGTGTGTGTTCAGTGGTGGGTTTGTTGTTTCTGGGCTCCCACTCAAAAAGTCACTTTCAGTCCAACAAAAAAAAACAGCTAGTCAGTAGGTTCAGAAGTGTGGGGAGTGGTAAACCATACTGCTGTCTGCGTGCCCTTATTTGAGCTACTTATGCTGACCCTCGTCAACAAAAACAGGCAGAAGCAGGATTGCTAAAATATGGGAATGAAAACAGCTTCATCTCCATATATCCTCCATGCCATTATAACAGTACGAGTTGCTGATGAGCGCAGAACATCCCAGGAGACACAGGACACAAGGAGGGGGAATAGAGGATGTGACACTTGCACATAGTCACAAACTAGCAGCACTTATAGACATTTCAAATTTAAAAACGTGCTCCAGATGGGATGAACTACCTGTAGGAAACCCATATGATGTGGGATGAGACACAGAATGGGTCTGGGCAACTCTGACCACTCACTCATCCACCTCATTCCCTCTTACAGTACATACGGAAGCTCGGAGCTACATAACCCAAAATCGAACTTGTGAAAACATGGTCCACTTCAGCCACAGATGCTCTGAAGGACGTTTTAGACTCCACTGACTGGGAAATATTTAAATCCACCAACAGCAATCTGGCTGATTAAGCTGAAGCAGTCATCTCCTACATCGGCTATGTGAAGAGGCTTGTATTCCGACAAAGTCCATATATAAATGCAATAACAACAAACCTTGATTTATAACTGAGTTGGGGAGACAATGCTTCAGCAAAGAAGAGGCCCACAGGAATGGCGACAAAAGAAGAAAACAAAAAGGCCAAGCATGCTCTCAATAAAGCTGTGGTGTACAAATACAGGGACAAACTACAGGAATATTCACATCATCCATTTTAAACCAAAACTGCCAATCACTGAAGCAGAATCTTCACTGCCAAACCAGCTAAACAACTTTTACGCAAGTTTTGAGAAAAAACGGACTGTCAGCTCCCTCCACTTGAAGATTTTTATTTATATGTTTAATTTGCTCAAGCCATGATACCACCTGCACCGAAAGAAATTCCTTGTGCTTCTCTCGAATATAAGCTTCGGATTCTGATTTGAAGACATGAGGTCACAGATAAAGCTAAGCAGATAAAGCTAATGAAGTACCTGGTGGTACTAGGGCTGTCCCATCATGATGAGCAGATGGAGGAGTGGCACATATGCAGCTTCTACCCTCAAAAGGGGACTTTACAAAGACACACGGGGAACCAGAAAACCCAAAAGACCACGAGGGGTCAAAACCAGAAGCAGGGAGGATAAAACAAAAGGGACAAGGGCCTAACGATGAGTTAAACTGAACACTCACTGGGCACAACATAAGTAACAACAAATGGGGTCAAGGCCTGCAGCACATCTACATCCACAATGACCTATAAAGGAGTGGGGCAAGGGTAACATGTGGGGCAGGTGCAGACCATAAAAATTAACTAATCACTGGGGCTGGAAACAAGAAGACACAAATCAGAGTCATTAGCACTTAACACTCAGAGCTCAAACATTAGGAAATGGGTGACAAACAGGACAGGACAGGGACTGGTCCTGAGAAGGACAATCAGTACTGAGTAAATGATTATAAAGAAAATTGAAAATTAGCCATTTCAAATAAAACCTGTATAAATGCATTTGCAGCCAGGGTGATGCTGACCCAGAGTCTAAGCCAGGGGCTGCAGGCTTAATGCTGAGTGGACGCTAGCTCATCCCAGGACACTGACACGCAAAGTGACCCCACAATGTTCTTAAACGTGTGACTAGGCGTGTGTCTGCACATACATCGTAACATGTTGATGACAGTTTATGGCCATCGGGGATGTGAGGAAGAATGGGAGTTCATTTCAAAATTCCATACCTAAGCTGAACATTGTGCAACACTGTTAAAAACAACTAGACTGAAACCAGATGTGTACAGCATGTCGATAACAGCAGCCGTGTCAGTACAGGAGTGGAGATGCCAGAGGGGTTTTTACTGACGACTATCTAAATTACCTTAATGTAAATATGAGTGAACTGAAAATCTGTTTTTTTATAAGTTAAAAAGTACTGTTTCATAATAGCAAAAGAAAACGCACATCACCAGAAGTGGAATGTGTGAACATATTACTATATTTCAATTATGAACAACGAATGTTAGCTTACTGTCCAATATACCTCAGACCTTGACAAGCACCGATTTTACTAGATAGTAAACATTATTCGCTTTATGTGTGGGTGGTCGTAATGCTCAGTGGTGTATAGGTATGTATGGCTCCAGCTTGCTCACTGCCTGAGATAGAACATGTTGATAAACTGTAAGGTTCCTGTGCGTATGCAATGAGTTAGTACTTGAGTTCAGATTCAGAGCTTCTGCACTGGGACTCGCTGCTTCATTGCTGGGAGTCAGTCTTCCAGAAATGGTGCTCCGACACTGGGAGTCTAAATAGCATTTCTGTGAGTCAGCAGGCTTAAAATTGTCCAGATCCATGCTGCGTTTTGCATTATTTTACAAATCAGTTTTTTTGTTTTGTTTTAAATAAAGTGCCTTAGAATAATAGTGAATATCTCTTATTAGAAATAGTCTTGATGGTGTCACGTCACTGTTGGAGCCCTGAACAGGGCCTGTATGCCCTGGGAGCAGCTGGTGGAGGCCTCTGTCTGGGAAATCTGCAACTTGTACCTTTGGCACAACTTATCCTGCATCCCGAGGGACTCAGGGGACATTGAGCCAGAATGGGCCATGTTCTGGGACTCCAAAACAGAAGCAGCTATGTGGAGCTGTGGCCGTAGGTTGGTTGGTGTCTGTCACGGTGTCAATCCCCAAACCCGGTGGTGGACACCAGCAGTAAAGGGAGCTGCCAGACTGAAGAGGGTGGCCTTCCAAGCTTGATCAACTTGTGGGACTCCTGAAGCAGGTAACAGATACTGGTAGGCCAAGCGGAATGCAGCTTTGGTAGTTGCTGAAGCAAAATCTCATGAAAAATGGGTTTTTAGTCGGCCTCAAAAAGATTCTGGCAAACTGTCAGGTGACTTAGGAAGGGGAAGCAGTGCTTTACCCATGCTGATTGCAGCAAGGATTGAGATCTGTTGGCCTCAAATGAGGATTCAGTCAAGCAGTGGAAGGAGTATTTCAAGGACATCCTGAAA
The DNA here is from genome assembly GCA_026781145.1 of Hippopotamyrus pictus. Taxonomy (NCBI): domain Eukaryota; kingdom Metazoa; phylum Chordata; class Actinopteri; order Osteoglossiformes; family Mormyridae; genus Hippopotamyrus; species Hippopotamyrus pictus. Next base: position 9,480,871 of record JAODLC010000113.1, read on the forward strand.
CCCACTGAGATACGCCATCCTTGGAGGAACTAGAGCTGGAAGACTAAGCTATTGATTTACCGGTTGATCTACGTTCCTATCCTCATCTATGGTTATGAACTCTGGGTAGAAATTAGTTCCCTCCAGAGGGTGGCTGGACTCAGCCTTAGAGATTGGGAGAGGAACTCATACATTCAGAGGAGCTCAAAGTAGAGCCACTGCTCCTCTGTATCGAAAGAATCCTGTTGAAGGGGTTCAGGTATCTATGTAGGATGCCACCTGGACAACTCCCTGGGGAGGTGCCTTGAGCATGTTCCATTGAGAGGAGGCCCCAGGGCAGACCCAGGACACGCCTTGGTATTCCCCCAGTGGACCTGGGGAAGGTGGCTAGTGAAATGCAGAATTAGGGATTCCTGCTTGGACTGCTGACCCCACTACCTTTCCTTGGATTAGTGGCAGATAATGAATGGATGGGTGGAGCCATAACATTAAAACCACTGAGACGTGAAGTGAATAACATTTTCTTGATTATCTGGTTACAATGGCACCTGTCAAGGTTGTCATTATATATTAGGCAAGTGAACAGAAGTTGATGCGTTGGAAGTTGTCACGTCCCGATCATGCCGCTCCTTCTGTGTGCCACATCCCCTCGTTAACCTCATGTGGAATCCTCTTGCTTACCAGCTGTACGTAGTCTTGTTTAATTGAGTCTGTGTATTTAAGTACTTCTCAGTTAGTCTATCCCCAATCTTGTCATTAACGTCTCAACCTCGCTAGTGTTTGCTGTGTTGCCAATTGTGTCACCCCTTCAATAAACCCAGAGTTTTACTCCTACGCCTAGACTGCAGTGCTTGCCTCCCTGCTGTTCTCCCAGTGGTTCTGACAGAAGTAGGAAAAATAGGCAAAGCATAAAGATCTGAGTGACTAAACTGGTGAACCAGCGACGGGGTAACAGGCACCCAAAGGCTCATTGATGCATGTGGTGAGTGAAGATTAGCCCGTCTGGTCCAGTATTCTTGAAATAGAAGAGTTCTTGTTGCACAAATTGTTGAAAAAGTTAATGCTGGCTATGATAGAAAGGTGTCAGAACACACAATGCATCACAACTTACTGAATACGGGAATGCTAGACACAGACCAGTCAGAGTGCTTATGCTGAACCTTGTCCACCGGCAAAAGCACCTACATTGGGCATGTGAGCATCAGATCTGGACCATGGAGCAATGGAAGAAGGTGGCCTAGTTTGATGAGTTCCATCTTGTTACATGTGGATTGCCAGGTGTATGTGAGTTGTTTATCTAGTAATAAATGGCACCGGGAGGCATAATGAGAAGAAGGCAAGCTGACAGAGGCAGCGTGATGCTCTGGGCAATGTTCTGTTGGAAAATCTTAGGCCCTGACATTCGTGTGGATGTTACTTTGACATGTATCACCTACATAATGAACATTGCTGTAGACCAAGTACACTCCTTCTGGCAACATTATACCCCAAAGGCAGTGGCCTCTTTCAGCAGGATAATGCATCCTGCCACACTTCAAAAGTTATTCAGGAATGGTTTGAGGAACATGAAAAAGAGTTCAAGGTGTTCACTTGGCCTCCAAATTCCCCAGATCTCAATCCAATCGAGCACCTGTGGGATGTGCTAGACAAACAAGTCCGATCCATGGAGGCCCCCACCTTGCGATTTACAGGATGTAAAGGATCTGCTGCTAACATCTTGGTGCCAGATACCAGAAGATACCTTCAGAGGTTTTGTGGACTCCATGCATCGATGGGTTAGAGTTGTTTTGGCAGAATGACGGGGACTTACACAATATTAAGCATGTGGTATTAATGTTATTGCTGATCAGTGTACATAAGGATGATGTGGTCAATTATACCACCATGCACCAAGTTTCACAGCACTAAGGGTTTGGGATATGTGAGAAACTGTCACAACTGTATGTGGGACAACTGAACATGCATTTCACTTAAAAGCCAAACAAATTACAGCTGCCAATGCAGGGGCAGGAAGCAAATACAGCATTTGGCAGGAACGGGCAGTATTTCTGATACATGTTTTTAAAATATGTATTTCTGACATTTTAATGAATGGTCATTAGAGCCTTGTGTCAAACCAAAAGCCTTGCAAACTTTATTCGGGCCTGTTTGTGTTTATGGTTTTTAAGATGTTGCTGAGTGAGGTGCTTAAATTGCGTTTGTCATTTTTCATCTTAAATTTTGCAATTTTGTGTTATTTGCATCTTTCTGAGTTTATTATTATTTCATTTTATTGACTTACCATTATCTGGGTGGTCACATAAGTAGCTGGGATATGTTCGACACTTCACATAATTTGATCTTTTGCTTGGTTTTACATTTATGTTGTCTCTCTTTAAGCAGTGAAAAAAATGTTGCTGTTATGCTTGGCTATTTGAGTCGTACATTTACATGCACAGCTAAGTGAAACTGTGGTTATAGCTGAACTACACCATTTAATTGGACTACTGTCCTTGGCTCAGTATACATGCACAAGAGGGCAATCAATTTATTGACCCAGGTACCCTAACCCCCAACTGATTCACCACCCGTGCAATCTGAGTGAGATTGGGTGGCTCACAGCTGATTGGAGGATCAGCCTTGAGAACCATGGACTCAGATATATCCAACGTCCTAGCTGGAGGGTCAGCTTTAAACAACTGCTCAAAGTAGCCGGCCCAGCAGGTCACAACTGCAGTGTCATCCATAAGGACTGTTCCATCACCCGCCCTGAAGTCTCAGAGGAACAGATTCAGATGTGCGTAATGTTTCAATTCCTCTGTAAACAGGACGTGGGTCACTAGACCACAGATGATGTGTCACCTGCTCACAGAATTGTCTAACAAACGCCTCCTTATCTGTCCTCAGTGCCCTCACAGCCATTCTCCTCAGTTCCTGGTACAGACTGGAGGTGCCACCAAGTCATGCGCTGCGACTCCTTTCAATAATATCCAGGGTGCCCTGCGAGATCGAACACCTCCCTCTGGGAACACCAGCAACAGCAACCTTCAGGGTCTTTTCACGGAAGGTATCCCACATCACATTAGTGTCAGCAGTCACACCCAAGTCTGCAAATTCCTCAAACAAACTGCGTGCAGACTCATCAGAAACAGCTTGATCTTGGAGTCTGGCCAGCTCCAGCCTCATTCTCCTAGTAGGTGGTAGTCTACGGGATCTAAGCTGAATCTTCAGAGTAGCAACAACAAGTCTGTGGTCAGAATTCACATACTGGGCACTTCTGTAGACCCTGCAGTTCTGCTGGAGCCTCCAGCGTTTGCCTTCGAGGATGTGATCATTCTCCTTCATCACACCACAAGTATTGGAGTACCAAGTCCAACAATGCAGCTCAAGGCATTGGACCCAGGATCCAGTGACCTGCAGCCCCTGATCTTTTGCAAAGTCAAGGAACATGGAGCCACTCTCACCCTGGTCTCCAGACCCATGGGGACTGACACAATCCTCATATCCAGGTTTGTCAGGGCCAGTGGTCACAATGTTATCGCAAGTCATCCATGACCAGAAGAGTGTCACCTCATGGGCACTCATCACCCACTGAGCACAGTTATGAGTAAAATGTCTCCATCGATGAGACATCACTCACCGTAGTCGGAGCATACACTGAGACAACAGGCAACACACCCAAGAAGTGCCTTAGCCTGAGTCTCATAATACATTGAAAGGAGTGACATCAGATACCATTGGGAGGAGCCAATCCTCTAGAGCAGCAGCTACTCCCTGAGTATGGCAGCCATCAGACCGGCCAGACCAAAAGTACGTATACCCACCTACAGAGATCTGGCCACTCCCTGGTCTGTGTACCTCAGATAGCGCTGCCACTGAAATGTGGAGATTATGAAGCTCCCCCAACAGCAGAGGAAGATGGTCATCTTGCCAAAGAGACATGATGTTCCACGCGCCCACCCAGATGGGCCCCCACAAACTGGGACCCAAGTGCCACCATGAGGCAGGCGACTCCTCAGCACCACACCAGCCCGACCCCCAACAGGCCGGACTCTGTTAGCTCTGAGACGGTTTTTTCTCCAGAGATGGGGCTCCCGAAAGCTTTCCCCCATCACCTTCATGGTGCGTGCAGCCTTCCTGTGGGCAACTGCAGTAGAGGTACTCCCACAGAGAGCATAATGGTATCGTGCCTGTTTATTTCCAGCTGTTGTGAGTTTTACAGTGGCTGGAATGCCAATCCCACCACCAACCCCCAAAATCTTTTCCTTCGGTCGGAGGACCGCTCGCAGGACCGGATGCAGTTTAACGTCATACCCAGGACACATAATTCTGGCATAACAAAAAAATTAAGTATTTTGTATAATATACTATGACAGCAAGGTCCTGGAATAATTTCAAATATTGCAATGAGATTTTTTTGTAATAAATATTGGGGTATTTATGAAACATAAAAGGAGTTAACAAATTTCTCATGAACCCATGAGCCTAGGAGTGATTTAAACAGCAAGGATGAAAATGATTATGATTGTCATGGCGGAGGTAAAACTTTAAACTGTATGCCCTCTGTTATACTCCACACTTTTTCTGTTACTTCCAGGTCAAAGCCCGGGGGGGTGGGGGTTGAAACTGTGGGGCATGTGCAGAACACCTAGGCCAGTTTGAGGTCGATGGAACGTATACATGCAGGAGTAAACCCTGAGTATCTAAGTCCGACTTTGAGAAATTTGATTTAGTATGATTTCAGTCACACTAACAAGTTGTACTTTAAAAGTCAGGATTGAGTCGAACTAACACAATAATTTGATTTTATTAGTTGCATGTAAACGTACTGAGTGTGCTTGTGAATGAACAGGTTCATATAAAAGTATGTGAAATGTATTTTTGTATTTCTATATAAAATACAAAATATTGCAGTTTATTCTGATAATTTGTTGATAGCTGTACTTTGTAGTTTATTCTGATACACTTGCAAGTGGGGTATTTTGTGTCAGAATACATTTTGATGTATTTTTGTCCCGGGATCTCTGGCATTTTGATATATGTTCTTGTAGTTAATGTTGCTAATTTCATTCACATCGTTATTTATTTAGCTGGCATTTTTAACCAAATCTTTTTAAGCATTTTTTTTTTCCTGTTTGCATATCCAGATATTTCTACAGAAGCCTTCAGAGTCAAGAAGGTGCAGCCCCTATCGGAAGACATGATAGCGAATGCACACAAGATGACTTTTATTTTTAGAAAATGTTTTTGGAGGAAAAGGGACAGGGTTTTAATGTAAACAATTCATACTCCTTTGAAAGGCTGAACAATGTCCTGACACAGCCGTAGCTGTGTTTCTATGCAGGGGCTTTGTAGGGGATTAGTCCCCCTCAGGAAAGTTAGCGTGGTTGTTTGTGATCAAAAAGGGGCACTCAGGAAGTCAAAAGGGAGGCCCTTTTTTTACCTCCTCCGTTTTGGCCAGGTGCACCACCCCAGTCTGTGTCCCTGTCAGTTTCACTCAGCTCCCAGTCTTCCCAGTCTAGTCTGACAGCATCCTTCTCTGCTGCCTGTGAACTACATCAGGTTTAACCCCCTGTGCCCAGTAAGGTGATGGCCCCGCCTGTGAAACACTCCCCGAAAGTTTCAGATCATCTCGCTCTCCCCTGCTTGGCTTTTGCTGCACGGAGCTGGTTTTCAAACTTTCTTACGCCTGCGGTACTTCCAAAGTCACTTTGCCCAGACGCGCACTTCTTGTTTTTTCACCCTGGTGGCCACGTAAGTTGTCACAGAGGGTCTCTGTATATAAAGTGTAAACATTAATGCTTATGGAGTTTTAATGAGGGGTTCTTTGTGTTGTATGAGAAAAGTAAGGCCACTCTTTCAAAATGCAAACAAGTCCTGCGGCAGGGGGGCGGGCTGCCCCTCCTCCTGCTCGTGCTGAAGGAGCATTGGCTGGCTGCGTTGCCCTGCCCTTTGGGCTCAGCACAAAAACAGCTCTTACTAGCTCCCACATGGACACTCTTGCTGCTGGAGAGAGTGAGACGGGAGACGAGGAGCAGAGGAAGAGAGACTCTACGTTCGTCTCGACTTTAATGCCTCAGCAAACCAAGCTCCTCACTCCACATAAGCAGCCTCCTGAAGGTACCCGGCCTGTTATTTCACTTTCTGTTTGCACTCTTCTTAGGGTGAGCTGGTGTCTTCCTCAATTATTTTGACTATCGTTCCTCGCCTTTTATGGGAGCTCTTCTAGCTAGAAAAGGCTGCCACAAAAACAAGCTCTGGGGGACCCTCTCTCCCCTGCTTCAGTAGCCACTGTGTTTTTTTTTTTTTTTGCACAGTTCCTGTTAGTAAAATGTAGGCTAAAGTTCACAAGCTTAGAAGCACTTCTGTTGCAGGAACATGTGCATCTTCCTCCCTCAGCAGCCGTACAGCTGTGTGTTCAGATGTTAAATGCAGCCAGTTTGTAGTCGTGTGCTTGGTTTCTAGAAGAGCGGTTTTTGGTATCAACAAGTTTGACTGGTAGGCAGGTCTAAGCTACATGAATGTGACATGATTTCAGATTGTAGGAATTACTTTCACTCCAGAAATGCAATAATGCGGGGGTTTGCCAAGAAGGTCATGAACTAATGACATCACTGTTATTATAAACCATTTAAAGATGTATCATTATACTTAACCCTCATCACATCTTTTATCTTTATTTAGGCAAAAGTACCTGATTTATTTAGATTTGTGTGAAAAATTTTCTAGAACATTCTGAAAAGTCTTCAACAGCTGCCTAAATGTCATTCCCAAAGCAAAGTTCATAAAAGTACTTGTAACCATATGATTTTTTATTACATTTAAGTACAGCGTGTTTTTGTGGGCTGCACGGTAGTGCAGTGGTTAACACTGTCTCTCTGCCCTGTGGGTGATGGATTTGAGTCTCCACCATGGCTCCATGTGTGTGCATGTTCTCCCCGTGTCATCGTGGGGTTTCTGCCAGGGGCTCCGGATCCCCCCCTCCCCCCCCCCCACAATCCAAAAACATGCTAAAGCTAATTGCCCATAGGTGTGCATGTGTGAGTGAATGGTACGTGAGTGTGTCCTGCAGTGGGTTGGTGCCCCATCCTGAGTTGTTCCCTGCCTTGTACCCATAGTCTCTGGGATAGGCTCCAGGTCCCCTGTGACCCTGAATAGGATAAGTGGTTTGGGAAAAGGGATGGATGTTGTTTGGATCTTGCAAGCTGGCTTGTTATAGTTCCTACTCCTCAATCTAGTTATTTTGTACTTCTGGTTAATAGGGAGGACTTTCGCTGTTCATTAATTAGAGGCTGACCTCACTGGGTTAAAGGGATTAAATCATGGATGAGCTGTAGCATGATGGACTGACTTCTACAAGAAACATCTTGGGCAGATGTTAGCTAAGCAGAATTCAAATCCATGACCCCGGTTCTGTGACGTTAATGGGTTACCTGACAATCCACTCAGCACAATACCAACATTAATTTTAAGATAGCTGTATCCAAACATAAATAGCTAAACATAAAGTTAAACACAAATTATTCTCATTATTTATATTTCTAATCTATATGGGTGAGATAAAGTCTTTGCCCATGCATGTGCCTGCTTCTACTTGTGTGTACAAAGGCAACATTGAGAGCCAAATTATAACACAAAGCTGACTGTGCCTGCCTACTCTCACACTCTGCTGGGACCACCCTGTGGAATTTCAGTATCTCTCTGTGTTGGCTGGCAATCAGTCCTTTTGTTGACCCTCAAATAAATGTAGACCCCAGTATGAATTGGGCTGGTAGTGTAGATCTGTATGTGTTACAGGTTGTAGAGAGCAATAGTCCAGCCCTGGAATAGCTTTTCAGAAGATCTCTGAAGCATCTCTCAAGGATTTCCGTGTGAACTTTGAGCTGGTGAACCCACTGGGCAGTGACCAACTCTTTTTGTATTAAGCCAGCTGGCACCAGTCCTAAGCAATGTCTTAGCCATAGGTTCAGAGGTTTTGCCCCTGTTGCTGATCAAACCACCACAGTATTCAGTCATCTGGGGCATCTGGGGCTGTGCTCTCTCTAAGGCTGCTATGGGTGCCTGTAAATGATTGCAAAATCAGCAACTTCTCCGGTGAAATATTAAATTCATCATGACATTTAAACATTCTTGTTACATAATACATTTATGCATTTGTCAAATTATCTTTAAAGGTCATTTTGTCCTTTCATTTTGAAATTCTTACCACCTTAAAAGCCAACTTGTCACCCTTATAGGGATAATAGTCATAGTGGTCATAAATAAAGCAGATGGACATGAATAGGAAAGTAGGTGAAAGGGTGTTTATTTTAAACTGTGAAGCTTTAAGCACAACACACTATCAGTTTACACAGTTACTACATTTGAATAATAATAATATTCTCTAATTAAAGTGGAGTATTGTTAATGAAATTGCATTTGGCAACACCAAAGGAAATGAAATTTGCACTATTGTGTACATTATATTTCAATATACATTTCTTATATAATATATAATATAATAATTGGCTAATGACTGACAAAACTTTACTCAGTGTAACACATATGAAGTCAAAACTGTACAATAAGGCCAAAATTTAGGATGAGAAAGTCTGTGCTGTCCAGGGGCAATTCTAGGATTTGACCCTTGGGGGCTCAGCCCACTGAAGAAAGGTGATCCCCCACGATAAAGTTTGCTGAGCTGTGGTACTATATAAAATACAGGACAAATCGCTAAATGGTTTAAGAAAAACTATTTTCCGGGGGGGCTGACACAAAAAAGGGGGGCTGAAGCCCCACTAAATTGGGTCTAGGATCACCTGTGTACCACTGCCATTCTTCCTGAAAAACCAGTTTGACCAGCTTAAGTGGTCAAGCTGGTTGACCAAAGTATGACTGTTGCCCTGCTTATGGTACAGTGCATGTTTTCACATTATGGTTTGAACCCTCCCAGCTAGACCATCAATGAGCAGGAAAGATTGGTACATGACCATCTAAGACCAGCTAAAAACAGCTACCAGCATAAGTTTTCAGCAGAAATGTGCATTCAGACCATAGACTGCTTGAATAATAAATGTCCTTTTTTTACAATTATGATGTATGTACTGTAATGTAATCATGCAGAGTAATTTTGAAAGCAGAAGTACAACAACACTAATGGGACTTAAGTAAATTACATTCATTTTTTGCATGGCACAATTAAGTGGCCTCTCAAAGCAATGCAGACTTTTAGTGAGTTTCAATATTTCCAGTTAATTGACTAATCTGTATAGAAAAAGGGACTTAAAACATCTTGCAGGCAAACCATGAGTCTTAGCAGGTCTAATCTAGTCTATTTGAACGGCAACCTTTGTGCCCACAATATAAGTGAAATTCAGCATCATAGGTGTACATGGCTGTTGTCCTCAGGAATATGAAGAAGAAGTGCAAGCTACACCTGCAGTCGAAACTGGCCGACCAAGATAGCAGCTCGGCGCCTCCTTCTCCCAGTCCCCCGGCCCGGGGCCAGTGGGCCACCAAACTGGAGTTCCTGCTGGCTGTGGCGGGACAGATTATCGGCCTGGGAAATGTGTGGAGGTTCCCATACCTGTGCTACAAGAATGGAGGAGGTAAGCAGGAACCCCAAAGAACATGGTTGCGGTCTTCGACACCATGCAGATATATACGTTTTTTTCGCGGAGTATCATGATTGTGAAGATCACAAATAAAGAACATATGAGAGACGGTGTGGTTCTGATGGAGGTAGAACACTCGGATTGATGGGGATAACATCATATTAACAATATTGTCTTAACTGGTCATATTTCTTTAGAGTGTAGTGTGAACTAGGTTTTGCTGGTAGTCTGTGGGCTTGGACCAGAATCCAACCAAAATAAGTCAGAAGAGACAGGAGGAAGAATGGATAAATATTTAGCATGTTAATCATTTTATTTTACAGAAGTATCAATAAATGACAGTATTGCAGTAAAGAATAACAATGGTGGGCTAATCCATGACAACAGAAAGAAAAGTTGGGACGCACTGGGTATAAGTTGCAATGAGGGTGGTTCTACTGCCGAATCATGGCATTGAACTGCTAATGACATGAAAGGAGAAGGAGGCAGCCCTGACAGATTTGCTTGGAAACCATTTACTACTGTTTGCTGTAGGAGAGACTAAGTAAATAGCACTTCCATTTTGAATATGAGAAGGATTATTTTCAAAAGCAGATCAGCTATGAGGCCTGCTACTTTTTGTATTACAGCATTCCCTGAAGGGTATAGATTTGGGTATGGAGAGTAGGGACCAAGTTCCAAGTAACGTGGGTGTTTGCGGGGGGGGATTGGCACTCATTTGGTCCCTATCGTTGCCAGAGGTGGAAATTTCAGGTCCAGAAAGTACAAATCCAGACCAGAATTTTGTTTCAACCAACCAGTGGTGTACTCTGTAACTGTGACTCTTTATGCTCAACTGGTTGGTTGAAACTAAATCTGTACTAAATTTGTACTTTCTGGACCTGAAATTTCCACCTCCGATCGTTGCATTGCATTTGCGTCCTTGCATCTTGTGAATAAAGTGAATGAACAGTAAGATAAGATCAGTAAATCAAATTAGTGCAAGTCCATTGAAGACTTTAAAAGGTGAGAAGAAGGACCAGCTTAAGGACCATTAAGACCAGAAATAGTGTCTTCAAGAAATTGTTATGCTGATTGCTATCTGTCCAATACAGCATAAGTAATAAAGGCCAGTGCCCTCCTAAGCGCAGTTTGTCATCCATCCCAAAATCTTACAGCCTGACAATTAATTAACTTGTTGTGTAATATAAGCTGAATGCTCCTCTAACCCCATTCTCCCCAGGGGCTTTCTTCATCCCGTACGTTCTGTTCCTGTTCACCTGTGGCATCCCCCTCTTCCTGCTGGAGACCTCCCTGGGCCAGTACACCAGCCAGGGGTGCATCACCTGCTGGAGAAAAATCTGCCCCCTGTTTGAGGGTAAATATTTAGGGTAACCAAAACCAGTGGATGATTTTGCTTGTTGTGAAACTGAAATCTTAAAGGGGCTTCTGACAGGTCAGCTCCCCAAATAATAGAATCTAGCCCTCCCTGCCTGACCTTGCATACCAACGAGTGCAAGATGTTGAAGGGTTTTATGGTGAACTTAGATCCAGGTTTCTAGCTTTTGCTTTTATAGTTGTTTATTGCCATTTAATTTACATTAATAATTTATGAATGACATGAATACATGAATTGAAATATTAAGGTTATGTACTAATTTTAATTCATTCATATGCTTTTTTATTCAAACGTAGTATCATTCCAAGGTTCTAGAAACCTGTGTATGGTATATGAAGGTAGTGCAGTAAAAATTTAGATTAATGTACCGATGAAGGTGTTCCTTGCATACTTTGTATATGTTCCACGTCTCTGTGCTTAGACATTTGTGTTTTTCTCCACCATCCACAGGATTAGGTTATGGGAGTCAAGTAGTGGTTTTGTACTCCAGTATCTACTACATCATTATTTTGGCCTGGGCATTCTTCTACCTCTTCTCTTCCTTCAGTTCTACACTCCCCTGGTCCACCTGTGGAAACTTCTGGAACACAGGTATTAAAAAACACTGGCGCTGCATCATTATTGAAACACCACAAGTGGAACGCAGGAAATCCTGGTAGCTCATTCTTCTTGGAGCCTTCCAGAACAGTGTAACGGGACTAGTGCCACAGAAAATGGAAGGCATTGTTAACCATAGCAATAACTTTTCCTGTTTTCTATCTGACACTTTCAGCCACCTGTGTTGATTTTGAACTGAAAAACACATCGAAAAACTGGACATTTGCCGAGAACGCTACGTCACCAGTGCGGGAGTTTTGGGAGTGAGTTCAAAGAGGCTTCGCGTCTCCAGCCACAGCCATGCAAACTGACATGCCGAGTGGCTGTGCTTATAATGTCAACAGAGAGACCTCCGATAAGTGGAAGGTCATAGAGGTACCAGGGCTGTGGCTAGGAAATTGTGGGGTCACAGTATGCATTGTTCTGCTGTCTCATTTCTGTGTAGGAAGGGAAACTAACATGAATGTCAGAGTGCAGATAAAATTGTTTGCCAAATGCTGACATTTTTTGCTCCAGGAGACGAGTGCTGAACATCACGGACAGTGTCCATAACCTTGGGGTGATAAAATGGGAGCTGGCTTTGTGTCTCCTACTGTCCTGGATCATCTGCTACTTCTGCATCTGGAAGGGTGTGAAGTCTACTGGAAAGGTGAGGGATCTCACCCCCCCCCCCCCCTGCATCCCCAACTGGAAATTCCTACTAGGAATCTGTCCAAAACACTGTACTTAAGGATCAGTTCCTCCTCTTCAGGTAGTATACTTCACAGCCACCTTCCCCTACGTGATGTTGGTGGTGCTGCTGATTCGGGGGCTCACACTTCCTGGAGCGAAAGATGGCATCATATTTTACCTCTACCCCGATCCTGCCCGACTCACTGACCCTCAGGTACTGGTAGATAGAACTAATGTATACCAAAGTTATCACTGTGATACAACAGTGGATTGCTAAAACACATATAATGATTATACACTGAAAGCATTACATTTTTAGAGCTTAAGGTATATAAATAAAATAAATAAATTACACAGATGCATTTAAACTATTTTATTGTTCAAGTCTGTACTGGAGCCATCACGGAAAGACTCTGGTATACTTTTCATTTCATATGTGACACTGTTCTGTGTTCAGCTCCACTCTACAGTATAATGTGATTGTGCTGATACCAAGACAGAGGAGTATGAGCAGAAGCAATTGTCTAATATTATTCCAGCTTTGAGAAAACAGATTCTTTATACTTGCCATCCTTAATATTTTTTACTGCTGTAGGTACTCCTGCTAGGTATATGTGGCTCTTTTTGTGCAATGTAACTGATTTCATCCATTTGACTTAGCATGCTTGATAAAACCCTAACTTTTTGCTGGGCCTTAGGTATGGATGGATGCTGGGACACAGATATTTTATTCCTATGCTATCTGCATAGGCTGCCTGACAGCCCTGGGGAGTTACAACAAGTACAACAACAACTGCTACAAGTGAGTGCAGCGTGTAGTATGGAAAGTAGCGAGTTTGCAGCGTGGAGTATGGAAAAGAGGGAGTTTGCAGCAGGGAATACGGAAGTATGGGAGTGTGCAGCAAGAAGTATGGAAGGAAGGGAGTGTGCAGCGGGGGTATGGAAGGGAGGGAGTGTGCAGCAGGATGTATGGAAGGGAGGGAGTCTGCAACAGGGAGTATAGAAGGGAGGCAGTATGCAGCAGGTAGTATAGAAGGGAGGGAGTGTGCAACAGGGAGTATAGAAGGGAGGGAGTGTGCAGCAGGGAGTATAGAAAGGAGGGAGTGTGCAATAGGGAGTATAGAAGGGAGGGAGTGTGCAGCAGGGAGTATAGAAGGGAGGGAGTGTGCAGCAGGGAGTATGGAAGAGAGGGAGTGTGCAGTAGTTAATGAAGGACAATTTAGCAACATCATTATTCTTATATGCCGTATGTATCTACAGCCCAGGGTGTAAGCTATAAATTCTGAGCCCCCTTGCAAAATGTCACTTTGCCCCCCCCACCAGCTCCTGTGTACTTTACACCCCTGAGAAGTGTGGTTCCGTGAAGCTGCCAGGTATCCATGCCCCTACTGTACCCCTGGCGCAACTCAGGTTCCCTTGAGCTTCCTAACATTAAAGCTTCTCATGACTAGTGATTGAGGAGAGCATCTTTTGTTGCAGGGACTGTATATACCTGTGCCTTCTGAACAGCACCACCAGCTTTGTGGCTGGTTTTGCCATCTTCTCAGTGCTGGGCTTCATGGCATATGAACAGGGAGTGGACATCTCCATGGTGGCTGAGTCAGGTACAGCATGCTGAAGTCAGAACCAGTGCTCAGACATTGTATGCACACTGTAATCACTTCTGCAATGCATTTTCCCCACAGGTCCTGGGTTGGCATTCATTGCGTACCCTCGAGCAGTCGCCATGATGCCCTTGCCCCAGCTATGGGCTATCTTCTTCTTTGTCATGATCATCTTGCTGGGCTTGGACAGTCAGGTGAGGCATTGTTAGGACATCAATAAGTCAGGTTTCCCAATATTCAACCCAAGTAAGCATAATGTATGTTTGTGCTGGTTTGTTCTCTCTTCTTTAATCTCACAAATGAACATTTTGTATTTATTTGATTAATGTACTCCTTCTTAGTTCGTAGGTCTAGAGGCTCTCGTTACTTCCATTTCGGACATGTATCCTGCCTTCTTCCAAATTGGGCACCGTCGAAAACTCCTTCTCCTAATTATAAGTGTGGGATGTTTCCTCATTGGCCTGGTTATGGTCACAGAGGTGAGAGGTCATCTGTAGAGGTCTATAATACCCCTTCCAAAAGTATATAGGACCTATTGAACCTGAGTGAACTGCTTGGAGCTGAGAAAACTTCTTTGCGAGTGTCCACCGTCAGCTGTTGCTTATTAATATTTTTACCTCTTGCCCTTAGGGTGGCTTGTACATTTTCCAGTTGTTTGATTACTATGCCTGCAGTGGAATGACCCTGCTGATTTTTGCCATCCTTCAGTCAATATGTATCGGATGGGTGTACGGTAAGCTAAGAATAAAAAGGGACCCATATCCCTGCTACAAATGAGACAAATTACCATTTTAAGACTCGTACCCCTTAAAGTAACTTCTGATGTTTTCCTGCAGTTGCCCTGAGTTGTTGATTGTGGCTTTGTCTTTTCTTGACAGATGCAAATCGATTATACGACAACATTGAGGATATGATTGGTTATCAGCCGCTGCCTCTGATTAAATACTTCTGGCGTTATGTTACCCCACTTATCTGCGCTGTGAGTATTTGCGTAGCTGGGAATGGAGCTGTGAATGCACACACACACACCCACAGCACCTGATATCTACTCCATTTGGTGTCCAGGTGGACAATGTTTGCTCATCCCAAAAGTAGAAATCCATGACATCACCATCAGTGTGCCTTGAGCCCAGCTGCATAATTATTACCATTTCTGTCTTTTAGGGCACCTTCATCTTCTCCCTGATCAAGTACACCCCCCTCAAATTCAACAATGTTTATGAGTACCCCTGGTGGGGCTACGCCATTGGTTGGTTCTTCACCCTTTCTTCTACACTCATAGTGCCTTTTTGGATGGTATATGTCATGGTCATCACCCCTGGATCAATACGGCAGGTACGATCATTTGCACACCCAACAGGGATTTTCATTCTTTCTTCAATCATGGTGCAGTATGAGTATGACCTGTGTTCTTCTGGTACCAGCCCCATTTTTTTTTAAATAGTTATTGAATAGCCACTAAAGTAGGTAGATACATTATACACTAAACTATTAACTCAGCACATGTAAATTGAACCTAGATAGCTACTAGCTGGATAACACTGCATTTTTCTCTTAACTTAGTGACTAAATCTATGAAATAATTTTTAGTTTGTTGGCGTTCATAGATGGTTTGATGGGTTTCAATTCCCATTTATAAAACTACTCTAGTAATTGAAAATGGGTAGAACTAGAACTGGCACAGCCTTACAAAAGTTTGACTACCAACATTGCAACAGACTCGAGAGGAAAATAGTCATTTATACAGGTCGTTGTTATGCTTTGTGTGATTCTTTTCTGTAGCCTGCCTAATTTACTGATGTTCAACTAGCTATAAACATGAACAAACTGGCAGTGCAATGAAATAGTGAAATCATCCATAAAGGTCCTTTAATTATTATTTACAAAGATTTATGAGCTTTGGTAAAGATCTTGCAGGCTGCTTTCCACCTCGGACTGCCTCGTGATCTCATGGTCCACCTGCAGTCTGCTTATACGTCTTGCACCACTGACAGGCTCCTCATTCAGTAACCTCGGATGCTGACTGTTTCCTTTCTTTATCCCAGCGACTCCGTGCCCTCTGCACGTCAGCTGAGGACCTCCCCCTCACGCGTGCACAGAAGGAGACACTCTTCCCCACTCCATACCAACCTGGAAAGCTCCCTGGATTGTACCTGCGAGACACTGGGGCAGTATAGCCTTCCCGGGGCAGTCTAGGCCGTGGCTCTGCACTGACGTCGCCGCCTTTGAGGAAGCGAGGTGGCCAAATGTTGCATTTTATTTGTTGGACTAATATTGTTAAGAAACTGGACTGTCTTTTACACTGCTCTGACACTGAAGTGTCGTGGACCAGGGATCACTCATATGATGTAACTATGGACAACTTCATCAGTAGGTTGAAGCACAGGGCTGTTCAGTCCACTGACCACCAATGTTCACAAAAAACGAAAAACCTAAATGAATAGTCTTGACAGAAGTTTGCTCCTTGTGTTGTTATTCATGGCTCATTAACTCCATGCCTTTTAGCAAACGTTGAAAACAGCCATTCTTCTAGGTGATGATTGATTCAAGGGTCTGGCCGCACTATCTTGCAAACTCAACCCCACTTATCTGCCTTTTGTCATAATTTTTTAGATAAGTTTTTAGAGAAAGACGTTTATTCATATATTTCTAGTTTTTAGTATATTAATTATACTGTAATCATAATATGGTGATAATATATTCTAATAAAAATTGGTCCAATCATCATTATCATACTTTGCCACCAGTGATGGTGTGGCATTTATGACTATAAGCTAGTCGATTTCATTTTCAGTAGTGAAGCCAGAAAAGTAATTTTGGTCATTACGTGGTGAAAAACAACAGAAACGGTGCTCTCCATGTTACTTGTGTCAAGCATGTGGAATATCTACCTCTGTATGGTTTTTTTTGAGAGCAGGAGCCTGACACGTACAGCTGGCATGTCAGACTTGCTCTCTGGTTGGTCTATCCAGTCATGCCATTGTATGGACCCACCCCACCCCACCAACTACGGATGTCTAACCAGCACAGAGCCCCAGACTTGAACATGGCAAAGGTTAATCCGTAGCAATGCTGTACCTGGCCTGGCATGCACTCCACGCTTCAGAACGTCTTACCTTGCTTTTTTTGCAGAGAGTGTGTGTCTTAACACAGGAGTTCAGTATGTGGCTTTTATATGTTCACCATTAAAATTGTTCAAGTAGTTTTCAGTTTTTGATTTTTATAAAAACAACAAATGTTACCCAAAACAACATAGGAAAAACAACTACAGAAGATCACAGACGGATATTTCTCTCATTATAGACAGCCCAAGTCGGCTTCCACATTATCCCACACTATGGGTGCCACCGAAATTGCAAACTTGCACAGTATGTACTGAGTATCATCAGAACCCTACTACTCAACCATTAATGCAGTATGTACTGTATCTATGTAAGAGAACAGTATGCATGCTTTCGGATACATTGTGTCTGCCATCTTGTATATTACCTGACCCAGATGTTTACCAGTGATGAAGCTTGACCCTTGCAAATATTAAAAACAGATAAAAACAAATAAAAGAAAAAAAATACGTATTCGAGTCAATTTATGTAGTTGGGTATTGTACTTAAATTTGTATAGAGGCAGCACTTCGTCAACCATCTTGACAAACATTTCTCAGCAAGCAACATTCTTATTCTCTGATTGCAGCTCCAGGGGCCTTCTGGGACATTTTGCAGAATGTAGTATGCCATCTGAGTACTGTTTGCTTACTGTCTGACCCATAATGAGGATTCAGACATGCTGCTCATTTTGCATGCTATATTTCGCATACTACATAGCAAGTAAGAATGCAATTTCAAATGTACCCTATGTCTTTGACCACAGTGGTGTCATTTACATGGTACCAATGAGCTAATTCAGTGTCTGAGCTGAAGCCAGTAGTAGTGGGATCAGCAAGGATAATTGTAAAGTAAATGAACTCACAGATGCCCCCATCTGTCCTACTGTGTTTCAGGAGTTCGGGTGTCACATGATTTTACATCCATTTTCTTATGCTGTAGCTTTATGGGTAGTGAAAAGATATATTTTTTAAATTGCTACCACCCAATGACCTTATTATGGATGTCATATCTACTTTGCCTTCTGGCTTACTTGTCACCAAACATCCCTGGCATAATTACAGTATAGGCATTTGTTCCATATAGCAAGCATTGCCTCAAAAGTACAAAGAATGTATAGCATTTGTATTGTCAAAAAAATGTGTAATTTATTACCTAATTGTTGCACATTTGTGTACATATTTGTAGTCCATTCCCTGGAAAATCAGGCCTTATAAGGTAATTGTAGAAGAATCACGTTTGTTGGTCATATAGGTGTTTTTTGCTTGTTTGGAGTTGTTTGAACTGTTTTATGCAGGGTGGCCTCTAAGCCAGTATTCCAATGCCACAAACAAAACAAGATCATAAAACCACAGGGGGTGCAACATTGATCTGCATCACCCTCATCATGTGACTGATCTGCATCGCTCTCATAATGTGACTGATCTGCATCGCCCTCATCATGTGACGACACCTCTAACTGGAGGTAGATTCGAAATCTTGAAAGCACCACTGTGAGAAGCATGGCGTCACCTTAATTGTTTTTCTCCAGGGAAAGGCAGAAACAGCAGTAGCAACAGGATGAGAGAAGTTTTGAGAAAGAAGGACTGAAAGCATACAGAAGGAGAATTAGGGACATTAGGGAATATTAGTATTCCTATAATTCTGACGTTTTACTTCTCTGTTGTTGATTTCATTTCCTTATCACTGACAGAACTAAATAAATAAATCATTTATTGTTCGCACATCATCTGCGTGTCCTGTATTCTCCAGCCATAAGAGGCTCCATTCTTAAACCAGTCAAAATAAATATTTCCAGGAACAAGAATGACAAAGATGAATTTATGCAAGAAATATATATTTTTAAATCAAATCAAGTATCTATTTCCCAAATAAAAATAAGAACAATTTTCTTCGGATGAATTCCTCCACAGAAGCAAAAAAAAGTGTTGAGTCACATCCTACGGTTGAGTCACAATGCCTCAGCCACTGTTGGTGTTTTGTTGGGCTGTTAACTCACAGGTGAGTCCCTGCACTGCTCAGTTTCACTAATGCTAAGTTTTTACTGTACAACCAATGGAAATAGGTATCTCTCTAGACTCCAAACACTTACAGGCAAGTAGGTCTCACCTTCATAAACATGGCACGGATTGCCTTAAGTAAAGATAAATACATTAAAATATATTGCAAAGGAACTCAAGTTCGATAAGGTACTGACAGAACGAAGAACCCATCTTGTGGCCTCAAACAGAAATGTCGCACAATATGTCCAGACATGCAAAGTTCTGGCCTGAAATTTTCGCTGCGAAATGGGCCTCCCACCTGCCCGCAGCTGTTCAGTGGAATCCCAGCTGGGGGGCCGCGCTGAGACAGCGGTATAGTCTGCACGTGCAGCCGTTTGGTTAACCTGTGCGGCGCCACGCCGTACTCCAGGGCGGGAAACAACAATGGCAGTGCTTCTGTATTTCGAGTACAGAATGGTAACAACAGCCAAAGGCTACAGTACAATGATAAACAGTACTTCGATTGTCCTCTTTAGGTACGGGGGTTGACTTCTTGCTGCATCTGCTCAATGTGTGTACGCAGTGGGGGGTGGGTCTGCAGGCTGTCTAGCATTGGTGGCGGTATCATATGGAGTTGGAGGGTGAGGCAAGTGCTCCCGATACCAACGGAACCCAACGTTAATCAATCAAAAAATAATTGTGCAAACTGGAACGACGTGGACCAAAGAAGAGATCAAGGGTAGGAACTGAGTACATGCGGCTTTGATTCTTCACGTTGTATTATCAGGTTTTCATGCAAGACATGTCTGCATGTCACTGGTTCTTCTAGCTGAAGAAACAGAGCCCCCTGCTCTACCACCACCAACCCCCACCCACCTGGCTATGAAAAGGACAGACGGACAACCCGACCTTAATTCGTATTGATCACAGAAGCTGATGGTCACAAGCAAGTTGAGCAGATGTCTCCTTACTTGTAAATACAAGACACCACTGGTGGAAACTCACCTCCAAACATGGTCCAGGTGAAGCCAGGGTGGGTCTTATGGCACTGGTAGGTAGTGAGAAGCAGGTTAAATTAGTGAAGGACCGGCACAGTCCTTCTCCCAACACTTGAGAATGCTTCGTAGTTATGTAAACCAAAGCTACAGACATTAAACCCAATATGGAAATAACAAAACAGGTGAAAAGAACGCATGTGGGGTGGAGTTTGCTGTTGGATATGAAGAGGGAACATGTGCAGCTTTCCTCATGACAGCAGCAGCTGTGTGGATCTGAGTAGCTACCCCTGACTGGTGGCTAAAGCTTTGTAGTTTGTCCCGCTCCAGTATAAAATGAATGAAACACACACCTCTCTTTGAAACAGTGGTCAGAACAATTGTGAAATCATCTTGTTGCTGGCAGAAAGGAGGAAAAAAAAAATGGGGGCCACCCCCTCATCAACTGCTGTGTCTCCCCAATGAAGACATGCCCTCAGGGACACAGAGACACACAAAAAGCGGGCAGCCCTGACAGAACCAGCTGTGCCGTATCCTTCTTCCACCTTCCTCTGAGAATGACAAGGACGAAGAGGAAGAGTGCAAGTCTGCCGAAGCAGAAAGAACATTAGTCCGAGGCTGACATCAACAGGGCTACTGAAAGCAGGCGCAGGGTTGGGTTTTCTTACATCTGCCTGACTATTCTCAGTCAGGTGGAAGTCCTGCCCTGGGGCAGCAATGCAAATAAAGGGCAAAGAAAAAGAAAAAAATTACAACAACAATGAGACTCAATAACAGTGACGGCAATCAGTACGGGAGACAGAGAAAGGCCTTCTGCAGGTAGCTTTGTGGGGACTCAGGGCATGGTGAAATGGTTGTGTGGCTTGTGTGCGATTCTTTGGGGTGAGAGGCAGGGAGAGGATGAGACCAGGGTGTTATTCCCTTCCCTGCCTCTCTTTCCCCTGATGGTTCTTTCTACTGAGGTTGTGGAGAGGTAGGGGAGGCCAGCCTCCCTGTCCAGTTTCTGGTTCAGTTCCCCCTGGCCAGCAGGGGGCGATACTCAGGGATGGTCCTCACTCAGACATTGCCTCTTGGCTCCAAAATCGCTTTCTTCGGGCGTGTCGCTCTCATCTTTCCTCTTCAGCTTCCCGGCCTGGAGGGGGCAGGACCAAGCCACAAAGATTAGACACAATTAATCTGAATGTTCCACCTAATGGGAGGCTAATAATGTATTAGGCGGCAGTTTTGTCCGTGACGGGAAAGTGCAGTATGCGCAGGTTGACTTCCAAAAACTCCAGTTAAGCAGCCTATGGTCTGCACACTGCCTCTCATCATTTTCTTCAATTTGACATTCTGTACCATTAAATCACTGCGACGCGTTCGTGCCACATTTTACTCACACTCTCCTCAGCCCTTCCTCCCCAGATGAGCCCATCTTACCATCCACTAAATCCACCAAAGCAGGCACCTTCTCACCATCTAGCTGATAGCCCCGCTCCTTCCTTGCCCGCCATCCCATAACACCCAGCACTGTGCTGCTCACTCTCACAGCCCTCCTCTCCTTTGTGCAATCTAACTCCCCAACACAGCCGAGATTTAATTTCTGATGCTCATGCTTAGCCACCTTGTAGAACATTTCCAGTGCAAAGCCAGTCTACAGGAAGTCTGTCCCTACTCCCACACTCATTTGTATCCCTGCTTCTTGATAGGTGGGACAAGTATCTATAGACTTCCATATCACTGCTAGCTGATAACTACATATAAGCCAAGACCTATGCTTTACCTACACCCTTATTACATACTTCACCATTCACAGTTATAGACACTCTACATTAATTGAATCTGCCCTTACACGGACATTAACCTCTTCCTTTGTGTGACACACAAGTCTCTGATCCCTTTGGACAAATACATTGGAAAAATATAGAGATATAAAACAGTTTGGAATATTGTTTTGTTTCCCTCAGTTTAAACCTTAGGAGTTTGTGTTTTTCTCCTACACTCTCAGAAAAAAAGGGTACCAGTTTAATTATTGATCAGTGGTCACTGTTGACAGACCACAGCACACCACCACAAAATGTGTCCTCTGCATTTAACCCATATGTGACAATGTGACATAGCAGGGGGGCAGCTAATTCAGCGCCCGGGGAGCAGTGCTTGGGGACGGTACCTTGCTCAGGGTACCTCAGCGGTGCTTTGATGGTCAGGGACTTGAACCAACAATCTATCAATTACTGTACAAATGCGCTTCCCTAACCATTAAACCACCACTGCCCACTTTGTTTTTCTCTTTTTTTCCTCTTTTTTTAAATTAATTTGTTCGCTTCGCTTCGCTTGTCACTGAGGATGTACCTTACAATGCTGTGCATTTTAAGGTACAGAGATTCACTCCCCAAGGTACAAACAACATTAATGTACCCCCAATGGTACAAACATTTTCCTCATAGTCCATTTCTGTACCTTAAAAGGTTTAATTAGCTACAGCTAAGGATACAACTGGCAGACCCTTGAAGGTACAGCACCAGTGATAAGCAAAGGGACAAATCTGTACCCTTGTAATGACAATAGGTTTTATTAACATTATCATCAATGCAAAGCTTGTAACCACCTGTAATTATTGCACATCTGTTTGCAATCATGATGCGTCATCTAATTGTGCTCCACAAAGGCCTGGCAAACTGTCTACAGTGTCCCCTGCCTGCTCCAGGATAAGTCATAATGCAAGATGGAGAAACGGATCTCTAATGGTAGAGAGACCTCAGATGATAGGCAGAAGCGGCTGGTTTGAGTGCTGGTTTGAATCGCCTCCCAGCAAAGTACCATAAAGTACTGCTCCCCGGGTGATGGATTAGCTGCCCCCTGCATGCCAGTGTGAGATACAGGTTAAATGCAGAGGACACATCTAATCCCTTTCACTGCACTAATACTGAGATACAGCATATCTTGTTAAAGGCTATGACCTACTGATGTGTGTCCACTAACACTTTAATAAGCCTGAAAGTACACAATTTATCTGTCTGAGAGACAAAAAAAAATACAATTTAGCGCATAAGCATTAGCATCAGCTGTGAACAGTCCGACTAAGGGCTTTGAACGACAAGCAGCTGACTGCATTATAAAAGAGAGAAAATGACGACTCCCCCAGCTCATTATAAAACGTACGATTTAAAAACAAATGGGTGACAATTTAAAACCATTGCAGATTTACTCGGATATATTATTGGGCCATTTGTAAAGTAGTGCAGTTGGCGAAATGTAAGCTTTAGCTGCGTCATTGCAGATGCGTTTCAGACATAATTATAATTATATTCGACAAACACAAAGAATAGCCTTGGGACACAATTAGAATTAGTTCTTTCAGGGAACCAACCTTATGCTTGTACTTAATGGAGGCCTTGCAAGAACCAGATCATTACACATTACCAAATTAGGAAAACAGCAATTACTGCTGCAGGCTCATCTAACAAGCAAGCTGTGACATTTTGGTCTCCACTTCCCAAAAAAAGGCATTTCCCATCTCAGTTCTGGGAAGGTAGACTCCTAAGAAGCATTAAAGTATGATACAAAATACTCTGTATGCGAGCGTTATTATAAATGTCAAGCGTAATTGCTTAGCCAATCCAATTAGGATGAAAAGAGGTTATAAAACACACTGTTGCGTGTAAACAGTTCTGCATTCTGTTTGGATGAATGCTGGGGAGGGCTCGGCCCACCTTGGCATCATGTTCGGCGAACTTCTGGAACATGTTGGCATAGATCTTCTTGTCGCGCTCGTGGTGCTCTCGGATCTTGCGCTGGCAGATGCAGATCTGGCCGCGGGCGGCGCGGTTGGAGGGGTTCACCTGCAGGACCTGCTGGAAGTCGCCCATCGCCAGGCTGAACTCGTTACGCAGCAGCCGGGCTTCCCCACGGCGGTACAAGGCCTTCTCGTTCTTCTCATCCAGCTCAATCACCTGATAAGTAAATGAGCGTGGGCGGGTCAGTGCACGCACACACCTGTAGCATTCCTCTGGGGAAAATGCTAATGCTAACTATGGCAACCTTAACTCCATCCCAGCCCTAACCAAACAAAATTCAGGAGTTTGCTTTCCCTCAGGTAAACTTGCTAGATAACATAAGGTAAAAAAAAAAAAAGATATTCATCATGTTGCGGGGATTTTTGGTCCCCCCCCCATTTGGTAAGGTACATCTGGATCACACGCACGCACACACACACAGATTCATAAAAAGACTCGGAAAAATACAAGTGTAATTTTTTTTGCCCAACATAAGTCAAGTTTTAAAATTTTACATTAACGCAAAACAATAATAATTTTTTTAAAAAAAAACATTCTTTATCAGTGTCTGACTAAAGTGTGCACCTTTTGCAAAATTTAAGTTATATAACACACTAAAAAAATGAAGTTAGATCCTAGGTCCAACTAGGAACTAGTTTCTGCTGAGACTGCAGATGCAAATCAAATGATAATTAAACAGTAACTTAAAATCCAGCAAGCAGCACTAACCTAAACTTATTTGCTTGTGGTTAATTTCTAACCACATAAAAAGGACCACTGCTTTTCCTTTGGTCCTGAGACCACATTCCCAGACTCCTGATGCCTCTTTTATTACCCATTTTGCTTTCCTGTGTTTTCCCCCTTGTGCTGAAACCAAATCAGCTCTCTCTTGTTTTCCTGTCCCCCTCCATTTTGCTAAATCCATCTCCAATCCCTGACTGAGACAGACCGCCTGCTCTCAATTCCCATCCATGTGATTCATGGTTCTGTTCACCGGTCCAATCAAAACAAATCATAGCACATGTACATTTACAGATGGACACACACGCCACACAGCTGCACCCGAACATACAGGAGACCATGTGCGCACAGACAAGCACATGCACTCAGGTGTGTGTGTGAGTCCCGTACCTTGTTGCAGTTCTCCACAGCCTGCGCGTATTCATGCAGCCGCAGGTGACACAGCGCAAGGTTTAGTTGAGCCACCAAAAGTAGTGTTTTCACAGACTGCTGCTGCTCCGCCCCCAGACCGCACTCCATCTCCAACCAGCACACGATGCGCTGGTACTGGATCACTGCCTGAGGGTAGCAGGCTGCCTATGACGCACACGCACACGCACACGCACGTATAACATAAGGACACCGCTGGTCTGTTTCTGAGTGATTTATGGCTTTCAGAAATAGAGAATCTGCTAGCTGGGTATCACACAGTCAAAGTCTGCAGGGAATTCATATCTGAAAAAATCCTCTGTACGGAAGATGTTGATTTTAGTGTTCTGCGCTTGGGGGGAAGTTTCTGGACACAGTGTGTTCACCGCACAGACCCTTGGAGCTCCAAAATACCTTGAAGTACTGCGTTCCTTTCTGCTTCACAAGCACAGCCAGTTCCAGCTTCTCCTTTAAGTCCATTTCCCAGGGTTCCTTGGCCTGTGGGCAAGCATGACAAAATCAAGAAACAAGCTACAGTGGATATAAAAAGTGTACACATCCTTGTAAAAATGCCAAGTTTTGTGATGTAAAACAAAGAAACCAAATTAAATTAAATTTTTTCCTTCTCTTGACTTATACCTTTCAAAAATGAGATCCCTTTGATGCTTTGTAAGCTCTCTGGAACCATGGCTTTTGCTGTAGGATACAACTGACTAAATGTCAAGAATATCCCACAAGCACAGCCAAACTTTATTTGGGGTTAATCAGAGTTACTTTAGTTGATGGCAGGACTGTACCCAAAAAGACTGAATGCTGTAATTAAATCAAAAGGTGTTTCAACAAAGTATTAGTTTATGGGTGTGCACACTTATGCAACCAGCTTATTGTACATTTTATATTTTCCCCCTAACAGATTTGTTTCTTTTTCAATTGAATTGTACATTAAAGAAAAGTTTTGAAATGATTTATTATGGCTTATTTATTTTATTTTTTTTACACAACACCTGCCATTTTAACATGGGTATGTACACATTTTTATATCCACTGTAGCAAGTTTTTAACTTTTTTCTAAGTTTTTTTCAGAGTTTTAAGTTTTATACATAGTATTAGATTCCAGGAAAATAAGGGTAGACATTCAGCTCGACAAACTAGGGAGTATTTGGACAATTTTATCTAGCATCAGCATTAACACTACTACAGTGTTAAAGATTATGGTGCCAAACCCTCATCATCTTCTAGTATTATTAGACTAATTCCCAAATGAAACTAATTCTCAACTAATTCCCATTTGTGACTCTGTGGTCTTGAGTCATGAGATCAGCATTGGTTGAAGCTGAAAAGATTTAGTGTTGTTAACCTTTTATTGAACTGGGTTGTTCTGGAGTTGTACTGGGCTTAGTACTGTTTTGTACTTCCCTCATGCAGCATTATTACCTTGAGCAGTATGCGTGATTTTCTACAATTTATAAATCCATAGCATGCTATTTCTTTGACTACTTTCAAACTGTGTAATTACGAGTATATATTTGTATTAATAGTTTATTCCTTATCCTATTGATGTCTTATCCTGTTGATCACATGGCAATGATCACTGTTTTTTTTCCTGAGTCTAACCATGGGCTGCCCTCTAGTGGAATTGTTACATTAGTGTCAGAAGTTGAATGAGAATTGCTGAGTAGGAAACACATAATTATTGGGCTCCCTTGTGCGTGACCCATGTTACCAGTGGCTGTCGGACATAAAACCTGCAGGAATATGATCCCCGGAGCCATGTCCAGTGGCTCCTCTCATGAGCGAAGAGGTTAGCTGCCTTTGTTCTGGCACATTAGCAGTTCTGCCTCTCCCATCCCCCACTGAACACCAGTATAGTACAGTTCTCTTTCCCAGTGAATTACTTTGCATTTGAGTAACATTTTAATTTCTTGAATTTTTGCCTTCTTCCTAGTTTTCTGGGTCTTGATACAATTATACAATTTTCTGCTACACTTCATATTTTGACTGCAAATTAAATGAGGATATTTAATATGATGGAATTTATGTTGTAAATTAGGTGTAACTCAATGATAGCAAAGTGCCAGGTCCCAAGGCGACACAACAGACCCTCACCCACTCTGAACATAATGTTTTGCATTATAGCCACACAACCCCACATTTGTCCAGAACACATTGTTCCAAGAGCCTTGTCATTCATTCAAACACTATTTTGCAAACTTAAAATGTGCAGCAGTGTTCTTCTTGTAATCCTCCTATGAAAGCCATTCTTGAGTTTCACGAACTCTGACATTTACCCATAACAAGAGACGCCTGTAAATGTCTGGATGTACTCTTGGGATCCTTTGAGATTTCTCAGAACCACAAAATCAGATGCTGGAGAGAATTTTTTAAGATAGACATTGTTGGGTAGATTTAGCAACAGTCTTGATCAGCCTCCATTTGTTGATGATCTTTGTTGTCATGTCATGATGTCATGATGTACCTCATATTGCTTGGAAATGGCTTTGGAGCCCTTCCCAGAGTGATAAGCAAATCACATTCCTTTTTCAAGACTATCACAAAGTTCTTTCTTCTGGTCAAAAACCTGAGTCCTTACGAACAAACTGCATTTATAATGAGATAAATGCTGCTGCTGATGACCTAACAATAAACAAATGCATTAGTGCACCAGATTCAAATTACCCTCCTCACTGAGATGAGGGAATGAAGCTTCAGTAATTTTTTTCCCACAAGAGTATTGAATGCTAGATATATTCTTTAATACACAGTGACAAAGAAGATTATTTGCATGTGATTTCTGTGAAACCATAGTCCTGTATGTTTTAAACTGTACACACTTGTATATTAATCGGAGTGGATACAGCTCTGCTCACAGTGCTGCCTCAAAGTCATTCTCACACATGTATATAATCTATACAGGCAGTCCTCAGGCTAAGAACGTCCCACTTGCAAACAACTCATACTTACAGACAACTCATACTTATGAACGAACTGCCGTAAAGCATATTATATTAAAACTCTGGGTTGAATACAATGGTTCAAAATAATGAACGCACGCACAACTTTGTGACGCTCGAGAAAACATTGACCAGCTTCAGCGGTGTGTCAACTCTACAGACAGTACAGTACTCTATGTAATTTCTTTTATTATTTCTGTATAGTGTTATTTTTAAGTATTGTATTATTCTAATTCTGACTTAAAAATTCGACTTAAATACAGATTTAGGGAACAGAACTCATTCATAACCTGGGGACTGCCTATACTAATGTTATAAAATGCAGAACAATCTGTAATGGGCAGCAGTACAAGATTTACATCTCCTACACTTAATAGTTTTAATTTCTGATGGTAGGTGACAAACTGTTCTTCACATTATGTCGTCTGCTTGTAATTACACTGCTATCTAGTTTATGTTTCTGCCTTTAGCCACTTTAGTCATCTGACTAAAGCATTATTTTAGGTTGTGTTTTTTTCTTATAATTAAATTTACAGATCTTGCACTATCTCTGTATTGATCAGCTTCCATTATACTACCTATAGACAGTGTTGAAGTACTCGAGATCGGTCTCGAGACCACTTTTTTGCGGTCTTGGTCTTGTGTCCCAAGATGGTGCCTGTGCTCAACATTTGATAGCGTGTTGTATTATGTAAACTCAAACATCAATCTGTTTCCGAACTTGACTCGGTCTAGCACTGACTTGGTCTTGGTCTTATCTCGGTCTCACCCTGACTTGGTCTTGGTCTTATCTCGGTCTCACCCTACCTTGGTCCTGTCCTTGTCTCGATCTTGATACACCCTGGTCTTGGTAATGACTTGGTTTCAGTTTAGGTGGTCTTGACTGCATCACTACCTATAGATCTCATAATTTGTTGTCTGAAAGCATTTTTTTACTGAGGAGAAATGTCAGAAAGGACCATATTTTGGTTTCACAATAATGAAAAATTACATTTTGTTCATAAACGTTGCTCCACCCATCACCTATTTTTATATCCTTAAAATGTTTAGCTACCAGCTAAAAACAGCCAACAGTTGACCTGAATTGAAAATAACATCATTAATAGCTGAAAAAAATGCACTGGAGTGGCACTCCAAGTGAATGGCAGTTTGATGGGTAGCACTGCTGCTGCTCTAGGGTAAGGGGCTTAAATAAGCCTTCACTCTGCTTGCATGAAGTTTGCATGTTCTGCCCATATCAGAAGGGTTTCTTCCTGCAGTCCAAACACATGGCTAACTGGCCTGTTGTGTGTGATTTGGTGAGAGTGTGTATATATCCTGTGATGGACTGGCATCCTGTCCAGGTTGTACCCCTTCCTTGTACCCTATGTTGCCAGTTTTTATGACTTTACCCTATACTATTTTCCACCTGTGCAAAGCGGAACGCAAAGTGGTTTTGCTAGTTTTTGTACCAGCGCATCGCACATTTTCACACCATGTACGCAACGCATTTCATCAAAACAATAAATGATTTTGCGCCTGCATTCTGCTCGTAGGAGTGGTGTTTTTCAAATGAGGCGTGGTCGGGCTCATTGTGAGCTCGTTGCTATTTTAAGGCGCCGCAATGCCATTGGTGCATTGTTAAAGGTATTTAAGCAGCATGTTCTAGAAACGTGTGGGTGCACAACACTCACTATGGACGCAGGTTATGCCCTCGAGGTGCACTAATGTTTTTTAATTTTATTTTATTTTATTTAATTTATAAATGTTTTCTATGTGTAGAGTGCACCTGGTCCTTTCACGTCATCATACTGTTTAATGAAACACCAAAAGAAAAACAATATATATAAAGTAAAGAACCAACCGTATCATTAAAAAATCTTTCAAGTTCATTATCAGAATTAAGCACGTACTGTAACTGAAAGGACATTTGGATTGTTGAAAATTCGCTTCAGATATTTAGACAAGTCAGGTGAAACATTGCAACGCAGCCCTCAGAAGGTCACAGCATTCTTTGTGGCATGTTGTGTGTTGCCTAACATTGCCATGCGTGATGGATGTATGTTGGACATAAATAAGGACACATTAGAGGAATTTAGAAGGCGTGATGCTGAAGTGCATGTGTCGATGCCAACAATGGAGTGTACGCTGGCAGCAACGTGGGCAAGGAGGGATCAGCTGGCAGAAGAGCTGAACCGTCTGTAGCCTGGTAAGGAATCTAAACTGTGTGATGTAGAAAAATAACAACCCTATTGCCTTTTATTTGAACATTTTAAAACAACTTTAAAACTGTAGGTTGTGTTGTGTTTGATCAAAGACTGCACTTTTATTTATATTTTGCCAACTGCAGACCCAAAATTAAAATAAAAAACACACAAGCACAATTAAGTCCCCGTCCCCAGCCGCTGCTCTCGTTCAGCGGCGAGCTTCTGTTTTTCCCCGTCTTCTGACATCATTATACTGCGTTCGGTACTGTGAGAATGATCTGGTGATGCCAGAAAATGAGGACACACTCGCTGCTACTTCATCCCATGCCTGCTTGACCTTGAAAGGCTTAGGTGGAACGGTGGTGCACCCGTAAATGATGCGTTCACACATTTTCGCTTTTCGCTACGTTTCCTCGGCCGAAATCTGTGATCTGACTTGCCGGGCAAACGTGCCACTGTAATACCAATCCGCCATAGATCATGCACCGCTGCCTTTTAAAGGTGAGGTGACACACCATTTTCATTGGTTTATTGCTTGTTACAATAGGACAACCTTTTTGCACCTTCCGCTGATGCAAAGTCTGTTTTTTCTGCCATCGAAATATTGAAATGGATTTGGACACGCCCATAAACTTTAGTTCCGCTTTGCACTTTCCGCTATGCATTAGGTCATCAAAATAGAGCCCCAAGTCTCACCTTCTCAAAGCTCTTGAGTGTCACTTCATACACCAGCTCGGCATTTGGCCCGATGTCCATCTTCGGCCTGCCTTCTTTCCCAAAGCCATATCTGAAAAAGGGTGAGGGTAAATGGGGAGTTTTAATCACCACATCCTGGAATCACTATGGCCCGGCTCTCCCATTTCAACACTCCTGGACAAAAGCAAACGGACCAAACACAAAACTAGTCCAGATCTGAACCCTATAGAGAATATTTGGTCTCACATTAAACACAAACTAACCAGGAAACATCTTTCAACCACTCGTCAACTGTTTGAAGCCATTCACATAGCATGGAACAACACCGACTCTTCTTTATGCAAAAAAATGTCCTTGAGTTTTACCCACTAGACCAGGGGTCCCCAACTCCAGTCCTGGAGGGCCGGAGCCCTGTGTAGCTTAGTTCTTTCCCAGTTCCACCATAAATGATTCAACTCAAGAGCTGTGTGGTAATTAGCATGAGGAGTTGAATCAGGTGTGTTAAATGAGGGGAAACCCAAAAATGTGCAGGGCTCCGGCCCTCCAGGACGGGAGTTGGGGACCCCTGCACTAGACTTAAACATCTAAGGAAATCAAAGAGAAAAGACAAGTTACTTTATCTGTTTGAACTATAAAAGGGGAGGCGGGACTGACTTGGGTTTTAGGTATAAGAGGCAGCACTCCCCCTTCTGCATCTTCTCCATGGCGCGATCCACACCCAGGGGCACGCTCACGTCCTCCGCCTCGCCCACCACAAAACACACATCCCGCTTATCAAAGACCCGTCCATTACAGCTGCCCTGTATGTGCACTGAGGGAGGCAGACAAAGAGGGCTGCGGCTTAAAGGGCTGCAATCGCAAATGAAAATGCTTGAACTATGGAAAAAAGATCACTAGTCACAGACCAAAATGTATACTCAGGTACTTTTAAAAACAAGTTATAAAGCCGGCAGTAGTAAATGAATAATAAACGCAGTTCATTAACAAATAAATTAAATGAATCATAAATTAATCATAAAGAAAACGTGCACTGCCATTCATACAACTCAGTGACACTCAGAAGGACAGCATGATCCAGCACAAACTTTCACTTCTCTGCCTGAGAAAACATTCGATATTTTAACACCCTGCACAGATTACTGGGGACATGGAATCCAAGCTGGGACAGGAAGGAAGGGACAATGGGGAAGAGACAGAGAGAGACAGGAAAGGAGGGAAGTTCAGGGAGGAAGGACAGGGCAGGACAGGGACTGAGGTTTGCAAATGAAGGCTACGCCTGACAATGGGTTTGGGGCATAAGGCCTCTGCTTGCCAGCGCCTCATATCTAACAAAGCCAAGGCCACCAGCATTAGGCAGACATGTTTACACTCTTTGAATGTGAGTCTGGCCAAACTACGTAGCTGGAAGCCGGCGGCACACCCATGCCTCGACACCTGGCCAATCTGGCAACCCACTTCAGCCGCACTCACCACTGACGGTGGCGCCCTCGTTCGGGTTGCTGAAGCCCTCCCCTTTGACTTTTATCCTCCGGACGATGCCCCCATCTTCCGTCAGTTCCTCACCTTTGAAATTCAGCAGCTCTACCTGAGGGAGACGATAGTAGGGTGAGGGCAACGCGGGAAGAGGGAAAACTCACCTGCTCTCCTCATTATGAGACAACATTGTTCTGATCTCTATTAGAAATATATGTATATATGTCATGAAAAAAACAGTTACAGTACTGCACAGAAGTCTTAGGCAGTTAAAGGAAATGATGGTTAAATATTCTAATTGGTGTAAATCTATGATATTATGTTGGTCAAAGTGTGTCATTGTACCCATTTCAGAACCTCCGCTAAAGCCACCCCAGCCTTTGCAGCGACCATCCAATACACTCATGCGTTTTCTGACTCAACCACTAACATACCACGTATGGCTACTCAATACCTCACTGACTTTTTAAACTAATTAAATTAATTAAGTGAGCTGTTTGTGAAATGTAATGAATACATGAAAGGGATGAGCTGGCCAGAGGGGAGGTTTGGGAACTGAAGTGATGTTCTTCTAGTCGTCCGACACGATATCAGTGACTTTTTGGAGTACTGAAAAAATGTTGTGTTGGCTTTTATTGTGTTACTCTTAATTTGCATATGTCCTAAGCACTAATTATACAGATACATTTCCTTTGACTGCCTAAGACTTTTGCACAGTACTGTACATTGTGAATTGTTAGTATTATCTGAGGTATTGCTGGTTGTGTTCTACTGCTTTCATTTCATGCACTCAGCTTTCAAACAACATACCTATATTGAGATTTTAAAAAAAAAAAAAAAAAAAAGAGGTAACCCTCTATTTTCACATTCTCAGCCTCAGTTCCTTATGAATTCTTGGTTCTAGGCTAAAGTAATGAACAGTGTGATATCATCATAATACTCTGGATCTGAATCTGACCTGCATTATCAAATAATGGTCCACAATTCAGGAACCAAAATTAAGTAAAAGCTAGTTATGAAATGTCTGTCAATTATTGCAGATTTTTATCACTGTCATGACATACGACTACATTAATATTCCTTCAATCTCAAGCTGGAGAAGAAAAGCACTAGACAACAAGCAGCTGCAGATCTGGGTTTCTCCAAGAAATTGCGGAAACTTACATTCGACGCTGAGATTGTTAATGTCGTGAAACCTACAGGCTGGGGAGACCTATGGAAACACCAACCTCGAAGAGCAGGGCCGAGTTCGGGGGGATTTTGGGGGGGCTACCAGCCGTCCCATAGGCATACTCAGGCTTGCAGAGGAACCAGCCGACCTCCCCCCTCTGCATGGTGGCCACACCAATGTCCCAGGCCTTGATCACCTGACCTAGTCACGCAAGAAGAAACATATTTTTTCATCATGCCTCGATTCTCAACCCCTATGTCTACCACATGGGACACAACCTCCAGTATGCCACTAGATGACAGGTGTCTACAAGAGTAATACAGCATGCATTCAAATATCGATGCTACATTTACTTTCAAGAATATGTAGTTTTGGGAAAGCACTTGATGCACTATATAGGCATAGCAGTAGGTTTCACAGCTGACCTGACTTTCAGCATTATAGTGAAAGGCTTACGAGAAGCTGAGCTCTCCTGTAGTGTGTGACAAAACAGCAGCTGTTGTGTACCTTTGCCCAGGTTAAAGGTGAAGGGCTCCTTACGGTCCATGCTGGAGTCAAACTTCTTCCCATTCAGCAGCTTGCCAGTATAGTGCACGTATACCTTATCCCCAATCATAGGCTTCTCTGTATGCACACCCTGCCACTTTACCACCTGCAGTGATCAAATGAAAAAGCCCTTTTTAAGTGAGACAGCTGTGGACATACACAAATACACCCATCATCAAGTCTAAGCCGTCATATTCTAATCCAAATAAATGACTGAAGTTCTTCTTTTGTTTGTGATTCATCCTTATTGATCCTCAGAGGACCCAAGACAGGTTATCATAGGAACAAATGATTGAAAAACTCAGTGGGCCATGTCTCAATCCTCTCTGGGAAAAAGTTGGCATTCACCAAGTATATCTATTAGTAATAAGGTTGGTATTATCCTGAAAAACGTGGAACATTATTGTGTATTCCTGCTAAAGTTCTCCGATTATAAGGATACAACTCACATCTTAGGAGACCTGCGGTTCTATCTTTAATCTAATCTTTTTATCTATACTTTAATTTCATTGCAGTTACATTTTATTGACACATATCCAGAGTAGCATAATACATTCAACTGAACAGTAAATTCTGCTTGCAGTATTCATATTTCAAGTCCAGTGTATTGGTAAATTCAACGATTCAGAAGTATAAGAGCTGTATTGTGAGTTGGCTATTTCAAATTTAAAGAATGAATAATTAGACACTAATTTTGAGGCCAAAATAATTAATAGTCAAATGAAATACAGATACATACCTTACACACACCTCTGTCTTTATTGGGTGTGATATCTACACCATGTTTGGCACAGAAGTCGGCCAGAGACTGGTCGTCCATGGAGAGTTCACTGTCAGTAGTCATCTCCTATGTGCACATGAACACAAGTGTCCTGTGTATTCACCCATACATCTGCACACACCTAAAAATCCTTCAGGACATCCCATTTTTTCAGCTTGCTCCTCTTGCTCTAAGCACCTTTTAACTACACCTTTAAACTCTTCCACAAACAAATAAAAGCTTCTGCTTTTTAATACTTAATGGCAGTTTATTGTAGGTTATCAACTCCATTATTTACAATACTCTGGTATTGGGTTTCACTAATGCTCCCAGTGCAATCTCTAGTTGATGCAACACTTCTTTCTGGAACTAATACACATCAGTCCCACATTTACCCACTGTACTGGCTACTCATCAAATTTACCAGAGGAAATACTTCTGCCCTGTAAAGCATCAAACCCACGTACATTGCTATTTCTCTTCTTCCCTAACAGCCTAAATTATATTAAGACAGAGCAAATCATACCTATTTAGTGTCTTCTGTAGCAGAAGCTGCTAAGCCTAAAATGAGTCTAAGCCACAGAGATGTTTGCAACCCAAGCAGTCAGGACTATCATCGTAACACAGCATGTGATTACCTCATTATGTGTTCCAAAGCATTTTGATATAGAATGTACAATTTCATTTCTTATTTTCACTTCTATAGCAGCTATTTTCCAGGTGTACTCTTTGGTCATCTGCTTTGAGGGGGTCAGGGAAAATTTTTCAGTTTTAGAAACGTTGTTTTGTGTTTTTTGTGGTTTTCCAAATGCGTAATGGATTTGACACTGACAGACGTGAAATTCTGCTGAAATTGCACTTCAATAAGAAATAAAATTTGATTTGGTTTGATTTGATTCAAAGAAAAAAGGGTAAACCAATAGACAGATAAATGGTCAATTAACCCAACCATGCCGACATAAGAGCAGCATTTTATCATGCAGTACAAGTTCTCAACGAGGCTAGTTTCCAGATCTCTGCGTTGTTGCCCTGTGGGGCCCCTATAGATTTCATGTGCTGGAGAGAAACAGTGCAGGTTTGGCTCTGCAATGTTCATGTAACATTCTACTCCTGTAGTACACACTGCAGCTGGGTAACATGAGAAACCAGTAATTCTATCTTATCCATAA
Source organism: Hippopotamyrus pictus (assembly GCA_026781145.1). Taxonomy (NCBI): domain Eukaryota; kingdom Metazoa; phylum Chordata; class Actinopteri; order Osteoglossiformes; family Mormyridae; genus Hippopotamyrus; species Hippopotamyrus pictus. The sequence continues at coordinate 9,516,607 of JAODLC010000113.1, forward strand.
TCCACAGCACAGAGTACTTGCAAAAACCACAGCCTCCCAGCTCTAAACTCGCCTGACCTCTGACCGGAAACCAGGTTCATCTTCTCACATTCCACTGTAACAGTGGGACACTGGGGCCAGTTAGGCCAGGACACGGTCTCAGCTCTGGCCCAAACTAGGTTAGATCTGGGCATGATGGTGCACAGCACATCAGACCAGTGCGGCGCGCAATCTGAAGTGCACTAATGGAAACTGCAGGAGCACATCGCACCTGCGTCGCTCGTATAAACTCTCCTAACTGGTGTGACGTAGCATGCAGCGCATGTCAAAACAAACACGCCGGAATGATCCGTATTGTCACTTTAATCCAGAGTACAACTGTCCGCCAGGCAGCGTTTTACAGTCAACGTATTCTCACATCTTGTGAAGCAGACAAAGAGAAGCAAGCAAAACTGAGGATGAGCCCACACAGCAAGTAATCCAAAGCAGGCTCCCATCAACCGATGGCAAGTCAAGCAGGAATAAGATTCAACATTAAAGCCTGGGATTGCTCTCTTTAGACATTACCTTCTACAGGTAAGTATAATCCTTTCCAATTCTAACTGACTTCAGGGAAACAATCAATATTAATGTTTTTTTTCGTTTTTAAAGGCTCACCCTAGTCATAATGTAAAGAGGCATGTCAGCAAGAAAACGCAGGCTCATCATCCACTCTGCTTGGTGTTCACGTCACCTCACGTCACAAAAAGGACTTAGGAGCACTTTGCACTAAAACTGCATCATGTCAGAAATTCAAAAGATAAGCATCAAATAACCTTTATAGTTACCGTGCAATGAAACAATATATATAGGTATAAAACACTGATAGGTCAGTGTAACAACAAAAATAAGAAAGGCGGCATGGATAATAGCCAGGAGGTGCTTATTATAGCATAAGAACAAATAAAACTCCGCGGAAGAATCCGAACAAAACTATTAAATGGGATAGAGACAAGAGCAAACCACCACAAAGTCATACGTTTTCCAAAAGGAAATCAACACTGGGAATGAGCACTCATGCCGTTACCTAAAGCAGACCAAAACACTGGAACTATGCCTGTATAGCGTCAAACCAAAGACTAAACTTACAGATAGTTCTACTAACCGGATTTTGCTGTTTTTCTATTTACACCTGAATGCAGTTTCACAAGTAAGAACCAATTTCGCCAGCTGACAGTGTGATTGTAGTGCTTATATAAACCACACCATTTATATAAATGCACACAGACATGCTCGAAATATGCCACACAACATTGTGCCGTATGGTACTCCTGATTAACATGTATACCATGGTCTCTCAAACAAGATTCAAGGTATTCCTCTTGGTCACCTATAAATTTAACCACTCAGTTCAGAGAATGCTGGCTATAATGTATAGACTTCATTCAATTTTGTTATTTCTTTTCTTTTTCAGAAAATTGATGATGACTTGACGATGGATGGATTGATCGATGGACCCAGGTCAGGGGGGGGACACCTGAAGGTCATCCCCAGCAGTACAGGGCACAAGGCTGGGGTATGGACTGGATGAGATGCTTATCATAAGAATATGATAAAATAATAAATGCTTGAAGGTAGAATTTAAAAAATAAGTTTCAGAGTGTGTGTATAGCAATTGCCTTGGTTAGAATGACTTTCTTTATCAAACGGTTATCATAATTCATCAGCGTCTTCATTTGATTATATTATTGCACATAATATTATATTATGCTCAGGTTGGAAAGTGGCTCAGTGGGCTGCACTATCACCTGACACCCCCAGGGTTGGGCGTTTAATCCCACAGGTCTACGTGCGCAGTTTGCATGTTCGTATGCGTTTGTATACATTTCCTCCCGCTGTCCAAAAGCATAAAATCAGTTAAGTCAGCATCTCCAAATAGCCCAAAGTATGCATGTTTGCCTATGCGAGTGTGCATGTGCGTCCCGTGATGGATGGGACCCCTTGCCTTGGGCCCTGTGCTACCTGAAAGGTTCCCCCTGAACCTATACTGCGTAAGGAGAATAGAGGATGGATGGATAGATATTAAATTGGTCAACAAATACGTAGGGAAGTCATCATAGGAAGGTGTTCATCCATTCAGCCATCAATCCAAGCATCCTGGAACACATCTCAGGCAGCTGAAAAATGTTTACATTTTGCAAAATTAGTAAAGTGTAGCTGGACTATGTCTAATTTGGTAGGCAGTTACTGCATTTACAATCCCAAACAACTGAATACAAAAGCTCTATTTGTATACAGAGTGTGAAGCGGTTGTGTGCTTAATCGACAGCTGCAAATTTTAAACAGATCATGGAACGTATGCCCAGTACTTTGATGCAATATCACAGAAAGAGAAAAATAATCTCACTGATGCCTACTGAACGAGGTGTTTGAACCTTGATTCTCGAACTACACAAGTACAATCAAAGCAGTATGTGCTGATGATTTTGGCCAGTTGTAAGTTGGTTGGATAATCTTATTTATTAATTATGACTGACATTTTAAGGAAGAGGACATCTTCATAAGGACAGCTTCGGTAGGCTTCATGTCTGTTGTACCATATCTAAACTCCCCGTCTCTTCCCTCCTGTGGTACTCATATCGTCATCTTCCTGTGTTCAGTGTGTATTTCCTGAGGAACGATCACACTCAAAATTGCACATATTTGAAACCAGGTACTTTCATTTAAAAAGCTGTTCAGTATTGAAATGCCTGCATGCAGGATATAAATAATTGTAGGATTAAAGAAACAGGAAATTATTGTTAAATTGAACAAGCCAACAGATTTTTAAATGCAATAATTGCCAGAAAACTCCATTTCACTTCTTCGCCCTACACTCCCATCTGATATGATGGAATTAAGTGGACGAGTGGAGAAATATAAATTAGAACACGGTGTACTTCACTACACTCTGTTACACATCATCTATTACTACCTACACATGCTTTGGTTTTCAGCTGACAAATGAGAATAACTGCTTGCAAGAATCCAATAAACGAGTCGATAAGAATGAAGAGGTGAGATGTGATGGAACAGATGACCGAGTACATAAAAATAAAAATGGAATGAGCAATTAATGGAGTGAGTGTTTAATTTTGTAACAGCGGATTAACATGTAATCATTCCCATTTTATTAAGACAAACAGCTGTGTACCTTCTCACAAATATCATAAAATCAACATCATTTATTTCTTTCTCTTGCCTCGTCAACTATAACAGGAGACAAACATATCTTGTTATTCATTCGATAATGAATATTTTACCTTAATAGAAATACGTTAGAACTCTGTTTTCTGATATTGAGTGCCCCCGATCTTAATTATATCCTCAGGCAAAAATAGTAGGCTAAATGCAAAATACCAAATTGCTCTCTCTCTCTCTGTCCATATACGACCTGTACATTTGTGCAAGTAAGGATGCACATGTAAGAAATCATGTGTGTGAATATAAGGCATATAAATGCACCTGAGCCTATGAGAGTGTGAGGCTGTCTGCATGCATGCGTGTGTGTGTGTGTGTGTGTGTGTGTGTGTATGCGAGTGTGTGTGTGCATGTGTGAGCATCCTGGAACATCGTGTTCCTTCAGCTTCAGAGTTGCTGGCACGAGACAGTCTTCGCCAGCGATCCCAAACCCACGTACTGCTGTATCAGCTGCAAATGACAGAAAACCTCCCCAAAACATGCCAGGATGCAAGACGCAGGTCTCTCTGTGACAAAGGAACCTCTGTGCCATAAGTGACCTCCTCGCTTTCTTTAAGCATCGTGTATACAAGTCCTGTGACGGAGCGTCTCATTCAAATGATTCCATAATGATTGGTTCGAAAAAATAGGAAAGGCTTAATTTAAAAAGTTAAATAAGTATGATTGTTGTCGCAATTATATATTAATAAAAGTATTATTATTGACATATTTATAATTCATTATTAAAAGTATCACTATGGTACTTATAACCATTTCATACGCATTCACACAAACACAGAAAGTGAACATGCCTCCGTGTTTCAGTGTGTATATGTACATATGCAATGAGTGTCTGCACAGTGAGTGCAAGTGACAGTGCTAGTATAGATGTATATATCAATGCACACACACACACATACTCAATCACACACACACAATAACAGTTGTGAGTGAATGTATGTGCATTGGTGCATTACACCAATATGTCTATACGCACTGTAAGTGTAGAGTGACAGAAAAAAATTTAAATTACATATATATATATGGAATTTTAATTTTTAAATTTTTATATATATATATATATATATATATATATATATAAATTAAAATTATTATGGTCTATGTGCTCTTGGGTCCATTTTCCATTACAGCCAGAGTTCAGTGCTGTAGCTCAGTGTGCTGGCAAAAATTGCATCTGTGTGTGTGTATGTCAAAGTGAAGGTGTATGAGCGAGTGTGTATTTGTGTCACTGTATTAATGTGTATGGACGCCTCTCTGTGTAAATGTGTGCATGAATTTACAGACTGCCTTTTTCGTCTGGGTTCAGATCTATCAACATAATCCCTCACTACACTCGTGAATCGTGAGTGCATGTGTATGTGTTTTAAGAGCATGACTTTATCTGTGAATCTGTATGTCAATACCAACACGTTTGTATCTACATCTATGTGTGAGTATGTGCATATGTGTGTGTCGGTATGTAAGTATGTAAATACATATGACTACTTGCCGGTATCATCGAAGTTCTCTATACCGATAATTGATTTTACTTCTGTGCTCATCACCCACATACTAAACCACTATAGCTGAATCCTCTTCTAGAGTTACAGCACAGTACCACACCAGAGATTTGCTGTCGTGTTAAATGGTCATGGATATCTGGGTGACCCCAACTCATCTTTCACGTTTCACTCTAGGAAGCATTTTCATAAATAAAAGCGTTTAACTTTCACTGAAGATCATTCAGGAAATTATGGGGTAAGATGAAAATGACAAACACAGTCATTGTAAATGCACAAGTTAAGGGTTTAAACTTCATTTTTACTTTTGTTTAATTTTTTTTAGTAGTATTTGTAATTTAAGTTATTTTCATTAAAATAAGCTGCATGTTAGCATTATTTTATTATTTATTAAATGCATGAATATTGAAATGAAGTATATGACAATTAATTTACATTAAATGTATAATACACGATTCCTTGTCTACTTATTTATTACACCCATGCAAACTAGCTCCATTGATGAATCTTACACTGGCATCAACATAAGGCTTGACTTCATATTGCTTCCTGTATCAGTTTTAGGGTGTATAACGTAGAAAATGGTGACAAACGAGACTATGCCTCTTCGAATATAATTAAAGCCACTTAATAAGACCTCGTGAAATGTGCGATATCGTGTTTCAAAATTTCAAACACGAATGTTCATACATGTCAAATAAGCCATGAACATCAATTCAGATGCCTACTGAGTTCATACAACATTATGAGGACACCGGAGAAATGTATATAGGGCTTTACACGCGCATACATTTTACTGATCGATGTCCCTGATTCCCAAAGCAACAGAGAAAAAACAGCTGCAAACTGGTTATTACAGAATTTTTGTCACAAAATAATTAGTTATCGCTGTTAAATGTAATTATTTTTGAAAATTTTAAAGTGAAAATAACTATATTTTGTTTTTTTTCATATATCTTAAGTGAAATTTGAATTAACTAGAAGTAATAATTTGACAAGTGGTTATTTAACTACAGTATATTCTGTTTGTTAAGAAGAGCAATGACAAAAACCACTTGCGAGAATAACATACTTGCTAAATATAAACGACACCGCTATCTAACACGGACAACTCTTGCCCACATGAAGGAAGATTAAAACACACGATACATTCATCATTAACTTACACGCTTTGTTCTTTTAAATTGTTTCTCCCTCTTATTTTAGTTTTCTGTTTTTCTCCCCTTCACTTGAGCGAGTCTCGCCGGCGCGGTATCTGTGCTCCGCTGACAGAACGACGCCGAGAACTGAAGGCGACCTCGCAGCGTTAAGGTACTGAATGTTCTGCTGGCGGTACTGTACGTACAAGCCCGGCATTAAGGCGATCAACACGCCAGCTCAAAGCACACGCCGGAGAGGGACCCGGAGTAGGATCGACACAGAGAGAGAGAGAGAGAGAGACGGAGAAGGCGGGGAAAGAGCATGGGGGAGGGCGATTGTGTAAAAATTAAGGGCAGGTCTTGGAAAGCAGCCACAAAGTAACACAATGTACCGGCTGTACTGTAGCTGCTCAGATGGGAACACTGTGTTCTAGCAGACACCCTGACCCGTAACTCTTTCCGCGCCGACTCAGGCGCGGTCACACACAGGCGTGCGTACACAGCAGAGCCGGGCTCGTCTTTGCAAATGCACGCCTGTGCGTATTGCTGCAGGCTTTTATTGTTTATATAACAATTTATGCCCCGTGCTATTCATCCACGCTCGCAATTTTAAACCGCGACAATGGTTATACATTCTTCGAACACTCTGGAATTTATTTTCCTACTCGGGACATAACAATGACAGCCACAGAAGGCAAATAGTCAAATAAGTACAGAGATTCGCCCAACACGATCAGTTATAAAAACAAATTACGGTTCGCACTATGGTGAAGTAAATTGACTTTAATTCTAAAACGGTATCAAGGAACTGACATGAATACCAAGACACCCTTTCACAGAACTGAGCGTGCACACAACAACCTATAGAAATCAGAAGTTGACCAATATTAATAACTTATTTGAGTTATTCTGGGGAAGAATTCTTGCTTCGAAAAAGTCATTTTAACTAATCATGTTTGACGAAGACACTAAGTAAATGAATCTCTTTCATGCGTATAGTATTTTTCTTTTCACTTTTCTTAATTCACTTAGGTATGCGCGCCTTATGTTCATGTATCACTGACATGACATCGGAAGCAAATGGATTATGCTATATTTTACAAACAACTAATTATATCTAGTATTGGTAATAGATTCGTATTTCAAGTAACTGAACTGTTCATTACTGGAATTATTTAGGGTAACATAATTGTTTCTATTCCTTAAACAAAGTGCTTGCTGTGTTAGTAATATTCTTGCGATTTAACGTGCTGATAATGTCTTTAAAACTGCTTGGCTGAACAATTCCCCTTTCATTTTCGTGCTTACCGCGTAGTTTTCAGCGCAACATGCGTTGGCATAAACCTAATGACACCAGGTTTGGGGATAACATGCTACCTGAAAACTTGAAATCCTTAAAATATAAGAAGGGACTCTAAAATAAGGGACTCAAACTATAGCACTCGCTTCGCTGTGATATAATATGAAGGTAAGAATATTTTTACTTTGTTTTGATACGAATTAGAAAGCGGCGCATATATA
>JAODLC010000113.1:9538606-9570913 GCA_026781145.1 Hippopotamyrus pictus
ACACTGAAAAGCATTGTATAGCACTGAATACAAATGTAATTCACACAATTAATGGTGCTATTGCACCACATATAATCAAGAATTTAACTCTTTTTATTTATTCCTGTGGTCTCCCTCTGGTTCATGGTTAGAGAGAGAAAGAGAGAGAGAAAGAGAGAGAGAGAGAGAGAGAGAAGAGCAGCACAGGAGGGCGGGTTCATGTGGGGCTATGCAGCCATCAGGAAGTGAAACAGAACAGAATGTGCTGTACTAATCTGATCAGAAAAAAACAGCATCCACTGTGAGAGTAGGGTGATGGTTTGTTTCAGGAGCTTCAAATAAAACAAAAAGTCTGACTCAAGTAAAGCTCAAATAGGACTGTGGTCGAGATGAAAACACCACTTCCCTGAATTAGGTGAAACAGAAAAGGGAAAAATAAAAATATCTCAGTAGCAAAGCTATCGTGAAAAATGATAGAGTAAAGGGCATATGTGCCAATAATAGCAGGCCTCAATTTCTACAAACACTTTGAACCATGTGCAAGAAGCTAATGGTAGTTGATACAAGAAGGATCCGCTACACGTAGTTTACTTTGGCGCTTATATGCATCTTCATTGACCATTTTTATTATTTTCCCGTCAATTTCTTTAATTATAATTTTAAGACGCTTAATTTACGTAACCAAACAGTAGCACGTGAGGCGGATTAATGAACAGTCGTGCCTAGGCTGCAGCCTAGGGCCCTGGAGTGATCAGGAGTCCCCATATTGGCCATCTAGTTTTTTTTTTTATTATTATTTTCTAGAAATGATGCTTTACTGGTCCTTTATTTATTCACAAGTTGTTGATTGGTTAAATCTTAATGGGGAGATCAATTCAAAATGTATCTCTTTTGTTGCGTTCTTTTTATATTCATTTTGAATTTGCCCCTCTCTGAAAAGTCGTCTATGGTCTATACTATCTGTGGCAAATGTGACTTGAGTGCACATTGTGGATGCATTTGACATGCACTGGATCAGAGTGTAATGTTTTAAGGTTACTGCTATATTTTGAGCTGCGTTTATTCAATGAGGTTTCAGTTGCACCTTTTCTGGTTGCTGCATATGACTGATGTGAAAGTGTAAGCTTGCCAGTTGTTTTTCTGATCTGATTGCTCTTGTTTGATACAGCGTCACATTTTCTTTGACTTTGTAGAAATGATTTTATAGTTAAGAATACTTAATAAGGCCTACAGAAAGTGTAGCCTAGAGGCCCCTGAATTCCTTAATCCGTTACTGGTTATCAATACAAGGAAACTGTGATATCTATATAATTAATAAATGCTAATAATGATACCGCCTATTACATTTTATGTAAACCTAGTCCTTCTCAATATTTAAAACTTTTGCTTTCTTAATATAATTGTTACAGTTAAGTCAAAAAACGCACGAGTTTTTTTTACTGCCGGTCTTGCTTTTAACATCACCTCTTTTGATAATTAAAAAAATCCATGGATCCTGGCTATTAATGACAATAGAAAGGCTCTATTGGAAGCTCTATAGCTCCCTAGCAGTGAGCAGCTGTCACTGTAGAATTATCAAACTATTTTTTCGAACATATTTTAATATTTGTTCCAATTATGACAAGGAGTGAAACAGCGCCTGTATTGGGTTATCTCGGTTTCCGTAGTTAAGAACAGGCACGTCGAATTACTCACTTCCGGGTAAGGGTGCCTGAGCAGTCACGCGAGCGACTGTCTGCTCTTGCGGTTTCCGTTAATTAATCCAGCAACGTGCTAATTGAATCTCTTCCAGTGAGAAACTGTTGAAAACACAATAAGTGGCGTTACTTTGTGTCTCAATTTAGTTATCGGTGTGAAGTTAAGAATACCGGCTGAGCAGATCCTGGTGTACATCTCGCACTGTTAAATAATGTTTGTAATCTTAGACGCTTCAGATTTTAGTGTCACGCTTGTTTTAACTCTTTAAGTAGTTAACGCATGCAGTAATTTGTGTAGAACTTTCCCTTAATTTACACGAAAGTCTTTAAGTCATTAATTTCTTCATCTTGCTTATTTTATACGTAAATAGAATCTCTGTGGTACAGTCTGTATTTTGTCATAAATTTGAAATCGTTTTATTTTGTTGTCTGTTATAGGTATAATTAGTAATGATTAGTAATTTTCTGCCATAGTAGGCCTATGTAAACTTTATATGCTGGGGCAGACTTTCTTGTGTATAGTACTCTGTTTTACTGTAGTTTCTTTTTAGTTGCCCACACAAATTAATGCATTTTAACAGCTATATTGATGTTTCTAAATTAAATTATGAATGTTCTTGATCTCAGTACGTGTGCCGTTTTATTTTTAGTTCTGTAGCACTGCCTACTATTGTGAAATGGAAATACATGATTACGGGTTAGATTGGATTGTACTGTTTCTTTTGGTGAAATGCCCAGGGTTTGCTCTTAATTTCTTTGCAATTATCAAGCGGAAATCATTGATACAACGTAGTGTCTAAACACACTCACCTGAACAACACTAAGCTAATTTTTCATAATTGAAATCCTCCAAATGGTTTCAAAATTGAAACCATTTAAATATTTCGATCTTGATCGATGTTGACTGATAAATGGGCCTATATATTTATGCCTACATCACCATTTTTTTTTTTTTTTTTTGAGGGTTATCAAGTTGTTTTTTCTCAGCAGCCGATCAAGTCCTTGCATGGATATCTAGGATTTACACAAGTAGGTGTATTGTACTTCGTAATTTTAATTCTAATAAAAAGCAATAGGCTTTGACGAACTGTAATTGTCAACGACATGACAGTTCACAACCGATCAATTCGACACATGAAACGTTATCTGTACAAACGATAAATCATATTAGATAGTAAAAGCTTTGTTTTTTTCTACAAATGTCATGTCTTTGTTAGTCTCATCATACATGCCATGTTATAATATCGATTTCAAATAGACGCAGAATATAGCAATGAGCCGAACCCGTAGGCCTATGTCGGTAGATAAAAATCGGCTAAAATCAACAGGTTTTTGAGTCGTTTGACATGAAATATTTTCAAAACGCAAAATAACTGTCAAAATAACCTTTCTTTAATTACAGAACAAGTTACCTACACAAAAAAACTTGAACCTTCCAGATCCCCCACTCCACGTATCACATACATACTCTATAGTACACCCGAAATCACATATGTACGTGGAAGATTAGCCGTTAACTACCGAGACTCATTGAAATGCTAAGAGGTGACTGACGATGTTAACGACTCCTAAGCTTCAGCACATGTTGTTTATCACGCCTTTCGTATCAAAACTTTAAAAAAAATAAATTGGCCTAGCCATGTACAGTACGTAGTTTCGGTATAATGTGCATTATTTTTGAACCTGTATTTTCCCCTGGTGTATTATGTCGCTTAATTTACGACGAAATCATGGGCAACGTTTCTTCTTTTTCTAACAGTGACGGAAAATAGCAAACCACTTTTTAGAATAAAAACTATTGCACTCTGCAGATTGCAATTTTAACAAACAAAAGCAAACTATTGTTTATTGAATCAGGCGTTAGGCCTAGAAAACTAGTTAGGACCACAAACAAGTTCTTTTAACTTATGACATCAAATCATTAATAACATATTTCAATGGCAATGTGTTGCAGTGCACATGTTTTCCCGAAAGGGTATAAGAAATAATAGGCCTATATGCTTTTATACTTTATGCTGTGCTTGTTCTTATTGGTGTTAAGTCCTCGATCGGGGATTTCCCGATAAAGTAATTGCTTTACTGCTTTTATATGTTTATATTATTTCTCTGAAAAAAAGGTTTTTATTTATATTTTGCATTCGCTTCTTTGTGTTAAACTCACGACTTTAATCAAAATCACGCAACTATACGGACCGCACAGGCATATTCTTACACCTAAATCATGAAAATAAATTACTTTGACTATCGATAGACATTAATATTAATGTCTAACCAAATTATTTTTTTACATATTATGTTGATACCTTTAAGCATCATTGTTTTAAAATACTATAGCGACGGGCGCATTGAGAAATCGCGAGCGTAGCGAAGGACGAGAAGACATGCTGGCTGTGACTGAAGAATGACTGAGCATCTGCATACAGTTAAGCCTCACATCACCAAGCACAATGCTAAGAATTGGATGGAGTGGTGTAAAGCGAGCCACCACTGGGCTCTGGGGCAGAGGAAACATATGGTCTGTGAAGCGATGAAGCACGTTTCTCTGTCTGGCAGTCTGATAGATTACTATGGGTTTGGTGGATGCCAAGAGAATGTTACCTGCCTGACTGCATTGTGCCAACTGTAAAGTTTGGTGGAGGATGGATAATGGTATGGGATTGTTTTACAGGGATTGGGCTAGGCCCCTTAGTAGTGATGACGACAAAGAAACATACTGATGGGACAGATAATGCTGAGATTCCTGAGCTTTTCTCATTAAAGTCAAGTCCAGCGATTCGAAGCAGTGAGTAGACGTCAGAGGTTTCGTATTCTGTCAGCCCTTAGAAACATTTTTAAAAGCAAGATGAAACCTTTGGGTGTCGTGTTTTTCTCTGGTTGGAGAGATTGCTAAAAAGTTTGTACTACGTACAACACCATTTGATTCAATAAGGAAAGTGGTAATGGCTAGTGGTGGTCCTCAGGTGTTTCAATGGCACACATATATAGGGTTTTACGGTATGACCAAAATATCGTATTTCGATGACAATACATATGATATCATGCACATTGTCTGTAAATTCAATGAATAAATGTTTTATATAAAATGACCACATGGAAAGACATTGTTACATTTTGACAAAATGTATCAAAAAATAAAAGGAGCTTACTCATATTTTATATTTGTTTTATTTAGAACCTTTCCAGTTAAGCATATAACAAAATATTTTTATTAATGTATAAAATACAAAAAGCTATACAGAACACCATTAACTGTGAAATGTGCTGCATACTGTACACCTACATGAAACCTAGCTATAGTGCTCGGCCGCAGGTTGGGCAGTGATGATCAGGGCCTCTATGCAAATTTCCTGCTTTCATGTATACGAGTGCGATTTGCAACACAACAAAATAAACTATAGGTATAATATGAAACGAAGAACTATTATAAATTAGCATTTCATGTTTTAAATGTTTAGACTGGAAAATACAACACCATAATTCCTGGACTTTTGTATTTAACAAAATATATTTCGTTAAATGGACACCTAATGCCATATTATACAGTTGCATCAGGGACTACAAGTTCAAGTATTTTACTTAATATTTTATTTCTATGCCAGTACTTATGCATACTTACTTTTACAAAGTAGAAAGGCCAATGGAGTACTTCAACTTTTAGAATAATTTTTGCTTGTTGATTTCTAGTTTTACTTCTTAAGTTGTTTTATAAATTCCCCCACCACTCTTAAATATGGTACTTACTCCCTGTTCCCTCAGTGTTGTAATTTTCTTTAGTAATTCATTTAAACCACATTTTTTTTATGTCCAGTTCTAACTCTGGCTGTGGAGTACTTGAGGCTGTTGCCCCTCACCTCAGACAAAAAGTCTGTCTCAATTCCCATGAAATCCAGTCTCAGGGAAATTTGCATTAGTATTGTCATACATACAACGCCTAAGGTAATCTCCTAAAATAATTCAAATGATAACGTGCCCACATTTTCAAACCATTCAGGCAATGCCTTCCAGGCATTTATCCACCAGCAACAATGTAAGAACAAGTTTCTCTCTGTATGTAAATGATCTCATTCCACAGATTTACCTATCTGCCTGAATTGTGGTGTATTTTAGTCCCTCAGCCCTCAGCCTATGAAGATTCCTGGATCATATTATTCCAGCGTATTATGTCACTGTGGAAACCTTTGTGAAGTATCACATTAGACATATATGAAAACAAAACTGAAAATATAAAATTTAATATCCAAATTTGTATATCCATAGATTTTCCAAATTTCCCATTTCCCTTCTGGGTCACAGGGGGTCCGGAGCCTATCCTGGAAGCTACGGGCACGAAGCGGGGAACAACCCAGGATGGGGGGCCAGCCCATCGCAGGGCACACTAACACACTCTTCACTAACACATGCACACCTATGGGCAATTTAGTAACTCCAATTAGCCTCAGCATGTCTTTGGATTGTGGGGGGGAAACCGGAGAACCAGTAGGAAACCCCACGGCAGCATGGGGAGAACATGCAAACTCCACACACACGGAACCCAGGCGGAGACTCTAACCCGGGTCCCAGAGGTTTGAGGCAACACTGCTAACCAGTGCACCACCATGCCACCCCAAATTTGTATATTACAGTTTCAATTTCTTGCAATATGCACCAGTCCGCCTCATGATCTAGACCATAATAAGCAGTTATTGGATGGATGGATGGATGGATGGATGGATGGATGGATGGATGGATGGACCTGTCCTATTTTGGATTGGTGTCCCATCCTAGGTTATTCCGTTTCTTAAGCCCTTTGCTTCCGGGATAGGTTCTGGTCCCCACAACCCTGCATAGGACAAGCGGGTAAAGAAAATGGATGGATAGATCATTTGGCCTAGAACTCCAAATTTACTTCTTCCATTTATACCATTAGTAATAATGTGGAAAGGGATCATGTGAAATTTCTTTCTTGAGAGAAAATAACAGATCTCTTCATGGTGCTTAGTCTTCTGTTGCTGATGGGAATTTGGCCCTCAGAGAAAAATATTTGGGGATCCCTGCTCTGTTGTAAGAATCTGGAATTGATAGGAATGAATTGGTTCATCCAGCTCTTGAATCTATGTTAGTGTATGAAAAGTAACATAGAACAAGCTAGTTTTTTGTAGTCTTTTAATAAGTATATCATGTTGGTCATTTAGCTGGATAAGCAGTATGGATGGATTTTCATATTGATGCTACACTATGCCAAATTCACCATACAGATCTGTATGTGTCATTCACCGGGTAATCATGACTACAGAGACCCAAATGCAGAAACAATTATGTGATTGCTCCAGGAATTCCTGTGATTATAGTAATCTGTCCCCTGTTTTACAGAAAGGTACAGTAACATGCGCAGAAAGTAGGTCGTTCATCCACTTGAGATTATTCTTGGACATTTTTATAGGTCAAAGTCATTTTCTTCCAACCAGATCAAATAATTTATTTCAATTAATTTTTATAATGGGGTCTTCCTAATAAGATTGCCCCTGATCACTTAACATATCATCTAGAAACAACAGCACCTTTAAGTCTGTAGGTAGATACTGATTTAACAGCATAGGAACATATGGCTGATTCCTTTCAAGAATCAGTAATCCACAGGGTTGCCAACTTTGGTCAACTGGCTGGCATGAGATTTTCAATTTAAAGTCATGTACATGTATGTAACAGTTTTATTACCTTATAAATAGATGGTTTGCAAGCTACCCCAACATTTGGATGTAGCTTGTATTAGGTTTATAATGCAATTATATTGATTTGCTGTAAGATTTCTTGTGTGAGCTGAAAGAGTGTCACGCCAAATGCATGAGAGCTGGCAGCCCTGAATCCATCTTTTAATTTTCCAGTACCACTTGTGCTGCACAGGCTTGTTTTGAGTATATCCCAAGATACGGCCTAATTAAGATGGAATACCATGGGCAGGATTCCAATCATTGCAAGACACACTATTACACGTAGTTGAAACAACAATTCATATAACCACTTGTTTTTGTTTTTAAATAAAGAAATTGACTCACCTGCATGGACCACACAGGAAATTAATTCATGATGGCCAGACCTGTTTTAAAGAAACGGCACAAACCCTCATTTCCAATTAAAATTCAACCCTGACATCGTGTAATTTTCGTACTGCACTCACTGTTATCTGTAAATTCTTAATTAACCGTCCATCCATCCATCCATTTTTTTTATGCCTGATTGTCCTATACAGGGGGGCGGGGGTCCGATGCCTATCCCAAAAACTACGTTTGCAAGGCAGGAAATAACCACGGACCGGTAGGTCATTTTGGACATTTTAATTCATTCCTTCTGTAGTTATTTGAATAATTATGTTATGTGAAATGTTCCCTAATTTCACAGGTTACATTGCAAGTATCCCTGCCTTCAAGTCATGTCGGAAAAATCGTAAATACGAGATAAGAGCACATGAACGCCACCACAAAGTCGTATTTATCAGTGGGAAACACGGGATTTTCTTTAAGACCTGACTTTCTGGCGTGTCATTACAACAATTATGGCCGGGGCAACGGATAGCTCCACTATGAAAGGCAAGCTATTTTTAAAGCAGTACGTTTTATGAAGCGTGTCATTGCAAAACACTTTATTGTTTTTAATGTTCATGAGATTATTGAATGGTGTACCGTGAGAAAAATGCTAGGTTTTTGTCTCAATATTTGATATGTAGCTGGTCAGCTACCTGGTGTTTGAGCAAGGGATTACGAAAAGTTCAGTTAATGCCATGAATGCGTTTTGGCGTTGGAGGAACGAAAAAAAAACAGCAAAACAAAAACTATATAGCTTTCTTATCGCTTCCATTTGGTTCCGACTAAACTACTTCCCCAACTCCCTACTCGGATCTTCTGAGTAAGACTTGAAGGCAGCAGTCAAGGTACTATCGCGTCCCTTAGGGTCGTGGAAGCGTTTGCGTCACGTACGTAGGGCACGTAAGGAAAACCACGTGTAGAGGAGGGTGTGGCTGCGCGGTTTGGCGCAGCGGGAAATCTATCCGTGTAATCTTTTCCTGATTGCGATATGAAATGATATTCTTAAAAAATATTACATTTAACTAGGGATGTCCATTTCGGATTTTTTCATTAATCGCCTACCGTTAACGATAGGAAAAAATATTCAGAATGGATGCGTGTCTGTCACCAAATAGCCTACCAAAATACCTATACGGAAATGCTGTAGAAATTAGAAATGCTTTATTTTTTCAAGTGCAAACACTTCATGACTTATGTAAATAGTCATTAGAAAATGGTCAAACCTAACAATGAATAAAACATTTAATCCTCCAGCGCCAAGTGCGTTAACTGGGAGGTCCGGGGCAGCCTCTCCCGTGTAGGAAAATATTGTAAAACTCAAATGAACTGCAAGTAGCCTGCACACTTTTTAACATATAGCATGGAGAGTGCCGTAACTAAATAGTGAGTATCCAAGCGTATATTTCTTTTACATTCTCCGTTCTATGCGTTTACCACACTGCAAACTTAACATATTTTTTCATTACAATTACAATTTATTACATTTGCCTCCCCTCATTCCATAGACGAGCCTTCTAAGGCAGTAGCATTTAATCTGTAATTTTGGTCTTATTGGGAATGAAACACTTGTGACTGTAGCAAGGTAATTTCCCTGGGATACGGCGTGAATATTGCACAGCAGAGCTGGCTAGCGTCAGGTCTGTCTGTTTATTTGAAACAAATATTAAATAGTATGGTATAGAACTGTGATTTATTTGACATCCATTTGTAAGTTGCAGCATTTTAGTTGCGTACACGTCTTAACAGTAAGAATATAGTTTCATGTCGCAATCAGGAACCAATTCCACGGATACATTTCCCGTCGTGGCGGAGTGTGCCCGTGACGTCAGAGGCAGAGCGTGCAGTGGCAGCTGCTCTTGGTATAAAGCTGGTGTCCGGCATCACGCCATTTTGCGTTTCTGAGAGAAGACCGAAGGAGGCGGTGACGAGGCAAGGACACGTTTTCGTTATTACGCGAATAAAATCTTTAAGGTATTTTTACATTTATTTCCCAAAAGGCAGTGTCCTATTTATGTAATCAGGAGTACATACGCATTTTTTTTGTTTTTAGGTTGGTGTATTTATACGGGTGGGAATCGGACAAACGCATTGTTTTGAGATCGGCAGCCGTTGTTTCCACATGCTGTCCATGACGTGGATATTGGTGTTTAATCCAAATGCATTTGGACTTGATCTCTGTCGTTAGGCTTTTCACGTAAGCCCCAAACATTTATGTGGAATTCTGGATTGGGTCGCTTAGAAATGGCGGTAGCTCACTCGCCGCACATCGTTCTCATTCGCATGGTTTCGCCATTTTGAATTTCGCGATGGCTGCTAAGTAAGGCTGTATCTCGGTGGACGTTTTGATCCAGGGTCTTTCAATAAAGCGGATGTATCTGAAACTGTAACCAATCAGTTGCATGTAAACATCTTGTGTCGTAAATCACACTTTTATAGTCTGCACGGATGCAAGCCAGAAATCTGTGTGAAGGCCCCGATCGGTTTTCTTAATGGTTTGTGGGGGCAGTTACAATATTATCATGAATTGAACATTCATCTGCTTGAGGGCTCTCGTAACTGATTTTACATTTCCATCCCCTAATGTTTCATGCTTCATTTCGTTTTCCATATACGCGGTGTTTATTAAGCACGTTGGATCCCTGTTCTTCTAAATTTAGCTGCACGCATGCGTAGGTCACAGATCCTAGTACGGTTTCTGCGACTACTGGATATCATGCTTGCGTATAATTATCACCGAGCCTATCCTCACAGGTTACATTGTTTTTCTCCCCGAATTTAGTAATTGGACCAACGTTAGTAATGGACTGCTTGGCTTAAAACAGTTTGTCTCAATCAGGTTAGGTGTTAAACAGTGTTCCTTATGACATGTCTAGTTGCTTTAACCCTATCAGACTGAATCACTGCTCCTTGAATGATAAACAATGTGGTTGTGCAGCTGGTACGATCTGGATTGTTCAGAATCCTTGACTATTTTCTCTTCTAAATGCTTTTTGTACGTTGAAATATGTGATGAATCAGAATGTGTTTTCTTCCCCTCTTACAGTTGGTCCAACATTGAGGACGGTTGACATGGGAGGTAATTGTCATCTTAATTGTGATCCGGCTGCTGGCTTTGAAATGGGGCTCAAACGTGGACCTTGATGTGCCTATTAATAACAATAATAATAATAATAATGAATTGATACTTTATTGGTCCCTGTGGGGACATTCTCTAACTGTAATGTATTAAGATTAACTTCCACTGTGTTGCTCTGCCCTCCAGATCCCAGTGTGCACAGAGACTGCCCTCTTGACTGCAAAGTCTATGTAGGCAATTTGGGAAGCAGCGGTAACAAGACTGAATTGGAGCGTTCATTCGGGTACTACGGCCCCTTGCGCAGTGTGTGGGTGGCCAGGAACCCCCCTGGTTTTGCATTTGTGGAATTTGAGGACCCCCGTGATGCAACAGATGCTGTACGTGAGCTCAATGGAAGGTATGGGGCAATCGCATATTGCAGCTTGTGGCGTTGGTTATTAA
This sequence comes from Hippopotamyrus pictus, assembly GCA_026781145.1. NCBI lineage: Eukaryota > Metazoa > Chordata > Actinopteri > Osteoglossiformes > Mormyridae > Hippopotamyrus > Hippopotamyrus pictus. The sequence goes on from JAODLC010000113.1 coordinate 9,549,859, forward strand.
GTAGCTATCTCAGCTTGGCTGTTTCAAGTACACTTAAATGGTTTCCTTCTTCCAGCGCTTGCATTGTTGTGCAGCGTGGGTTTCAAGTGAGTCTAAGATCTGAGCTTTGTTGGCTGTCGTCTTAATCACAGGACGCTCTGCGGGTGCCGTGTCCGGGTGGAGCTGTCTACTGGGGAGAAACGTTCTTGGAACAGGGGGCCACCCCCCTCATGGAGCCGCCGACCTCGGGATGACTACCGTCGACGCAGCCCCCCCGCACGCAGGAGGTAAACCTGCCCTGGTCTTTTCCACTTGTAAGAAGTGGCTTTGAGATCTTGTCCTTGTTAGTCACTTTCCCTGGCAGTTTAAAAAATTCAAGCTGGAGTTCCGTGATCACATTTCCTGTTAAGACACAGGCCCGGTTTTACCGAATCCACAGAATATTTTGGGAAGTGAAGAATAGCTGCAGAATAGTGCTGGTTTTATTGCATTTATGACTGTCAGCTAGCAAAGTTGTGGCATTGCACGTACGCCAGATGTGGTGCTTTTTTTGTTTTGGATTAGCTTTTTTTGCTCCCTTCCCTCATAAAAGCAGCAGGTTAGCGCTGTTGCTAATGTTACTGCAGGATACACTGCAGTCCTCAACTAATGAATCAAATATTTTGCGTTTCTTGGAACCTAGATTTATTGCTTTGGGGCAGATTCTTTCAGAATGTGCACTGGATGTCTTGTTAGCCTTTGTTTCATTATGAAGTTTGCTTTTTAATCTATATTAATAAAAACGAACCCCGTTGCAGAGTCATCACCATGCCTCTTCTCAGCACCCTCTGAGTTGGTCAACTAGTCCTCTTTCAGCATCATGTGACCAGCGTGCCCCATCAACTTGGCTGGTGTCATGTCACATGACCCAGGCCTGGCCAGTCGTCAGGTTGCACCGCCCATTGGTTCCTGACCGTGCTGTTCTCAGCGTCCTCTCCAACCTTAAATCGGCAGCAGCCTACCTCATATTTCCGACCAGTCAGCTATTTACTTTCCCAATGTCAACACAACCTACAAGCAGCAGCCCTCGGCTAACCAATAAAAGCAGGAAAAATCCGCAGCCAGCCCCCAACAGCCAGCCATCTAAACACCTTGCAACATCTGGCAAATCCTTTCAGCATACTCTGCCTTCCCAGCCTCCAGTCTGCTTTTCCTTCGCCATTTCTAGCTTGTTGAGAACCAGAAAAACTAGTAAGTTTTCCCTGCTTCATACAGTTTACTCCTGGTTCATTTTAAAAGCTGCTTCATGAGGTTAACCGATTTTGCTTAAACCTTCGAAGGTGTGTCAGTTTAAAGGTGAACAGGTCCCGTTGTAGGATATGACATTCAAGTCGGTTGAAAAGATCATTGTAGGCATGTCATTGGAGAGCTGTCACCTTTAAACTCCTAGAACAGAAATGGATGAAAAATTAATGTTCTTTGCCCAATAGATTGTCTGGGCCATGGTTTAGTATGACTGGACCTGGATGTGTGTAGTGTGTGAGCCTGGTCCTCAGTTGCACCAGTCACCTCGGTAGCGTGTGCCTGCATTTGCATTTTTATTAAATGCGTGCAGTTCCAATATAATTCCCTCTCCTCCCCCGCAGCAGTTGAGTCCAGGCTTCCTCTTGGTGCCTTAGCATGTTCTTGTCCTTGCATTGTCTCTCTACAGAGACGTGCAACACCTCTGTCCAAGTGTGGGCTTGAGCTTCCCCCACCATCTGCCTCCTAATGGGGATGCTAGGGACCCTCCCCAGGTGATGGGGGAAAAGCGATAGCTCCTGTGGGGTGTCTGCAGAAGTAGAACTTGCCTTTCAGAATCGTCTCTAAGTTTTCATTGATTTTTCTGACATACACTCCCTATCTCTCTCTCCATCCTCTGTTGTCCCTGCACCCAGATCTCCACGTAGGAGGAGCGGCAGTCGCAGTCGCAGCCGGTAATTCATGCTTTGTTTCCATTGGCTTAGCCACGTCGGCCTATTATAGTTTTTAGAATCTGCCTTTCATATAACTTTGATCTTGCTTGGTGGGATTTGCACCTACATTAAGGCATTTTGGATTTGTTGTACAGATCTATCTCCAGAGACAGGAGGAGGGATAGGTCCTTCTCTCGTGACAGGAACCACAAACCTTCACGCTCATTCTCCAGATCTCGCAGGTAATGGTTTGCTCCATTTGGTTCTGTCCTTTTAGTAGTGATGTGTCATGAGTTAGGCAGTCTTGTTGTGCTTTTCCTGTTAGATTTAGCTGGCTGTAAGCTAATCCAGCCATACCACCGCAGTTCCAATTACGGCCTATCATTCGTGAGATGTGGCATGGCAGTTGTGGTGCATATAAACTGCTAATCGGTGTGTAAGTTTTAGTACTGAACTAACCTATACATTTTTTTTTCTTAGTCGTTCCAGGTCTAATGACAGAGTAAGAAGAACCTGAAAGCGTTGTCTGAAGAACTTGCTTGATCATACATTAAGATTTATATGGACTTTTGGCTCTTTAAAATGTCCCTTTTCAGCAGTTTTTCCTGTGATGTGCAAGGCGACCAATTCCAACAGTGTATGCAAGATTGTGATATGCCGACGATTTGTACAAATGTGTTCAGTTCTTGTATGGTCTGATGAGCACTGTGCCCATCTGGACATTGGGATCTGTAGAGAAATGCCTGAAGGAGGGTGATACTGTTGGCATGTTTGGAGCGCCGTGTGTGGCGTGAAATGACCCCCTTTTTTATTTTTATTTTTCCCCCTTTTCCACCTGTCTTTTGAATTAAATTTGTTTGTAGAAATCTGGTGTGTTTTTGAGGGTGCAGCATCTCCCTTTACGAAGTGTGTGTGTGTGTGTGTGTGTGTGTTGTGATGTAGAAGTACATCAAGGTGTATATCATGCTTCTCAGCTTTTACGTGCTGCTGCCCTCTCACCTTCATGTAGCTCTGCTGAATCTTATGGGTTCATTAGCTGGGTGGTTGGTTCATGGATGTCAGTGGGGCAGCATTTCTAGGTTTGGCACAGAGTTTTACACTGAGACAGTAGCTTCCTTTGGACACGTGTATCTGATCTACACTTAGTGGATTTTTTTTTTTTGCCCTTATTCAAGGGTCCCACTGTAGAACTGTTCTGCTAAATGGGAATTCAACTGGCCCCTTACTGTGACTGCAGTTAGCTTCAGGAATGATGCACAAACTTTATCACTAGGTCATTCATAAAGTTGCATCTTCAGCGTCATTGATTTCACCCTTCCGTAATATTTGTTTGTATAACCCTTGGCAATAACAGCCTCCACATTTTTCTTGTCACTGTCTGCTAGTAGTTATTTTAATTCTTCAGTTGTATTTCCAAGTTTTGAATGTATGTTAGCTTGTATCGTGCCTTGACAAACACCCTCCCCCACGCACACAAAACAACTCATCTACACCTCTGCCTTCAAAGAACCATTTTTATTAAGACATTTAGAACAACTCAAATATAATTCTGAGACTAATTTTAATTGCATTGGTATTTTCAAGTTAGTACTGCAGTCCTGCGATTTCCTCCACTCCTGCTTGCTGAGCCATCGGTAGGGCGACCCGAGGTCATCAGTGTCCCGCGCCCCCCCCCCCTTTCCTGCCTGTCTGGCGCACTAACTAAAATCAGGGCGCCCACATCGTCAAGGTTAATTAGCTCACACGGAATCATATTTGCGAGACGTGCAAATGTCACAACCCGTTTTTTTGTGCGGGCTCCCTGCCCCGCCCCGGCAAGATTCTGGGTGGCTGCCAATGTCACCCATGCCTAAACCCGCCAGAAATTGCAGGATTCCTTTTCGTAATGACAGATTTAAGTGATATTCAAAGTTATTCAAACCGATTGAAATCGGGACTCATAGCTGGCCAGTTTAAAACTGATTATTTTTCTGTGCTCCTATATTCCACGGATACATCGTATCGTATATAATATGTATTTTCAAAGCATAGTTATTGATTATACGATTAATTTTTATTTATAGACAGAAATTTTAAACCACGGAAGGGGCTAGTTAAACCCTCGACGGAAAATATCCAAAGAAGCCCAAGATAGACGAATCTATCTCGAAAATAAATACAATGAAAAGGAGGATTTATCTCCAATTTATACAAATTCCACGCATGCTTCGCGAGCCTACTTCGAATGCTGGGTCGCCCCCTCTAAACAGCCAATCCGTGTCCACTACGCGCCTGAATCTTCCTCATCCTCTGAACCAACCCGCTCATTTCATCCAATCATAAGCACCTCCCGCCCCCATGTCCAATATGAATTCGCACCACCCCTAACTGGAGAGCCAAACTCGGATTGTGAGTGGTCTGTGCCTGTCAGTGAATGTAAGTAATTCATAGGTACATTGTAACAGAACTGAACCACAGATCTACGTTTCACTTTTTTTGCTGAAATTTAGTGATTGACGTAGTTCCTGGGGGTGGAGGGATTGTTTCTATAGCTACCAAGTAAGTACAAATCGGTGCGCCTACAGTACTTAACCATCTCACAATTTGGCGCCGCATTGAGCACAGAAAGGTGCGACGTCATAGTAATTGTCAGTTGGCAGTGCTGAGATCTTAATTTCACGCCAAAACATCATACATTCCGGGTTCAGCAATGCTGTAAATCGCTGTAGTGTATAAGATTAGAGTTAAAAATGCCGCCTGCGACCACGATAGCGAGAATTACACGGAATGTATTTATGAGAAGAAATATATAAAATGTTATACTTGTAAGAAAATAATTTGCGAATGAACACCATATACCGCTAATGATGATTTTAACAGCAGAGTAGGCCTACTAGGATTGTTTGTGCGTGATTAATAATTAAATATTTATTTAATAAATAATTTAGATAAATATTTATTTAATGTACCAATAAATTATACAAACTTATATGTGTTCTATATTTAACTTTCCCGGGTTCGGTGACTGCGGGAAAAACGTGGAAGAAAATTCACGTGTGTTTCTTGGGTCTCCAGCACGTGTATCTGCGGCTCAGGCTCCGCCCTTGCACGAGCCGCGTGGCATCCCGCCCACCGACATTATAATTCCTCGGCGCCGGCAAACGTTCATCATATTTTTTCGCGAACGGCAGAACCTAGTCTTATATTGAGACTGGTGATAATTGGCGCTCTTGATTTGCACATATTATATATATATATATATATATATATATGCCCGTTTTCTTCTAAGACATATTGTTATATTTCTAAGTACAACGTAATAATAGAAGACCCGGTCTTCTTTTCCAGCGAAACTAATTCATCTATAACCATTGGAAGACTTCACTGGATCAGGGCACGTAAGTTCGCCGGTTTATTTGTAGAAAAAACTTTTGAGTTTTGTGTAATCTGGAAAGATTTTTTTGTTGGTAGGCAGGTTTCAATGATTTGTTTTTTAATGTGTGTTTATATAAATTGGTTTGTAAGGACCAGATGCTTTGCAATTAACTGCTTCTTATATTACACTTACAAGTTAGTATAAATAACTATGGACTGTTCATTATGAATGGAATAGTCGTTTCTTGGCATGTTATTTGGCTTTATAGCATTTTGTTTGTGTGGTTCTCTATCAGACACGAGCTCTGTATTCACGTGCTCTGTTCCCGAATACGTCACTGTATTCGTGCCCGCCCCTCCGCTTCAGCTTGTCTCATTGCCACGCCCCTTTAGTTTTGTTTTACTTTATCGGTATTGAGATGGAGAATTTATTTAATACCGTACGTTATTTTCCTAAATGTGGTGGTTTAACTGATCCATATTTATTTATTCTACCGACTTTATATGTTATGTCTCAATACTAAACCACTGACTACTGAATATCTAATTAATAATTAATGTGTGGGACGAATAATGAATATGTTACAAGACATGTTTACGAATGCCATCGCTGTCCAGTTAGATACAACATTCTGAGTACTGTTCCCGTTACCCGTGGATTTCTGTGGGCATATTTAATAACACTTCCATTTGACTCCTTTTATGGAGTTATTGAAATATTTTATTTATCACTCATACTCTGCACCATTATTTTTACATCACCGACTGCCAGTGAATTTGTCAGCTTTTCCATTAAGCTTGAAGTTGTTATCCAGGCTTGCCGAATTACATGAATGTGCCGTAGCTTTAATGTTGCGACCTGAGCAGCATACTCTGAAACATCCATCCATCCATTTACCAAACCACTTATCCTTCTGGGTCGCGGGGGGTCCGGAGCCTATCCCGGAAGCTGAAGGCACGAGGCGGGGAACAACCCAGGACGGGGGGCCAGCCCATCGCAGTACTCTGAAACAATGTCCACAAAAAGTCGTAAAGTTTGAAAATACACCTAGGATTTTAATATAATCCATTTACACCTCAATGTGAAAAATATGAAACATCTACATCAAATATTAGGCCTATAAATGTGTTCTCTATTTGATCGAGATATTTTACTTGATGTTTTGCAAATATTGAAACGTCTACATAGGCATTGACAGGGTGGAGTGGTGGGGCTGAGGCTTAGGATCTGTGCCAGTACTCAGAAGGTTGCTGGTTCAAATCTTGTGAATATCTGGGGTGATTCTATCCCGTTGGACCCTTGAGCAAGGCCCTTAACCTGCAGTTGCTTCACCCTGGGTCCTCCAACTTGCAGGGAAACTTAGGGGTTGGTGGCAGGGTTGGCACTGCAGCCACCAGAAAAAACTCACGCTGTAGTATTTGGGCTATTGCAGTGTTGATGCATCACCCACTGCATGGCTGCACTCAGGTTATCCTCCCTAAGGTGGTTTCTCATGTGGTGGGTGCAGCAATGCATGATCCCTTACCTCTCTCCTATATATAGGAGTTGCTAACTGATACGTTTAATTATATGTGAATATTTTATGTTTTGAGAAAACCAGCATTGTGAATTCCTAGTATATTTAGCAATGGCATCTTAATATGTAGAATTATGTTACCATATTGAGATAAAAATACCATAGGCTGATGGTCAGATATACAGTGTTCACGGAAAGTCTTGGGATGCTTGCTTAATTCAGTGAAAATATTGCACATGTATTGGTTTTATAAGATACATTATTACTTAATTTGTTTACAAATATACATACATACATACATATATATCACATAGTTTTAAGCAAATATATACAATTGCTTTAAGTAAGAAATTCATGTAGTAATTGAAAGCCACATTATAGTTCTAACAGAGCTGTTCTGACTTAAAAAAACTTCATTGACAAGCAGTCTCACTAATTAGTAACACCTTTGCAATAACACGAAACACCAAACGTTTGTGTTTAACATCCCTTTGGTAGCCAATGACTACAATTGCATTTAACAACAAAATTGCAAGAATGGAACTGAATGAGTCGGTCGAAAAAAATTAGACTTAATAAAAAAGATGTCTGTAGTAAGATATGTGTATATATTTTTAAACTTCTTGTCAATGGACTTTATTTAATATATAATATTATTAAATATGAAAGCAATAAATGTGCTAAATGTTTACGTTCTAAATGAAGAAAAAAAAAATCCACCACTAGTGGTCGCCATAATATTACACCTAGTACCTATGTATGCCTTATGAGTCAGTGAGGGTGTTTTTTATATACTCTGTTAAGCAGACTTGCCCAGACATGTACAGATTGATTCTGGGCTGAGAATGTTACATTTATTTCCAGCTGGGACTGCTGGACAGAGGGTTTTTGGTTAGGGCACAACTGAAATGACTTAGGCAAGCTTATTTGTACAGCACATTTCATACAGGAAGCTAATTTAAAGTGCTTTACATGAACATAATAAATGCAGATCAATTGTAAATCAAATTGCATTTAATCAATTAATTAAAAAGAAATTAACTTTAAAGACATAGAAACGTGTGGTAGCTTATATGGTGTAGGCTATTTTCTGAGCTACACATTACAATATCTGAAACACCTTTACTGAGCTTGCCTGACATTTTTTGTCCTCTTGTTTTATAATTGTATTTAGCTACAATGTATTTTGCATACAATTATGATGTTTATTTGATCTTTGAATCAACCATCTAGTTTATGTTGTGCTTTATTTTTACTTGTATTTTATTTATTTTATGTATATCACTGCTGCCGCCTGTAGACTTTGCTATGCATTTATGTTAATTTATATTCTTATTCTATTTTCTGCGGTGAAAGGAGGATGTGCAAAGTAAGAATTTCATTGTAGAGCGAAACTGTTTGTTTTATGACAATAAAATGCTCTCTCTCTCACGTTCGTGTAGATCCATGTCCAACGAGAAGAATTTCCCAGTGGCTCACGGGAAGGGACGGGTACGGCGGCGGCTTTTCGGGCCTGTAGACCATGAATTGCTGCAAGTGGAGTACCAGAACGCCCTGAATAGGGAACTAGAGGATGCTAGATACCGCTGGGGTTTTGACTTCCTTACTGAGACTCCTTTGGAGGGGAGTGACTTCATCTGGGAGGGGGTCTCAGGGTCAAAGCTCCCCTTACTGTACCGCCCATCCAAGATTCCCCGAGAAACTGGCTTGAACAGCAAGGAAAACGTATCTCGCACTCCAGAGAGGTACATCTCCCTGACCCTGGCCTTGGAACAGACACCCGAGAAGAACCAGGCTGGGAAGATGAAGAGGAAGCAGACCAGCATTACAGGTGTGTAGCGGACGGATAATGTAAGTCTGGAAGGCGGTGTCGTCATTTGGAGAAGTGCTCCAGCCAGATGAAGAGTGAATGTGAGAGGACGCTGTATTGGGATGGAGACATGGTGTGTAGGAATGTAGCAGTCGAGGAAGCTGACTTCCCATTTATTAGATGGACATTTTGAGTCCTGGTATTAACTGAAATCACCATGTAGATGATACAAAAATTAGTAATTGCTGGTCACACAATTTGAAAATTCTGGATAATTTCATTCTGTGAAATGTATTGAAATGCACTATTAAAGTCATGGGTGTACTCTTCAATGTCCTGGCCCAGTCTCAGAATGCCATGAGCATTAACTCTACTCCTTTCTGCTTCCAATAGATTTCTACAAGTCTAAGCGCCGTATGGTGGCCACGCCCAGGAAGTCAGGGCAGTGAGCAGAGCGGGATGTTTATGGAGAAGCAGCACTTCCTGCCTCAGCAACAACCATGCCAGGGTCCATACTAACACAATCAGGAAGCTAACTGAATTATTCAAGTACACACCAATTGTAAAAACCTCTTTATATTTGCTTAAAGTACAAATGGATCTCCATCAAGGACAAGCATCCATCTTTGGCAACTTGAGCTTTCTAAGTTGGGGTTTAAAGTAGGATATATAGTGTTTCATGGCAGTGTCCTAATTCAGACCTTAAACGCTGTCCGTATATCACTGATGGCACTATAGGTCTAATTTCCTAAAGCCTGCAAGACAAACTCTAATATGCAGTTACAGTTGTGGTATACTTGTATCTCTATCATGCAACTGAAACAGTGACAGACTCGATCAGTCCTTTTTTGATAGACCATTTTGTTATTGCTGCTTGAATTATAACTGTTTATTTAACTGCATTTCCATAAAAAACAGTTAAAGATCAGTGACCACAAAGATATATACAGAACTTCCACTGAATTTTACAGTGGCGTGTAGGTACTACAGAAAAATCATTTTCCTGCAGATGCTGCTGAAAACTGAATAGCAATTTCAGCCCTTGACATCTCGTCCCAGCTTTAGCAGAGGATGTCCTGGCACCCCTTCTCTGGGCCTGCCTTGCCAAAAAGGACCTCCGTTCATTACCAAGTCGGACCGACCGGGCTTTTTGTTGTCTCAGTACAGACTGGCTATATTCCTGGAGTAGCACTTAGCCTTTGGGTCTGTCTGAGCTGTAGCTGTATATCAGTTCCACAGATATGCAATTCTAGAAAGTTCAATTTTTCGTCGAAAGTGCTTTAGCCCCTCCAAAGGCTCTGTCCCTGTTTCTGACCACTGATGACGATCAGCCTTCAGGGTGGGTTAAACTGAATGTAGCTACATTGAAGCCCATGTTGTCAGCATTACACTTTGTGATGACTATTTGTCGAACTATATTTTTCATGGTTTATCTGTAATTCACGTTATTCCTTTATCGTTCATTTGAAGGATTCCTCAATTAACATAACATGCATTTTAATGTTTTATTATTTATTCCTATTGCGCCATGGGCGTCGCCACCGTTAAATTTGAGGGGGACGTGTCCCCCTCACATTTCATAAGTATTCGTTCGGACCCCCCCACATTTAACATAAACTATTAGTTTTATGCCAGTGTGTCTCCCCCTCCCCCATTCAAAATGCTTCTGACACCCCTGTATTGTGCCAATATAATTTTCCCTCTGCTTGGCCATTGAGAAGGATTCTCAGTATCTGCCCTGATTAATGGAGTTGTAGACATCTGTCATACAGCTAGATGGGAGCGATGGCACTTGCTGTCTTAGGAAGTGCAGAGGGTCATATCAGAGGAAGTTAGTAATGCAATTTCTCTGTAAAAAAGTAACTCCGTTTTGCACTTATACCTTGCTATGTAAATACAATTATTTTGCACATAAAACTTGCTCATGTTAAAATCATGAAATGTATTATTTATTAAGGACTGTTTGTGCAAATTGCAATTAAAATATTTCTATTGTCTCCGATGTGCTTTTTTCTTTGTCATTGTATTTTGTATTTGCTTAAAGAAGTAACATATAATATAATATACCACATGTATCTCTGTGGTTTTCCTCCAAGGGATCCCCATCTAGGTCCAGTAAAATTGTTCTCACATAACACTAGAAAACACACATCATGCTACTTTGACAAGGTAAAGCACCACAGATTAATCAAATAACCCGTGTCTTACTTATCCAAAATGAATCTCCTTAACTAGCAACAAATGGCTCTGTACCATGAAAGCCAATGTGAGGAAACATGCTGACAGGTGAATATGACCGATCCTTGAAGCGGAAAGTACAAAACTGCAACATTCCATGTCAGTTACACAACAGATAAACAGCATCACACTGGGTAACTTATACAGAGAGATCCATGCAATACACACCAGCACTTTGTGGTCAACATATGATAAGATGCCCCTGTTTTATGTATCACAATAGAATAACCTTGTCATGCACCTTAAAGGAACTACAGTGATGCAAAATGCCCATTTTGATATTTTTGTCCACACGAGCCATTCAGTTTCCCATGAGTGTTTAAATGACCTCATTAACCTTCCTCATCTGTGAGACGGGAATGGAATTTTCTGCGTATGTTCAGATTTGTACAGCACTCAAAGAATCTGATGATTGTTTCCCAGTAAAAGGAGACCTCTACCTAATCTCCTACATTTTAATTCCTAACAGAAAGTCCCAAGTAACACTGAAACAGTTTAGTCAGTTTTAAACTAAATCTCTTCTTTGAAATCATGGTATAGCCTTAAAAATGATCTTTTTCTGCAATTTAAACCAAGACAATTAAAGACTCGTTTGAGATACACGGTTCCATTATAACGGGGAAAATTATGCAATTTCTGTGACAAAACTCAGTATCATCAATGGCAAGGAACATATCCAGAAGATAATATCTAGAATAAGCTTAGGTTTTCTCATGTAAGTACCATTCACTCACTAATATCTTTAAATTACAAATAATTTGCATATCTGGACTGAAAGGTATAGATTTACCATGAATGTTAAAATTTGTAATCATGTCGAGAGAGCAGAACATTTGTTGCTACCAGGGCCCTGTAATGTAAACAAAAGAAGCCCTTCTAGAAACTAGACAAAAACTAGTCTCATAGATTATATGACACCGGCCCCCCCTTTCAGATGGTAGTTTTGGTTAAACAGGCAGAGATGATACAGTTAGAGAGCATACTTGTAGCCTAGTATAGTCCTGATATGACACTTGTTTCTTACCGCCACTGCGTAACTGCTTCGTATAAATACCACGTTAGCTACAAAGCAGCAATAATGCCAGAATATATGCACACCAGCAGTTAGATTAACTGTAAATTGATATTTATATATGCTGATTAAAGATAAATTGTACAGCAGTAAGCAGAACTATCGGCCCACACATGCACAGACAATCCTATTTTCACACTGAGTGTTTCATACTGAAGTGTTAAACTGCCACTTCATTTCCTGTGGAGAGCTGAGCAAGTCTTCTGTTTAGTTCTCTCCTTTTAGACTGCAAAACAAGACATTGCGTTTGACTGACCATATTCAGGATATTCAGTAACCGTGGCTGTCATAAATTCAGCAGCAAAAATTGTGTACAACTGCTTGTGTACAAGCAAGTGTGCAGTTTGGTGGCTGGTTCACAAGAAACAGGAAGTTAATAAACCTGGTTCTTTTTTGACAGTTTTTTTTTTTTTTTTTTTGACGAGTTCATGGAGGAAGTCTTGAGCTGTTGTCATAGTAATGGGCAAAGGAAACTTTTGTATTGTGAAAAAAAGTTATGAACCAGGTCATGAAGCAATAGGAATTCAGTTTTTAGAAAGACTTCAGGGTGCTGAATGTTCTGCCAACAATCGATTAAGGTTTAATTTTTCAGAATGCATAATGCTTGTGCGATTTAAGGTAAGAGTCTATCTCAGTCTCATCTTTTAATATTTGCAGTGAAATTAGGTCATGGTCACAACTGAAACACGTCTGGCATTGGCGTGGTGTAATTCAAAGTTTAATGTTTACGCTAAATACCATACTGTTACACATTGATAAGTGTTTTGTGGCAATTACATCAGAATTGTTCGATTCATAATGACATTTTTATTCTGCTGTATGGGTGTGAGAGTAGGTGTGGATAGCAAAGTATTATCACAATGAAAATTCAGCTGTGTACGAAGATTTTAAAGAAGCCTACAGATGGTTCTTTAAAAGCTTCTGACTTTCACAGTGCACCATCCCTCTACTGCACGTTGCAGGGACACTGACTACTGCATGTCAAAGCATGTAACTAATTTATGTCTCACAGTTGTACTGCTGAAGACTGTACAATACAAGATAGACAGGTGGCTTTTTCTGTTATGATTTAAATTAAAATTTAATTAAGATTAAATTATTTGTAAAGATTTTTAATAATCATGCAAATTATGTATAAACTCGGGTATTTACTGCATATTCTTTAATGGATATTCTGTAGCAACTGCGGGACAATTTGTTGATGGGGTCAGTCGTTCTAAAGGAAGTATTAATCTTCCTGCATAATTAAGTGTCCCCCAAACACTATTGATGTTTAGCAAACTAGCACAACTTTACTTTGGAAGAAAAAACATTTTTCCGTTGTTCTTCTACATTTTATAAAAATAAAATTATCCAAGAATTGTTCCATGTCGCTGCTAAATAAGTAATACTATGTCTTGGAAATCAATTTTTAATTTGGCTCACACATTTTCAGATGCAAAAAGCATCGGTCATATATCCATTTTTGAACAGCTGAACTGGTGTATTATTTTATGTCTAGCTGTACTGTACTAGTAACTGATTAAATCTAGTAACGCAGAACTGTTCGGGTTAGTTAATGAATAATGCACTGGACTTCTATTTTTGATAACTGAAACAGCTGGCTAATTTTAGAATTTTCATGGCTGCCCAAGAACTCTTGGTACTACTGTATTATTAAGATGTTATGAAATAAGATTAATTTTACACATTTCTTACCAACTGTGAAAAACTGCAGAAACACTGCAGAAATCCAACCACATACACAAGACGCCTGATATTCTGTTTCACATTGTCTATAGACAGTACCACAATATTGTTGGTCATCTGTTATGTGACAAATTTATTTATCTATTTGGTAAAAGTAAAAAATGACAAACCAGACCTTTTGTTATTAACAGGTCTCTAAATACATTGTGAGACCTGTGTTTGAAGACACTGGTCTTGTTCAGTCTCATTTTGTAGTGATCATTGTGCAGATGACATCACCTGTAAACTGCTGTGCTCCACTTCATTAAAATGATGGCCACGGAAGATTTGCTACAGTTTTCATCTTTTTCTCTACGGCAAATCATGTCCCAAGTCACATAATTTATTTTTACCTTTTAAAATAATAATAATTTAAAAAATCAAAGATCAGTTCAGTACTGCTGAAGCTTAATTTTACTTGGATAGGCACTCTGCTCTTTAATGAGGTATTCTTGATTGTCAGATCGTGGGTGATAAGCTAGATAACCCTTTGCTGCTGTGTGTGTCGACCATGCCGAGGGCATGATGATAAGCATGCAAACAGAAACTAGCTTCTTCTGGTATATCACCAAGAAGCCTTGCTTCCTCCATTGTTGTCCAGCTCTGTGTGGTATATCATGTGACTTTTAGAACTGGACATAAAAAAGCAGTTGATATGTGAAACAGTGTTTTAGTACATTTATGATATAGATGTTTAGCTGGGAAATCTTTTCACTCAGCATTCTTGCAAAGAAATTATTCACAATGTAATAAATTATGTGGTTAACACTATCAGCAACATCAGGCAGCATTTGTCACTTACGTGCGTGTAAATAATCTTGTTTTGCAGTTTGTACAAGCAAACTGCTAACTGGATATTGTGGTAAATGAACGAATGCAAACCGTCCAATCTAACATTCTGACATAAAATTTGCTTCACATGGTCATGCATTTGGGAAACAAAAAAATAATGGGCATAGTGAATGTTTGCTAAAACAGTGCTTATGCAGACGTGTCACTTGTCAGAAAGATGATATATGCTAATATGAAGTCACTTCGGCCTACTTTTTTTTCACCCATACAGGAAATAATGCAAGAAACCTGACTGGTTATTAGAAAGACACTAAAGCTTCTTTGAAAATATAAAGATATTAACTATTAATTTAAAATGAACTTTCACAGTATAGGTATTAACAAGAAAAATAATTCCGTAATTTCAACACTTGGAAAAGCTACATTTAAATGTAACAATCTCATCTCAGGTACAACCATGCTTTGTGTTCTATTCTGCCTGAGACAGGTTTCCACCCTCGGTGACCATGATCTGGATATGTAGTTAGAAGGTGGCTGAATTTATGGATGGATGGAATTTGTACCCACTGAAAACTCTAGGATTAATCTGTCCTATTTGTCATTCAGAATAGTAAAAATAGTAATCTTTGTAATTAGTTGCTTTGATAGACTGAAGTGGGAGATCTGAATGAAACTGATCAAATGTGTCAAATTTCAGGAATTCCTGTGAATTACAATGTCAAGCAAGAAGTCAGGAAAAGCCCGGAGAATAGGCTCCACCCGCAAAGATTTGCGTGGTCTGGGCAGCCAGATGAGGGACAAAGAGGCAGACGTCTTTACCACCCTGCTGGAGGAATCAAGGACCGTGGAGCATGAATCAGCAACCACAGGAGGAGAACCAAAGCCTAAAGAAGAGCAATCAAGACCCATGGGAGAAGAATCATGGACCACAGGGGGAGAACCAAAGCTTATGGAGGAACGATCAAGACCCATGAGTGAAGAATCACGGACCACTGGGGAAGAACCAAAGTCTACGGAGGAGGAATCAATGGCCATAGGGGTAGCATCATGGTCCATGGAGAGAAACTCTAGGACCACAGGGGAGAAACAAGAGGTGGACTATAAACCAGAAGAAAGTTCCCTGTCAGAGAGAACAGCATCTTTGTTGGCACTTGCCCCATCACATGACCCTTACTCCGCTGGCACACCTCACCTGGAATCTAACAAGATGGAGAAAAAAAAGAGAATGGGGTCCACTCGCAGAAAGCTTCCCACAGATCTGGAAGAACACAGAAGGGAAGGGTGGGATGGTGCAGAGCAAGAGGAATGGCAAGGGGGTGGTAAGCATGCAGTGGATGACCAGGCTGGAAGCACGACAGCCCAACCATTAGGAGAGTTACACACAGAGCCACAAAAGGCAAGTGAGTGTCTGGAAGGAAGGGAAGAATCTACCATCACAGGAAAACAGCATGCATTCCACATTTTAGACAAATCAGCTCAAAGTATGTATAGTGAAGAAGCTCAAAAGAATAAACAATTACACATAACCAATGAAAGCAACTTGATTATAAATTTAGACCAATCAGAAGGGAAGCTTACTGATGAGGACACCTATGATAGGGACCTGCTTCTCAGAGAACTTCAGTCAACAGACAGTGGTCAACTGGGCCATGTTGATGCTACTCTACAGCTGCCAAAATCAGAAAGAAGCACTCAACATGAGGACAACAAACATGAAATGGTTCATTTTGAGCATAAGAAGAGGAAGATGGGTTCTACACGTAAGGGGGGGCGTGCCTTACAGATAAAAAGTGACAGGGAACAAGAGATTGATATTTTACCTGGGGAGATGCTAAGAAATCCTGGAGACCCTGTTGACGTATGTGTGCTACAGGGCAAAGAGTCACAAGAGGAAAGCAGACTTGATGTGATACAGTATATGAACATGGAAGAAGTAAAAGAGGAAGGATTGCTGCAGATGGAGGAGAACAAGGAGGCAGAGGCGTTAACGGGAACCAATAGAGATAGAGAACAGGAGAAACACAAAAGCACAAGAGAAAGACATGAGAAATATACAATATCAGGGTTGTTGGGCACAGATATGCTTGACAATCGGGGGACACAGGAAGCAACAGCAGCAGATATTGCTGAGGAGATTTCGGTAGACATGGAAGGGAGGGAGATAGATAGATCAAGAGGCACAGGCATAGCTGAAGAAAGTATGAAAGCAGAGGTAAGAGAAACAGATTTGGTCACAGAAATTACAGCTCCAGGATTAGAGGGATCCGGCATGGTTGACAGGGAGACAGAGGAGACAACAGGAACTAGAATTCTTGAATTCGACGAGACTCACAGACTTAGAGAAACACACATATTAGAAGATAATGTGGCTCAAGAGAACCGAGGAAGTGATGGAGGACAAAGAGATGAGGCAGAGAAAGAGAGTGTAACAGATGGAGGACAAAGAGATGAGGCAGAGAAAGAGAGTGTCACAGATGGAGGACAAAGAGATGAGGCAGAGAAAGAGAGTGTAACAGATGGAGGACAAAGAGATGAGGCAGAGAAAGAGAGTGTCACAGATGGAGGACAAAGAGATGAGGCAGAGAAAGAGAGTGTCACTCCGGAGGTAAATGTGATGAAGTATGAAGGTGCAAGCAATGAGAAAGAGAGCACAAAAGAGGAAGAAGGAGATGCACAGGCTAAAAAAACAGGAAGGAATTGGAGGCAAACACAGGTGATGCAGATTGACTTAAATATGTTAGAGTCATTTTCTTCGGAAAAGTATGAGCAAGAAGTTACAGCCTCAGAAAGAGAGAGGAATTCACCATTAGAGAACCCCTCAGTGGAGAGTTTTTCATTTCAAGATGAATCCAAAACCTTTACTCCAGAGGAACAAGTAAAGTTCACTCCATTTGCGGATCTGCTGGAACCCTGCAAGAATAGCCCATTCTACAACTCAACCCATATGGAAGCACCATCTACAGAAGATGGAAACAAACAAAATTTTATAGCGCCCCAAGAATGGGAACACTTAGGCAAAAACATTAAGACAGAATCAACTCATGGGAATGCAACAGAAAATAAAATGGAGAACAGAAGTAAAGGGGCAGGTGATGACCAAAGTGAATCAGAAGAAATAAGAGCGGAAAAGATAGATGTGAAGCTGGAGATAGAGGAGAAAGAACCAGAGGTAAATATGGCAGGAGGAATCAAGGAGAATAAATGGAAGTTGGCAGAAGATGTAGACATAAAAATGAAAGGGACAAATATTGCAATGGAAGAAAGTGTAGCGGACTTTCAGGAATTCTCCAAAACAGAAACCACAGACTGCAATAAGGATGATTCTACCTACATTTATGATCCTTTCCATAATATGTCAGTAGATCCAATAGTAACTGAGAGGACTGCCACCAATACTCTGTCATTGGAGATGAATCAAAAATCTGATGAGAGCTTTCAGAAAGAATCCCCCCGTGTGCCGAAAAGGAAAAAAATGGGCTCTTCTCGCAAGGGAGGCAGGGGCCTACATAAGGAGACAGAAAAGAGTACAGGATTCAGCAACATAGATGGGTTAGAAGTCAGTGAGCAACAAGGGGAAAGAGAAGAGGAAAAGGCAACAGAGGTAAAGCAAAATGTTATAAATGTGGTGATGGAGATGACAAAAGAGGAAACAAAAATCAGTATGGTGGAGGTGGCATCAAAAAGCGAGCAGAAAGTCAAGATCACAAACGATAACAGCGGAGCTGAAGACTTTGAAAGCAAACAGAGTGTAACTGAGGATCCTACAGCAACTGAAAAACTTGCCACTAATGTTGGAAAGGGCTTTGAACAGCCTGAGGACTACTCAGACAGAGCACCCAGCAGAAGAAAGATTGGTACCTCTCACAGGAGAGGCAGGGAAAGGCTTAAAGAGAAGGACATACAGGAAATGGCAGAGACTGAAGTGGAAACAATGGCTATGGACAATAAGGAATCTGCTACTGATGAAGTGATGAAATCAGTGCAAAATGAAGAGAGAGAATGTGGGAATGAGAAAGCAGAAAGGAAGAGTGGAAGTGGCAGTGACAAATCACTTACTTCAATGGGCGTCATCCCAAACTTGCAGCGGCCTGAGAACTCAGTCATTACCACACAACAGGAATGTTCAGGGTCGAAAGACACATTTCTGCCAGCAACACGGAGGAGAAAAATGGGATCCACACGCCAGGGACAGGATAACCTGAGGAAGCGAGACGTGGGCCTGGAACGGCCTGAGGGCTCCACTGCAGAGGCACGTATAAATACTGCTGCCCTTCTGCAGAGGATGCAGGAAATTTTCCATCAGCCTGATGTTGAGGAGAAGGGTTGCATCACATGGGAAAATGTGCAGGTACTGATCTAGTAGGCTAATATATAACAACTTGATTGACTTTTTGACCATCAGTGTTTTTAAACTTAATGAATTATTGTAACGGAATAATACTAGGAAACGCATCGATTACATTAGAAAACTTACATTCATTACTGTTTTATTTTTTTTGATTCTTTGATCATTTTTTGATCTTTGATCATGCTTTGAAAGATGCACAAACCTAACAACCCCCTCAAGTCTGGCCTATGTAAACAGTTTGAAGATGGATGAATGGATGGATGGATGGATGGATGGATGAACGAACTAAAAATTAGATATGAACCTGAACAATGTTATTGTTTAGATATTGCTTTATGTATAAGATGCTTTAGTATTGTTATTCGACTAATGGAACTTTTACAAACTGGTTAATTTGGTATCATTTCACTCACTTTGATATTTGTGACAGCGATAAAATCTCTTTCGATAAGTAACCCACATCAGTACAAACATATCTTATCGTTCTATGTACTTCAGCTGCAGTGTTGTAACTATTGCCTCAGCTTAATTCATAGCAGGCTACTTGCAGTACTTAAAATGGAGCACCATTGATATTCACGTAAATCACGTAAATGAAAATTATGGTTATATATGTATGAGCCATGCCAGTGGAAAGAAGGTAAAATGCATCTTTGGCATTCACGATATGCGTCACAGGGGAAAAATCTTTATTAATTACACATTATATTATAACAAGCACTTCTAGGTTTATGATTAGCTGCTGTCTTTTAGGGCCTGAACCATGAGCTTGGTCTCAGCATTGAGGAACTTTACCAGGTGTTCCAGCAGCTGGATGGGGACCACGATGGCCTGGTGACTCACCGGGACCTCACTGAAAGCCTCGGTGAGTCTTCACCATTTTATTAATCAATGTGGTGCACATATGCCCAGGTAGTCACTAGTGATTAGCAGCAGGAACTTCAGTGTGTCACAGTAGTAAACGGTACAATTTGCTCATTATATGTGCCAAATTAGAATACAATGTTTGGAAAAACCTACACTACAGCCTGCTGTTTTTGGAAATTTCAGTCCAAGCATACTAGGAACAGTCTATTTCAATTTACCAAATGCATTCCTGTAGTGCATTGGTTAGCACTGTTCCCTCACATCTCTAGGATGGGGTTTGAGTCCCTGCCATGGGTCCAAGTGTGTTGAGTGTTTTCCCCGTATTGTCATAGAATTTCCTCTGGCTTCTTCAGCTCCCTTTTGTTTTGTGAGTCATACATAAAACAATGAATGAAATCTTTGTTGTTAACAAAAGGTAAAATGGCACCTTCCCCATTATTAAAAATGAAACAAAGTTGCTACTGCTGGCCCTGGTAGGGATCGCCAAGCCCAATCCGCAGAGCTGTGAGGCTCCCCACTGAGCCACTTTTGCCACGTGTGAAAAACAAATGAACAGCTTCCAAAAATCACACATATATTCCTTATGTTTGATCCCCCTAAGCACCCTCACATGATGCTACATAAAAATGGTCATACGCAACATAAAATAAGCATGAAATGTTCTCCAAAAAATTACAGATATCTTGATGGTTAGATGGATAAAAACCTATCCTTAGAGGCACCCCAGCAATTTAACATATTTGCTATGTATCACCTGCTCAATTAATTAATTAATTAAATAACTCAATGAGTTATTGATTAGCCAAACAAGGTGCGGTACGGCTAAGTCAAAAAATGCATGGGTGTTTTGGATGGCTGTTGCAAATTCTGGGGTGACTTACATAAGAACATAAGAAATTTACAAACGAGAGGAGGCCATTCAGCGTGGTTTGGGGAGAGATTTTGAAACTGACACACTTTGACAGACATATAGTTCTACACAAACAAAAATCATTAAACATCCTTTTTTTGTCTAAGACTATTGCACAGTACTGTATGTGTGTTGTGTGCTGGCTGCCAAAGACTATTGCTCAGTACTGTATGTGTGTTGTGTGCTGACTGCTTATGACTATTGCACAGTACTGTATGTGTGTTGTATGCTGACTGCCAAAGACTATTGCACAATACTGTATGTGTGTTGTGTGCTGACTGTCTAAGACTATTGCACAGTACTGTATGTGTGTTGTGTGCTGGCTGCTAAAGACTATTGCTCAGTACTGTATGTGTGTTGTGTGCTGACTGTCTAAGACTATTGCACAGTACTGTATGTGTTGTGTGCTGACTGTCTAAGACTATTGCACAGTACTGTATGTGTGTTGTGTGCTGACTGTCTAAGACTATTGCACAGTACTGTATGTGTTGTGTGCTGACTGTCTA
>JAODLC010000113.1:9587047-9597833 GCA_026781145.1 Hippopotamyrus pictus
GAGAACAATCAGGGAAGCACACGTGGATAATGAGGGGGCGTGGCACACAGGAGGACCGAACGGAGCCGGGCGTGACAGACTGCAGCACATATTCTTTGGTCGGGTTGTCTCATGATATCGTTGCAGTGTATTGAGCAGTATGAGGTCCTGACATTGTTTACTGGGAATCTATTTCTTTTAAAGGAGTACAGAATTAAGTTCATGGAGTGTAGCGTTGCCACTGGAGAGAATGTGAAGCTCTCGATGGAAACTCTGGCCCGGTATGTTTCTAAGCAAATCTATGATTAGGACCCTTAATTACTCTAAATGACCGTCACTAATTTTCCTTACAGTGCCACTGTCATTACATCATAAAGATTGGAATGTGAATGCTACTTATTTTTCTTGCATTCAGATGTGTCCCCACGCCTAATGTCTATTTGCATTTTGCATACTGCTACAGCAGGACTGTTAGCATATATGGAAGGACTTTCTGCTCTTTCTGTCCCTCCAGGATGCTCAAACAGCAGACGAATCAGAAGGAAGAAGCACCATTGATACTGCCCAAGGAGCAGCCAAAGAAAAAATCAGGCTGCTGCTGATTCGCTCATAGAAATGCCATCCAAACTACACAGCTTCTTTTACATTGTACACATATCTATATAAACAAATTATAAAGTGCCATGGAAAACCACAGAAATTAGCCAAAGATTACAAACAAATGGGACATTTACAAAATATTACTGTGAGCATCAAAACATCACCCTAACTGTACAAAAACTATGTGACCATGAAATATGTAAATATATTTTCTGCTGATAAAAGTAACAGTGGCCAAGAGGAAGGCACCAATCTTGGCCCAAAGGCTCATGTGTGCAATTCATAAAAGCACAATTATTGCACAACCATTCCGCTATTTTCACTATTAAAGTTTATTAATGCCTTAAGAAATGGGTCACTGGCTTTCTTGCAGAAATGAGTGGAAGCTTATCTACAGTATAGCTCACTGAAGCAGTCAGTACCTCCAAAGAAATAGCAACAGGGCTGTGGTTAAAACGCTGTTATTTTCTAAAACAGACCTGATACTCTATGATACTTTTGGTAGGATACTGTAAATGGAGAATTACTTTATTTCATTCACTTTTATATGTGTAATTTGCAAAACGTTTCTCAGCTTTATGTAATACTCAAAACAATGTACATAAAAATATATATTAAACAATTAAATAAAAACAGTGTACTTTTTTTTTCTTTTTTTAAGTAAACCTGCCAACTTGCAGCGGGAGTAGGATTTTGTAGGAAGTTGTTCAGGTTTAGTTTTTGTCCAGCTCAGATGCGACTGCCATTTACTATTAACAAAATCCAGCAATGCAATGACAGTCTGAACCAACAGGGAACAGATTTCTTTGAGATATCAGAACCATCATCTGTCTTCCATTCTGGTTAATGGAGCACATGGGTTGCAGTGAGGGTTTAACCCTGGGGATTGCCCCAGGGATCACAGGACACTCACTCAAACTACGGGGCAGTTTTGAGCTGTCAGTTTGCCTATTTCTGCCTAATCGCCTGGAGAAACTTAACAGCTCAGTTCACGTGCGTGTTGCCTCCGGTGGGTTTACCAACCCGCAAGACTGGCTCAGACTCTTCAGGTGTGTAATGCGACAGAGATGGAGGTTAAAAAACAGCCACCTTAGGCCAGTGATTGGAACCGTGCCATTTCTTTTGCAATATCGTTTGCAAAGTTACATTCAGCTACCTCCCTTTTACTCCCCACATCATTTCACAACTTCCTTCCTAGTATCCCATACCTAATATCTACATCAGTCTTACTGACCTCTTACTATCTCAGCACATGCTATCATACAATTTTGCTCAATGTCATGTGTACTGTCTTTGCATCTTCTCTATGTGTTTGCATCCTTGACCTAATTGGCTATATGCTAAATAGTTTCCCCCGGGGATCAATAAATTTGGTAACACTTTCTATGAAGCTTTCATTTGTAATGCATTATAGATACCTTCATACCTAATTATTACAGTTAGTATAAAATTAATAAAGCATTATAACATTTTATATTGACAGTCATATATCAACATTATAGTGTTGATTATAATACTTAATAAGCACCATCATCATAACAGCTCTACCAAATCTACATGAGGCATTACTGTTGCATAAGAACTCAGTGCACCTAGAAACATGAGCTCTCATGGGAACTGCTCGAAACCTCCTAACCTGTAGAGGGCAGAAAGAACAACCCTCTATTTGTTGGAAAACCTACAGTATAGCTCAGCCATTGTTTGCGGAGGGACCCATATGCCTGTGCACCTGAGAGAAAAGTTTGGAAAGAAAGGCTCCACTGGGATTTCATAGCAAGCAAATAAAAGAAAAGAACAGTCAGCTCACAGTCAAGACACTGGAGATGCTACTGGTAAGGAGATGGGCATTTAAAATGTGTAAATTAAGTTTGAAATGCATAAACTAAGTCATCTCACCAGTATTTAAGTCAGGATCAGTAGCTTGTCTGATCAACTGTCATTTATTTACTTGTTCATGTTGAACTACATGACTGTTTAGTTTGATGGTGTTATTATGAGTGAAAGTGTAACAGTCTTATGGGCATCGACTATTGGCTCAATTTGTATTGTATTATTGTGTAAAAAAAAAAAGCCATGGTTTATGTTGTAGAAAGGCATCTACTGTTTGCATCGTTAGTATAGCTCATTTAAATGAAGTGGCATAGTATATTGTGTTGCTTGTGTATATATGTAAACTTAATGTGTCTTCCTAATTTTTATTACTTTTTACTTTATTTGTGACAGTGACAACCGGGATATTGATGAATAAAATAGATGTTTAGTTAGAAAAATGTTTATTTAAAATGAAGCAATATTTTTGTTGTTTATTTTTGAAGGATCTCAGCCTAACCTTCCAATTGAAGAAGATAATTGAGTTGTTCCTTGCGTCCTTCAGTCTCGAGCGGGCAGTTTTTCAAGTTTGGGCAAGAGCTGACTTGTTGATACCTAACATAACGGGACAGCTAATAACCAACGTGGCAGTGGCAGAGGTCAATAGACTGTCGTCGTAGAGGGAGAATTGACAGGTAACAATGGAGGAGGAAACTCTTGGACAGACAGTGAAGCAGCTGAAGCAAGAAAGGACCTTAGCTAAAAGCGCCTTCACCAAGCAAGCCAACTTCCTGAGAAGGGCTGCTGGAAATATGACCGTGAGTGAACTACAAGAGTTCAGGAAGCTCACTTCTCTAGCAAGAAATGTCAGTGAAACAAATGATGAATACAGGACTGGCCTACTAGCAGACACTGAAGCTGACACAAAAGATGGTGAGGAAGCTAAGACCTCGAGAAACACGCTCCTTCTCTGATCAACTGTCATTTATTTACTTGTTCATGTTGAACTACGTGACTGTTTAGTTTGATGGTGTCAAATTATGAGTGAACCAGGAGGTCAAGTGGGAGGTGTTGCGTCAAAACTCAGTGCACCTAGATACAAACATGAGCTCTTCATTTTAAATAAACATTTTTTTAAACTAAACATCTCATTTTATTCATCAACATCCCAGCCATCACTGTCACAAATAAAGTAAAAGTAGACAAAGTCTAAGAAGTAAACTCCAGCAAAATTAGGAAGACACATTGTTTACATAAATACACAAGCAACACAATATATTATGCCACTTCATGTAAATGAGCTATACTAATAATGCAAACAGTAGATGCTTTTCTACAACATAAACCATAGCTTCTTTTAACACGATAATACAATGCATATTGAGCCAATAGTCGATTCCCATAAGACTGTTACAGTTTCGCTCATAATAACACCATCAATCTAAACAGTCATGTAGTTCAACATGAACAAGTAAATAAGTGGCAGTTGAACAGACAAGCTACTGATCCTGACTTAAATACTGGTGAGATGACTTAATTTACGTATTTAAAACCTAATTTATACATTTTACATGCCCATCTCCCTTCTTTTTGTTATCCAAAAGCATGAAGACTGTGGGCAGTGGTGGCTTAATGGTTAGGGAGGCGCCCTTGTAATTGAATGATTGCAGGTTCGAATCCCAGACCGGCAAGGCACCACTGAGATGCTCTGAGCAAGGTACTGCTCCCCGGGCGCTGAATTAGTTGCCCCCTGCTATGTCACGAAAGTCACATATGGGTTAAATGCAGAGAACACATTTCATTGTTATGTGGTATGTTAACAATGACTGTTGATCACCTAATTCTATAGTCTGCCATAATGCATTTATAACAGTATATTGTCTGCTTCAAGTAAGGATACATTCATATCTATAATGTGTTTATATCTAGTTATATGTTTGAAACAAATGTATTATTTGTTTCAAGAAAAAAAAAACTATTACTGCTGTCATTTCTCATTTGCTGTACTTTCATGTTAAACATCAAAGACTGATTTGCATCTTAGGCCTTGTTTACACTTGGTTTTAAAATGTGTCTTGGATGATTGCAGCGCAAGTGGACAGTACTACAGTACAGGTGTAAACGACCACCCAAACGCATTGTGACAGGATATCTCAAATCACTTGCCAAGGTGGTCTGGAATGTATTTCACCAAATATCTTTTTCATCATAAATGAACGCTGACGCCACCTGATCCGTGTGCCAGCCGCCTGATCGATACTGCGCACACTTGCGCATGCGTGGCGTTATACTTCACAGCATCTTTACGGTGGTGTCCGGTTACGACCATTTCATTGTAAATTATACCTCATCATTATAGAACATTTTGATACCATGTTCCTGAAATGTATAAACGCAAGAAAAACAAACATGTAATAACAAATGTCAACATAAAGATCCACATATATTAAAATAATTAAAGTAGTGGTTCTCAAATTATGGTACCATCAGTGATACCCAGTACAACGTACACTATAATGCCAAAAGTATTGAGACACCCCTCCAAATCATTGAATTCAAGTGTTCCAATCACTTCCATAGCTGCAGGTGTATCAAGCACCTATAGGCATGCAGGCTGCTTCTACAAACATCTGCGAAAGAATGGGTCGCTCTCAGGAGCTCAGTGAATTCAAGCGTGGTACCGTGACAGGATGCCACCTGTGCAATAAGTCCATTCATGAAATTTCCTCACTCTAAATATTCCACAGTCAACTGTTAATGGTATTATAACAAAGTGGAAGCAATTGGGAACAACAGCAAGTCAGCCACAAAGTGGTAGACCAGGTAAAACCACAGGGCAGGGACAACGCATGCTGAGGCGCACAGTGTGCAGAAGTCGCCAACTGTCTGTAGAGTCAATAGCTACAGACCTCCGAACTTTGTTTGGCCTTCAGATCAGCTCAAGAACAGTGAGTAGAGAACCTCATGGAATGGGTTTCCATGGCCAAGCAGCTGCATTCAAGCCTTACATCACCAAGTGCACTGCAAAGTCTTGGATGCAGTGGTGTAAAGCATGCCACCACTGGACTCTAGAGTAGTGAAGATGTGTTCTCTGGAGTGACAAGTCACATTCCTCTGTCTGGCAACCTGATGGAAGAGTCTGGGTTTGGCGGTTACCAGAAGAACGACACTTGCCTGACGGGATTGTGCCAAGTGCTGTGCTTGGCCTCCTTAGTTCCAGTGTAAGGAACTCTTAATGCTGCAGCATTCTAAGCCATTTTGTCAATTTCATGCTCCCAATTTTGTGGGAACAGTTTGAGGATGGTCCCTTCCTGTTCCAACACGACTGCGCAACAGTGCACCAGTCCATAAGGACATGGACGAGCGAGTCTGGTGTGGAGGAACTTGACTGGCCTTCACAGAGCCCTGACCTCAACCCAATAGAACAGGCTTTCTTGTCCAACATCAGTGCCTGACCTCGCAAACGCTCTCCAGGAAGAATGGTCATAAAATTCTCATAAACACACTCCTAAACCATGTGGACAGCCTTCCCAGAAGAGTTGAAGCTGTTATAGCTGCAAAGGGTGGGCCAACTCCATATTGAAGCCTATGTATTTAAAATGGGATGTCATTAAAGTTCATGTGTGTGTAAAGGTAGGTGTGCCAATACTTAATAGAGTGTATAGGCAATATAGTGTATGTGGCAGGGGTACACCCCCACTGTCGAACCCTAGACTGGAGGCCATCACATGGCACCCATGCAGATCCATATAGATGTGTGAAGAATATGACAACTTCCCAGCCCTCAATCAAATTCACAGCCCAGGAGGTGCAAATGCTGCTTGCGTAGCTACTTGAGGACTGATTGTACAATATAGGTCAATGTAGGTCCATCAAAACAAATATTTACAAATACAATGCAGCCTTTTTTTGTTTTGCTATCTTATGTTGCCGAAACGGCCACATACTGTAAAGACATTTTCTAGGTGTCACACTCCACTGTTTCTACCACTGAGTGCTGGCCCCTCAGAATGTATTTTTGAGAATGTTTGTGGGAAGCAGAAGTGAAATTCAGAAAAAGAAACCCCCTCTTGCTCCGTTAGCTACAGGCTCCGCCTTCTTCCTTTTCATGATACGCCTTATGTTCTGACTGCCAGAGGTGACTTCATTCTTTGCTGGAATGTTAACATCAGTCACTGCCAGTTATTTGTGACTTTGTAGCGGAAACAAAAATTCACCAGGTAAGAATGTCTTATTGATCTTTCCCACAGAAAGATTGAAAATAAATTTTAGCTTTTACATGTTTTGTTCTTTGGGACCGCTAGCTGACGTGTCTGTTTCTTTTTGGGCTGTCAAAAGTTACATTCTTTCCTTAAAAAGCATCGAGCTTTTCATTTTTACATTGCATGGACGTTGGCAAAGCTGAACTATTGCTGCTTCCTAAGTGTCAGACGTCACTAACACTCCACGTTCATCTTTATTACACTAAAGCTGTGTATTGTTTTCAATGAAAACTTGACAACAGCATGCTGTTAATAGCTTATACTTTTGAAGTGTTATTTAAATTAGTTTTAGCAAGTATTACGGTTAACATAATGCAGTATTCTTTAGATAGCCCTGATGCTGAACCTTTTCAATTTACTTTCAAGAATGATATGATGCTGTAATACCAAGTGGTTCCTGGTAGTAAAATTGTTTTTTTTGGGGGGGGTTGTACGAAAGACAGCACCTTTTAACCACAACAGATCACATTCAGCTCAGGAGACCTGTTTTGACAAGATATAAGCAAATCAAATGAAAGCAAATCTAGACAAAAAATCACTTTGTCAAAAAATAGGGAAGTTGATCTGTTTGCAGTAAAACATTAAAAAAGTTAATAAGATTTCAAGGAAGTTGATAAATAAATAAATAAATAAATAAATAAATAAATAGCAGCATGGAGGGAAGGCCTGCTGCCCAGACTGCTGGTATTGTGGCACAGACTAAGAGTGACTCAAGATTAAAAGTTTCAAAGCTGGGTTTCACACAAAGTTATTGCCTTGTTTGGAAACTATGTTTTTATGTTTAGGCATCAGTATACAACTTTTAAGTGTGGCAGGAAGGAGGGTTTCTAGCACTTATCAACATGCAGGTTGTCTCCTTGTCCTCAAACCTTTCTGTTATGGTCAGGTACCAGAATAAGGGTTTTGTTGTCGCAGAATAGAAATCATATGATGGGTGTACAGAGGCGATAGGATTGTTCTCCTTCTGGTTGCATGTATAAGTGGTTGAATTGGAGCTGAATTATAAGATATGTAGATATCTGATTGTGCAGCACTACAAAAAGTTGTATTGTTTGAAAATTATAAATGTATGAAACAAGCTTCTTTTGCTAGTTGTCATTGCAGGTTTTTTCTTTATCTAAAAATTATTTAAAGAGACCTTCCCCCTGACTCCAGTCTTCTACTACTGTGAATAGGGCCATTAAAATGCAATAGGAATTTCTCAGCAGGAAATTGCATAGAACATGGATCTATCCATATTCGTTTTGTACAGGGTTGCAGTGCCTCTAGAACAGGGGTCGACGATCTCATGCACAAAGAGCCAGTGTGTATGCAGGTTTTTGGGATAACCTTTAGGTCACCTGTTCAAACCCAGGTGTGTGGACTCTTCAGCCAATCAGTCCTCTAATTAGTAATCTAATTATGGAGTAGCGGTGAAACCCACATACACAGCAGCCCTTTCTGGATAAGATTGCCAAGCCCTGGTCTAGAGTCTATCCTAGGCAGCATAGGGCATGGATGGACTGCCGATCCATCATAGAGCACAGACACACAAACCAAAGGCAATTTAACATCATGACTTTTTTTGTGTAGCTGAAGGAAACCCACACATCACAGGCAGGATGGGTGGTATGTATGCATGTCTTGATGAGACACACGGCAAAGCAATTCTCTGTTTACAGTTTTCAGAATTTGAGACTGTTTTCTTTTGATGCATAGGAAGTAGCGTGATGTTTAAACTAAATGTGTCATTTAAAGATTGATTCCACGCAAAATAAATTTTGTCGTTTGTTTTTTAGCTTCGTCAGCGTTTATCGGTTTGTATTTCCAACTCTGCCTCACCCTGAAATGCATATATGAGAAGCTGTACAGGAAATTATAAATGGAAACTTGAAGTGTAACAGGAACAGGAAGTGCCGTCCGTTTTGTGCTGCCGAGCATGACGCATGATTCTTTTTCTAAAGGCAGGTTTTTGACCCACACTGGTGTGAGTGTTTAGAGTTATCTTTGGAGTTTTGTGACATGTAATGTATGAACTGTAAGTTATATTGACCTCCCTCTCTTTCACCAGGGCATAAGAGTGTTTTTCCGTAGGATTGCGCACCAGTCAATAGCGATGTCTCAGAGCTGCCTGAACTGTCTCAAGTACACAATGTGTACAATCAACTTTCTCTGCTGGGTAGGCTTCAGTGTCAATCTCATTTAAACAAAGAGTGCTTCAAAAATCCTTCTTGATTGTCATTCAGTCAATTACAATGGGTTCCACTGGAATCCACTTCATTATAGTCTATAAGGTGTGGAAGCTAAGCAGACACCTAGTACATTTACCATCCAGATACCTTTTTTAGCCAAATTCCAAGTTTGCTAAGTATATTAAACGTGATAAAAAAAAAAAACTGCCAAGTGAAATTGCATTCATGTCAGTATATCAGTTTGTATTTATTTTGCCAGGGTTTCTGCCCTGCATTCTTCATGGAACATTTAATAAGCAGCTTGTTACCAAGAACTTAAAAGACACTTGAGTTTTTGACAAGGAATATGCTACCTTCACATTATGTTTACTGCGCCATAATGCAAAGACTAATTGTTCAGTTATGTTCTCACTCCTGTTTGTTGCCTTTGAATTCTGTTATGGGGAATTTGTTCATTTATGGTCTCTTCTCTCTGTGTGTCAGCTGTTTGGGACAATCGTCCTTGGCACTGGGGTCTACCTGATGATGAACAACAAGTTCTCTTCGTTGATCCCAACCCTTCCCTCCATCAATCTGGCCAGCGGCGTTGTGATCATCGGCACTGTTGTCACCTGCATCTCATTCCTGGGTTTCCTGGGTGCCCTCAAAGAAAATCGATGCCTCCTCTTATCTGTGGGTGTCCGTGCACTGGTCTCGTAATCTCTTCTGTGGGTTTCACTGGCCTTTTCTCATTGATTGGCCATATTCTTGTGGGCTCCCCCACTGGTTACTTCGCCCTGTCCGGCGCGTCACAGTCCTGCTGTTTTTCCTGGTGAGGGTTGCCATGGCAACACCCTGAGCAGGTCAGACCAGATCATCTTTCCAAGAATACAAATTCTATTACCCAGAAGCTACATTGTAAGCATACTCTGTTTGAGAATGTTGGTATAGTGGAGGAGCTTGTAAGCTTCAGAGATCAATAGATGTGTGTCACCTCGAGCATGAGCTCCTGTTGGGCCTTTTCATGGTCAGCGGGTCTGTGGGGAGCAGCCAGACAAACTATCATTTAATAATAGCTGCCATGAAAGGTACCAAGCAAACCCGACGTGCCGTGCCAGGAATAGGGTTGTTGGGACCCAAGCCTGCAGCCAGGCCTGGAGGTGGTGTAACCCACCAAGGCTTAGAGAGAAGTGGCTGTGTACCAGCAGTTTGTTTGCTCACCATCTGCAAGGTGAACAGTGGGACTCAGGTGTTGTGTGTGAGACAAAAAGACACATAACAGACCAGCCTGTTTGTCATTTGTTACCTCAGATGGACGTCCTGTATCTCAAATTATGCTACTCTGTATTTTACCACCTTCTTCTTTCTCTCATCTTTCACTCCACGGATGATGGTTCACAGTCATTTCTCTTTCAAGCTTCACTACATTCTGACTGTTTCTGAGTCTGTACAACACTAAAATTTGCATAAACATTGGGATATCTGTTTCAGTTTGATGTCATAGTTTGATTGTTACTGTTGTGATTCTGTCATCGCTGAGAGGTTTGTGTCTGGTTTTTGCAGTTTTTCATCCTGCTCTTCATCCTGATGATGGCCGAGCTGTCTGTGGCCTGTCTTCTGCTGTTGCATGAGAAAAAAGTGAGTTGGTTGTGTGTGTGTGTATTCCACACCTGTAAAAAAAAATACAGCAATTGTGTTTGACAAAACAGTTTAAATGCTTAAAAAATATTTATATATGGGTTCCCCAAGTATTTTAACTGTATCTCATGTAGTATCTTAATGTTTGGATTTTACATGGGAAATTAATATTTTATTGCTGAACACTATGCGATTTAAAACATTGTTAAAAATATGAGGACAGCAATAAGCATATTTAATGAAAGGAGAGAAATATTGACCTGAGTTCGGTTTTTCTTATTTATTTATCCAACTGAATGTTGCAGCTACACCATTTAGTCATCTTCATGTAGCCAAGACTTTGGTGAT
>JAODLC010000113.1:9600216-9617420 GCA_026781145.1 Hippopotamyrus pictus
ATGAATGCATTATAATGCATTATGAAGGTATCTATAATGCGTTACGCATACAGACTTTAAGTAAAGTGTTACCATGAGTTTTATGCCAAAACAAATATATAAAAAATAATTTATTTGCCATGCATTAAGTTTATGATATTGAATGAAATGTGTGATCATGCCCCAGTCAGTGAAAGTGTGTTCCCTACCCCTAGACTCCAGAGGGTTAAGATAACCAGTGGGGGACTGACCTTAGCTGTTCCATCCATCCATCCTCTAACTGTAAATCTTGGATAGAGTCATGGGGGGGCTGGAGCCATTCCCAAGCAGTGCAGGGCACAAGGCTGGGCTGCACCCTACACACCTACCGGTCCATCACAGTCCACACATACTACTGACAATTTAGAGTCGCCAGGTAGCCTAACTGCGCGCCTTTAGAAGCCAGAGAACTGGGGGTGATCTCACACAAGCAGGAAGCAGCATTCCAATCCACTGGGTAAACCATGCCACCCAGATCATCGCTTTCATTTTTTAATATAATTCAGAACTAAACTAGTTTCTTTTAGGGGTTTTAAGTATTAGCTTATGCATGAGCATAAGTAATAAAATGTATTAATTCTGATTGCAGGCAGTTGCATTGCAGTAGACAGTCATATTGTGTTTTTCCTCTGCAGATCGACTCATTCATTGAAAAAGACTTAAATGAAAGTCTGAAAAAATCCCAAAATTTAAGAAAAAGTAACAATGAAACTGATGACTGGGACAAAGTGCAGAAATTAGTAAGTTCAAATTATAATAATTTCAATCAACTTATTACTTTGACTGTTATTTTGCACATTTTATTAGTTCAATTTGGTAAATAAGTTCTATTATGTTTATAAAGTAAATATTCTAAGCAAGCATTTATATTACCAGACTGAAACTATTTTATTCATTGTTTTCTGTTTAATTCCTAATAAGTGATGTGACATCGATAGTTATAAACATAGATTTTTCTGATATCATCATGTAAAAAGGATTTTAAAATGATAATTTGTTTCACAATGTTCTATATACAATCATCACATACTCATCGCATAATTAAGAAATATTTGCTTCTCAGCAAGTATTTTTATAAAGTGTGACACGCATAACCTTTGGTGGAACAAATTATACTTTCACACAACATTTCTACTGTAAGAACGAAAATTCTGCACCTTGAAGGAAACAGGAGCAGGGTTCCGTATTTTGTTTTCTTCAGACCCTGCATTGCATGTTGATTTTGTTGCTTGCAGTTTGAGTGCTGTGGTGTTCATAATGCAACCGAATGGGGAGAAAATATTCCTCACTCCTGCTGTCAGACTTCCGACTGCAAGAATGAACCACGCCTCTGGGAAAAGGTAATGCAGTGTACAGGCAGATGGTGCTGGCTTCCTAATCATGACCTTCAGTTCCAGATTCTAAACTCAGCTGGTTTTTAATTTGCAGAGAGTGATTTGTCTGATTTTTTTTTTTTTTTTTTCTTAGAGTGTTCCTCCTGCTCAAATTCTTCCCAAAGTTTCTTCCCTTTTCATTTGTATGTTCACTTGAGCATGAATTCTATAATCCCACAGGGTTTCTATAATCCCACATTTCCTCAAATTTCACAAGGAGGATATGGATTATTAGAATCTTCAGTGGCTCTTACAACAAGGGTTTACAAGTTTTTGAGGGATGGGATCACACGCATATCCATAAATGATCAAATTAAACAACCATCATCATTTATGATAAAATTTAATAAATTGCAAAATGTGTCATATTAAATGAGCATACGGGAATTTACTTGGTTATATCTGTACAGATATAGTACATTTAAATATTGTGCAAGAATGGATTGCAAAATTTGCAATTTTATATATGAATCCTGTTCAACATGAATTGTGAAGTTACAAATCTTAAATCAGTTGCACACTATAAGATAATGGAATGCTAATTAACGATATGCAAAACATATGGCTACAAGTGACTGTCCAATAAAATGTTATGCATCACACACTTAGAGAGCTTATCGTCCTCATTTGGACAAATAATAGATAACAAATAATGGAGTGTCAATGCTATGTCCATGCTGGTAATATGATGTTCCTGTCTGCCAACCCCCCCCCCCCCCCCCAGGGCTGCTACAAAAAACTGAAGGAAAACTTTGAGGATAACCTCCTGACAACTGGGGCCATTGTGATTGTCATGTGCATCATCGAGGTACACCAGCCACCCCGAAACACTTCTGCATTCACACCAGTTCATTATAGATCTTCAAGTTCTGTAGAATATCATTCCATGCAGCATAATCACTGTTGCACAATGCTCAATGGAGACCCACTGTGTGAATGTGAATATCAGAATTCGCAGAGAAGTATTATACAAAGTTTACTGAATCATCAGCCACCAGACAATCAAGAATACATTTTCCAGATGTTCAAATTAAGATCAGAACACCTTTGATGACTTTCAGATGGTATTGTGTCCATCCTACATGTGGTTCCACTGCAAATAATAACAAACCATTGCTTACAGCAAACCAAATGTCACATAAGAGGGTGATATTTGATATGTGACATGCCATTTATCTGACACAGATTTTTAGGTTTCCATAGAGGATGTAGGATTTCCCATAAAACACTATTAGTAAATGCAAAAGTTCCATAAGCAAATCAAATATGCCCCCCAAATGTGGTGCTTACATGGGTCATCAGTTGTCTGGTCTGACTCTCGATCTGTCTCTTCATGGTCTCGAGTAGGTCTTGGCCATGTGCTTCTCCATGACGCTGTTCTGTCACATCAGCCAGTCTGGACTGGGCTACAAGTGAAGCAGCCTCTGAATATGGTGACGTGTCAAGACAGCTGGAGGTGAAGGTCATGAAAGTTCCCCTTGCAGTCACAGCTCCCTGAACTGATCTCACTTTACTTGTTTTGTATTATAGCCATTGATTTTTAAATGGAGAAGCCTTTATTGTCATTGTATATGTCAGGTACATCAAAATTGTCCTTAAACTATATACAGTGCATGTTCATATGCTGATGATTTTCTGAAAGTAATTGAATTTAAAAGGTAATCAACTAGATTGCATGGTATTAATTATTTTGAGACTGAATTACTTAAGCTTTTAAAATATAATCATAATGATACTTAGCCTTTCCTTAAATTTTATCTTTTGTAATTGTTTTAGGTAACAAATAATATACTGTATACAGCCGCAGAAAAAAATTTGAGACGACACCACAGTTTTTTGTGTCACTCATTCCTCAATTTATGGGTGTGCGTCTGTGAATAATATGTTTCTCTGCAAACTCCAGCCTGTTTCTTCTCTGTTTCTCAATGATGAAGGGCTTCTACCTTGCTTTATGGGACCTCAGTCCTGCTTCTAGGAGCCTGATACAAACCGTTCTAGCAGTGCACTTCATACCTGCACTTAATGTTTCCCATTCCTTTTGAAGATCACTTTATGTCATCCTACAATTTATGAGTTGGATAAGTTAACCGTCATCTCTGGCATTAGAATGCTGCTTCTGCCCTCTACCTGGCTGGTTCCAGGTCATTTTCAGTGTCTCCTGCTTCACCTTATTCTTCTGTACTGCTGCCTTAGAAATTTTGAACCTGAAAGCATCCTGCTGCTCAGCGTAGCCTCCTGCCAGCAGAACCACAATTGAACCAGGATTTACAAATGCAGATTTGTTTAAAAATATAGAGTGGGATCTTAATTTTTTCTTTGGCTGTATGTGATGTCACATTACCCTGTGATGATCGGGCATCTGCCGCGTGTCCTGAGCCCTGTGGACTCACCTTGAAGCTATACTTGATAAGAGGTTGTAAAAGATGGAAGCAATTTTTGCAAGCATTTCACTGGGCATTTATAAAAGGTGCAGCATGTTCACGGCAAACACAGCTTGACACCCAGTGCTGCAAAAGTTTGTTGCTGATATCAGTGTAATTTCTGCATGTATAGCTTGTATTCACATTATTACGAGATTGAGTGTGATTCTAAGGCTAGTACTTGTTAGCAGGCCAGGATTCTTTTCATGTTGTATGTTACAGTGCAATTGTAACGTTTAGGTTTGGTTTTTCTTTTATTAAACTCATCAAGATTACTGCATCCCACCACAATTCTGTTATCTGCGGTGTATTGTAGACAAGTAAACAGATTAAAGAGACTTTTTATCACATCATACAAGCAGAAATACATGTGCTTATCATAGCAGCCAGTAGGTCTGATGCATGTGTTACACACAGTTAAAAGCTGCTTTGAAATCATGCTGCTCCTTGGCTTAATTATTCAGCAATATGCTAACTTCAGCAAAGTTGTAACTCATAAGTATTACAGGTGTCTTCTGGTCCTTCTCACCAACAAGCAAATTCAAACATATTCAAAGCAATTGAGTCATTTTCAGATTATATTTATTATATTTTGTATTGGCACTGATTTTCAATGCAGTATATTTGTCATGCCTCATTCTAGTACCATTTAATATTCAATTCTTTACAATTTTTAATACATATCAATAAACTGTAAAATAATCAATATTTTATTTGCATTTATAAATTGCTAATGCTATTTTGAATTGTTCCTCCTGATTTGTAAATATTAGATGAAATGTAAAATTTACACATTGTAAAATTAATCAATACTGTACAATAAAAAACATGTTGATTATATAATGAAAATAGATTGGAGCATCCCGTTCAGCACTATTTTACATCAGCAGGGTAACATTATAATAATGAAAACACGAACTGCTGGTTCTTAGCTTCTAGTTCATGTTTCATCTTGTGTTAGTTGGCACTAATCTCAGCTTCTTGGCTTATGATAGCATTTATTAGTCTTTCGTCCTGTGCCAACTTTTCTTTGCTTGTCTACACTTTTTTTGAAGCTTGTATTGTCTTTTGGTTTGCATTGACCTTTATCTGCCTACAACAGAGTGTATCAGGTAGTGTCGGTCTATATGTGTAAAATGAGCATGTCTTTCACCCTGTGTCAGCCTATTTATGATCATCATAGACCCAGGGCATGTATTCTGTCTTTATGTGTCCATACACCAAGATAGTGGGCTTGTAGACGGGGGGGTTAACCAACATAAGGGCACTGCCTTAAATAGAAGAAGTGCTGCTTTTAGTTTCTAAAGATGGTGACAGAATATTTCCATCACAAAACCCCCTTAGAAATGTACCTTAAGACTAGATCTGTTGTATAGGTAGAAATGACAGAGTTTGACTAAAACTTCCCTGTGTGTCTGCTTGTTAGCTCTGAAAATAGTGGTCACTCCTCACATGTTCATTTGTGCCACTATGAGTCACACACACGCACATTCTTAATCAGAAAAGGAACAAATGTCAGAGTCGCGTTTCTGAGAATGACCGGAGGTAAACCGCAGTTTAACTAAACACACTGTTTAATTACAATATTTTACAGAACAAAATACAAACTTTCCCTCACAGTCGTAGGCAATAAGATGCTAGGGAAGAAAAAAATACAAATATAGGAGGTAAACCAAAGCATTGCACATTATTTCAGTGGAAATGCATGTGTGGAACGCGCACATTTATACGCAAAATGCATAGCATGGCTGAAGTCAGAGCTGAACTACATCATATGTGTTAAACATCTGATCAAAAACATAGATATCATAAGCTACAAAGACCCTAACCTGAGGTTTCCTCTTCGTTATTACTTATGTCAACGTACTGGTATCGCTAGTATTATTATTAGCTATTTTTATGATTCACAGAATACTAGCGTTGATTGTCAGTTACATCTGGATTTTTCTCTTTATAGCTCTCTTTATATTCATTGGACAAATATAGCATTACAACTATGGAGCCAGTTTGATGGGTGCCTACACACCGGCCTACTGTCTGGCCAGCTCTGGAGAGACGGTATAGCGGCAGGCTGGATAAGTACGTGCTTAGATGGTGGGTGTGTGTGTAGCTGTGTGAACTAGTGCATGCATCACTCCATGTGTGTATAATCTATGTGCACTTAACACTCACGATTACTTGTCTGAGAGTCCCTGATGCGTCTAAAGGTTTGTTTTGGTCTGACTCCCGCATATCCTTAAATGTTGGGGAACACAATAGATAAGACAGGATGATTGGAACTATGTATAAGTGACATTCTCAGGATGCCTGGGAGGCAGTGTGATAAGCCAGGGCAGTGATGGAGCAGTGCTTCACCATGAAGCTTCACCATGAATGCTTCACCATGACACTGCATTAAAAGCTTGCCAGGAGACTTAAGTGAAGGCCCTGTACCTATACCTGTGTCATGTTTTCACCATGGACCCTCAAGGTAAAACCTGGCGTGCCGCGACACCAGAAAATCCCACCATACAGTTGGTGCAGGTGGATGAAGGGAAGACAAAATACTGTCCCTGCAAGTCTGAGCGGGAATTCTGTTTCATAAACAGTCAAAAGTCTGGACACACCAGCACTTGTTATTCACCTTGTAGTAAAAGGCCACAAGGCAAGAAAGTAATATTAATAATTATCGTTATCAACAAAACAGTGTTCAACATCTTAAAATTTTAGACTCTTCAACATATCGGGCTTTTGCTTCGATGGCACCATTACAGACCCTTGGCATTTTTTCAACCAGATGTAGCCACCTAGAATGCTCCCCCACAGTCCTGAAGGAGTTTCCACGAGTTGGCTCTCTTTCTCTTACTCTTAGATCCAAGTCATCACAAAGCAGCTCTGTGGGGTTTAGGTGGGGGGGTTGTGGGGGCCAGGTCATCTGTTACAGCACTCCTTCACAAGATAATAATAATACTACATAACCATGTATAACAAAAGGTGTGCTTAATGTCACTATCTTGTTGAAAACCAAATGATTTTCAGGTGTGTCCAGACTTTTGTCTGGCACTGTATAAAACTGTGCCCTCTAGAGGAGGCTTCTGACAACTAATCCCTCCCCCAATGGAGAATGTCATTCAGCTCACATTCAGATGTTTGATTCTTTGCCACAAAAAAATGCCTTTTTGTGGCCAAGGTCTCCATGGAAACTAGACAGGCACCTCCCAACAACCTGGACGGTAAGGTAAGGTACTCAGAAAGCTGGATCTTTATATTTTGCTTTGCATTAAAGCTGCTTTCATATTAAGAGCAAAAACACTTTGTAAAATTGCAAATATTAGCAAAAAACTGAACAATTTTTACGATCAGTGGTTGACAAATTGATACCTTTAACTGGTCCACTTTCTTTTGGTCACTGACTTAATGAAGTTTAATAATTAATAAATCCTTGGATCAGACCCTGCACGCTGAGTCGTGCGCTCAGCTGGCAGAAGTAGAAAAGCTTTTTATTCCACCCAATGTGATGCTATTCTAAAGACAGCAGGTGGCGCCCTACACCATGGTCTCCTTGGTAGTTGGCTGGTTGAGAGCCTGCATGCGGGCAGTGAGAGTGTGCAGCAGGGCCTTTCCCAGGCTGTCTTTGTCCTCGCTAGCCAATAGGAGGCGGCGGAAGGAGCTGACATCCAGCAGGGTCACCATGTTCTTCAGAAAGTAGCCTTCACAGAAAGTTTTCAGTTCAGTGGCCTGGTCCACCTGCAGAAGTGGGGGACAGCTGGATCGAGGCTTTCCACTTCACTCCTTCAGGGTGATTCAATTTATATTTATACCGGCTGTACTTTCAAAATGTGACTGGCCAGAAAAGCACTCCATGTGCCATCCGACAACAGCATCATACTTACAAATTAAACTCCGTGATTATGTAGCGGTTTAACATGAAGGGAAATTCATTTTAAGAATGAGCGTAGAAAAGCTGGAAAATGTATTAGAGAAGAAACAATATGTCCAAACCAGGTAGGGGGGTAATATGCTTAATATGCATGATATGGTGTCTTACAAGAAGAAAGTGTAGGAAAGGATCAGGCACATAAAAACGCAGGCATGCCTTCCCCACCTTAGCCTGTCTGTAGACACTCGCTGCGTCAGACGGGGAGATGTTCTTAGAGCACATCAGCTCACAGTGCCGCTTCAGACCAGCAAGGCCAAAGACGT
This sequence comes from Hippopotamyrus pictus, assembly GCA_026781145.1. Lineage (NCBI taxonomy): Eukaryota > Metazoa > Chordata > Actinopteri > Osteoglossiformes > Mormyridae > Hippopotamyrus > Hippopotamyrus pictus. The sequence continues at coordinate 9,608,210 of JAODLC010000113.1, forward strand.
GAGCGGCATGCAGCACCTAATGGGAACAGGCACGCGGAGACCCCAACAATGAATCCATCAATAAAGAACTGAGGACTCAGCATTCTTTCAACAAGCTTCCAGATGCATAACACATTTCATATGTATCTGCAAACATTAACTTATTGCTTGATTTAACCTCTTATAATTTGCCATGACTATTGCTAACTATACTGTGTAATGGTTTTAAACTGTCATCCAATTTGCTACCATATTAGCAGCTCCACACTAGCCATTAAGCACTGTCCCTGAAACACCACGTGGTGCTCCTTTAGAATTACACATCCAGCAATGCCTTTAGAAACAACTGCACATCCAGCAATGCCTTTAGAAACAACTGCACATCCAGCAATGCCTTTAGAATTACATTTCCAGCAATGCTTTTAGAAACAACTGCACATCCAGCAATGCCTTTAGAAACAACTACACATCCAGCAATGTCTTTATAAATGACTACACATCCAGCAATGCCTTTACAAATGACTACACATCCAGCAACGCCTTTAGAAGCAACTGCACATCCAGCGACACCTTTAGAAATGACTACACATGCAGCGATGCCTTTAGAAAGGACTACACATATAAATATGCTTTTAGATACATCTATAATGATATGATCTGTAAAGTCAATAATGGTTATCTAGAGTAAATTATTACTTTTAGTAAGAATAACGTCTGCAGTGATGTCAAAGCAAACTGGCATCTATAACAATAGTGAGAATAGCATGGTGATGTACGGTTTAGGGCAAATCCTGCCTCTGCTCTGTCTGTGTGGAGTTAATTCAGGCAGTCCCTGGGTTAAGAACGTCCAACATACGGACAATTTGCACTTATGAATGGACTGCCATAAAGTCCATTATCTTAAAAATTTGGGTAAAAGATGATTTGTAATAACAAACGCACACACCACTTCGTAACGTTCGTGAAAACACTGCATGGCTTCAGTGGTTCGTCGGCTTGAGGTACAGTACAGTACTGCATGTATCTACTTTTATTATTACTGTAACAATTTTTATTATTATTACCATGTACGGTATTATCATTTTTCTGACTTTGCTACAAATTCAACTTAATGACTTAGGGAACGGAACTCATTTGAAACCTGGAGACTGCTTGTACTGATGTTTCAACGTCACACCAAAATTTAATTTTCTGTTTCTTGTTTTTTGTGTCTCCCCTGTAATGTTTGCCTTGCACCTGAGCCCTTATAAACCCTGACACGGGAAATCCTCTTCCCAGTGAGGTGACCTTGGCCATCCCTGTCTCCACATGGTTCTCTTCAGAATGGGAAACATCACCTTCAGTGCTTGTCTCCTGTCTTCGGCCCAGAATAGTATGAGGCAGTGTCTGCAGAAGTTGCTCTTAGCAGACGTCAATGTCTTTAGCCCATGGCAATGACTACAGTTATGTCTTCTGCAAAATCTAAACCACATTCTTAGTCTGCAGTGATGTCTACATAAATATCTATAGCCATCACTTTAACCTATAGCTAAAGCTGCATCTGTGTGCTTGTAGCCTACAGCAAGATATTTAACCATCAAAAATAGCTACAGCAGTATCTACAACAAAGTGTTTGTTATATAATGATATCTACAGGTCCCATACCTCCAAGGCCTCCTGCTTGCCTATATGGAAGCCTTCAGCTGCCCCGCTGTATATGTACTGCATCACCAGCTGTCAGGAAAAGACCCACAATGCACTGTAAATACTGACTCAAAAGCTCTTTCGCTGGAGCCCAGTTTCACCTGACATTCCTTTTTCCTGCATTGCCCAAAGCTGTGTGATCGTTTTAAGGCAGGGTTTGCAGTCAGATGCAAGTTTCAGGATACAAGGGAATGTTCTGCTGGATAACACACATTATAAATTATAGTAAAGGTGTGTAAGTTGGCTGCTATGCACACATCAGCCCCAGGTCACATGCAGAATGGATGGATCACCTGGAAGGTCTTGTACTTGATGTCAGGAACCTCCACTGGTACAGAGCTCCATGCCGATGCTTCGCAGATCAGCTTCTCAAGCCTGCAGCACAAAGGTATGTTGATTCAGAAAAGCCCATATGCTTCTGCTTTGCTGATGCTGTTAGCCGTTGGTGTTTGCAGCTTTAAAGAAGCTCTCCATTTTCAGATAGATCACCAGCCATAGTTCAACAAACAGTAGGAATCAAAAATGAATTATAACAGATTGCTTTAATTATCAGTAAAATTTCATAAAGAATGACTTTGGAGGAGAAGGATGGCCAGGGGTATTGCAACCACATGCTGTCACCCCACAGCAGGGAGATTTTTTCTCCAATCAGGGGAGCTCTCTAACCCCGGAGATGCAGAAGACACTAGGTCCTTGTGTCCGTAGAACGGCTCGCCCTCCACCAAGAAGGTGATGTCACACATCTCCTTGTTATTCAGGAAGACAGGGTCTGAGGACAATAGGAATATGAAATTTAAATATTGTGTTATATATATATACACACACACACACAGAGCTGTAAAAAAAATTCAGGCCACTCTATGTTTTTAAACAAATCTACATCTTTAAATCCCGGCTTAATCATGATTCTGCTGGCAGAATGCTACGCTGAGCAGCAGGTTTGTTCCAGGTTCACAATTTGTAAGACAGACCAGAAACTAGCCAGGTAGAGGGCGGAAGTGACTTTCTAATGCCAGAGATGACCGTTAACTTATTTGACAATTTCTCATGAATCATAGGATCCACCGCTTTCAGGGTACGCGCTTGGCACTGAAAGGTGCCAGGATTCTTGGGTATGCAATCCCACGTATCCCCAATTCTCTAAAAACGGCAGTTCCTGTCCCAGCCCCCATGGTTCCTGTCCCGGTGGTTCTTGCTCCAGCCCCATGGTTCCTGTCCCGCAAAGGGAGAGGAAACCTGCGCTGGGGGTCAGTTCCCCTAACTCCTGCTCGGCAGTCGCCTGCAGTGGCCCCTGTGATTGCTCGTCAGTTGCCTGCAGTCCCGCCTCCGACACCTCATCAGTCGCCTGCGCTTCCCCCAGCTCTGACTCGTCGGATGCTTGCGCCTTCGCCAGCTGTGGCTACGCCTTCTCCTCCCCCCTCCTGCAGTCTCTCTGCCTTCCGCCTCGCCCCCTTCAGTGTCCCCTCCGGCTCCTGCCTCACGTTCGCCGAGGGTCCCTCCAGCTCTGGCCTCGCGATTGCCGGTGGCCCCTGTGGCTCCCGCCTTTCGCCTGCTGGGGTTCCCTCCGGTTCCCTGGTGCCCTCCGCCCTTTGCCTCCTTAACCCCTGGTTTTGTGCCCCCTGTGTTTCCTCCTCATCCTTCTGTTCCACCTTTCTTCCCTCCTGGTCCCTTTGTTCCTCCTATTGGTTTTCTGTCCCCTGGTGTGGTCCCTTCATTGTTCCCGTCTTTGGTGCCTTTGTGTCTGTCTGCGTTCCCCGTGGTTTGTCAGTTGTTGTCCTGGTTGTTGCCCTTCTGTCTGTTCTGTGTGTCCAAGCTGTTCCCTGTGCCCCATTAATATTCTCGCTTTGTTTTTCTAGGTGCCTTCGTGTCCCCGGTCTTGTCCATTCCCTCTGCTTAGGCTTGCCTTTGGGTGGGAGGTTCTGTCATGCCCTGCTCATCCTATCCTCCCGTGTGCCACATCCCCTCATTTACCTCATGTGGAATCCCAGTGTTCCCAGCTGTGTCTAGTTTTTTGTTAATTAGTCATGTGTTTTCAGTTCTTCCAAGTCAGTCTTACTGCTTTCTGGTCATTGACGTCGGTCTTGCGTGTTGTTCAGTATTTTTGGTTATTTCCTCCTAAAAAATCCCCGTTTACCTGACCTCATGGCATCTGTGCTGCTTTCCCGGTACGCAAATGGATGGATACATGTATGTCAAGTATGCCAAGGATGTTTTTGATGCATCTGTGGTATCTATGATCTTTGTATCTGTGATCTGAGATGTCCTGTTTGTCCGAGTGTTTTCTTAAAGTGTATTTACTGAATCTATGAAGGTTGTGGTTGGTATCTTAGGTACATCCAATGACATCTGTCGGTTACCTGTGCGTTTTTAGCATACCTAGAGTTGTGTGAGGTTTTGCTACATCCTCGTGGACCGGGGGAACGGGGTATGGACCGTAACAACCAGACAAGATGGCAGCCAGCTGATGCACCGTAGATTCGCTCTTGAAACAGAGAAGACAACATCAGAAATAGCAATGCACAACAGCCTGGTAACACAATCAAAAAGCTGCTTGCTGGCTGCTGACATTGTTTTTGATGTTACAGAGTGCTGCAATTGCTTCTTCGACGATGTGAAACAGTATGTGCCATTTAATCTGAGGTAAGGTCACACCTGGCAGGTTTTGAGGATTTTGAAGAGGAGTGGCAGTCCCTCATGCACCAGCTCTTTGCTGTACATATCCTGTCGAGTGGGGAAATCTCCCAGGAGACTGTGCATCACTTCCCAGCACTGCTGGGAGAAGGAGGTACTTAAGCACTGGAGCCAGGAATGTAGAGTCCAGGGCACGTTCTCTGTTAGGGGATTAACATGATCAGGGTGAAAGTCAAGATTCACACGCACATGACTGGAAGGTGAGTACAGAAGACATAAAGGTGAAGGGACAGTCAGTGATATACATGCTTAACCCATGGACAGGATGTACTCAAGACATGATGCACTGACAACACAGAGGTTATGTAGTCAAGAAAGGATATAGCTTTGGGCTCTACAGGTTAGCCAATAGGCTGCCAAATACTAACCTTGAAACAGTTAATTCTGCATTCTATACTCTGCCATCAAAATAAAGCTTTACATTTAATAGTAATCTACGTTACTACCCTCACCTATGGTCATGAGCTCTTGGTAGTGACCGAAAGAATGAGATTGCGAATAAAAGCAGATGAAATGAGTTTCCACCATAGGTTCTGGGCTCACCCTTAGAGACAGGGTGAGGAGCTCGGACTTTTGGAGGAGCTCAAAGTAGGGCTGCTGCTCCTCTGTATCGAAAGGAGCTAGATGAGGTGGCTCTGGCATCTATCTAGGACGCCTCCTGGACGGCTCCCTGAGGAGGTGTTTTGGGCATGTCTAACTGGGAGGAGGCCCTGAGGCAGACCCAGGACATGCTAGAGAGATTATATCTTTCCCCCGGAGGAGCTGGAGGAGGTGGTTAGTGAGAGGGAGGTCTGGGCATCCCTGCATAGACTGCTGCCCCTGCGACCCGACCCCTGATAAGCGGCAGATGATGGATGGATGGATGGATTTAATTGTGATTCCAATCGAAAGTCAATACATTATTTAAATGTCTGTTAATATAAAAATAAACATATATGAAATTAAATAATATGAATCACGTTTCTCATTACCTATAAGAGACTTTAATGATTTAAACTGGTTCCGGAAACCCAGAAGACGTAAGACAGCGCTACCTTGTTGTCTGAGCTGCATAGCAATGTCCAGGAAACCATGCTCAGCGCTATGGTAGAGCGCCCCCTGTAGAGCACGCTGCCTAATGCGCTTGCTTCTTCCAGACCGGGGCCTCCTGGTGTTTTGTGACACTAAGCCTTCTTCCAGCATGTCCTCCAGGGACACTATGTCGCTGTTGATGGTGGACAGCAGGGTCCACAGGACCACCCTGCAACGACATGCACAGTGATTCACTGTCTGATCATACTCACACATGCAAGAGTACACCTGCACACACTAGGAGTGAGTGCACACACACATTCATGATTGTTTGGTGCTAGCAGGAGTATGTGGCTGTGGGTATGTGTCCTCAGGCTCTGACAGTAGTGAGTTAGTGTCTGTGGTTGTAGGCTGGTGTGTCTTGCCCTCACCGATGGCCATGTGCTGCTGCCAGGGAGAAAGCGCTAGTTGTCCCCCGTAGAGAGGCACCGCCCCCTACTGTACAGGAGGTCCCGCACAGTGGATCAGCGCCTTTTTCCAGCAGCAGAGAGACGAGTGGAAAACGTCCTGAATGGGCAAGAGATATTGCAGATTCTTCAAAGGAATGCAGGGGGCGCCCCTGAGAACATCTGTAAGCACATTAGGTTCTTAACTGAAGGTTTCATCCAAAGCGACTTCCACTTAAAAATTTCTGATTTGTTACATATGATGAATTATTCTGCTGCTGTAGGGGACGTGACTGGACCTCACTCAAGACTTCCAGGTTAATGAGACCCTGACCTCACAGTAGGCCCAGAGCAGACCTGACCTGCTGCTGCGGCAAGATGCAGAGGTGTTTCTGCAGTTCCCTCATCTCCAATGCAGCCGTTAGGATCGGCCCCACGGTCCAAAAGGAGCTGCAGGAACACAGGTCTGTCAGAACCATCTTGAACTTCAGAGAACCACCACAGCAGACATGCCCTTTAACCAGATGACTGCAAATACACCTAAATGAAACTAGAACTTGCATTTTATACTTGAACTTACACTTTCCTTTTAAAGAATCACCTCCGGGTATCATCATTTGATGTTGAAATTATATATTGCATTTAAATACTAGAAGCACTATGAGGCCTTAAACCCAAAATGAACATTGTATTATATTTGTAAATAACACTGCATTGGCATGAAGTGTGAGTTTATACATGCAGCAGGTATTTCGATAAATGGTGGTTAAATATCCATGTGTTTTCATATGTAAAAATTAAATCACAAAATTCTGCTCAGCTGAACGCTGACCTGACGGGAAACGGCACAGGTTTTCAGTTCAGTTCAGTTCCTTTCAGTATATCTTAAAAACTCGATATATCGCCCGGCCCTATCGTAGGGTGTAGACAGGGTCGTTTCAAGATCAGAGCACCTGGGCTACAGACGTGTGTCCGAAGGCGACGGCAAACGTGAGGGCTGTCCAGTAGCGGGTTTCAGGGTGGGCTGAGGGTGCGGGCTGGCCTGAACCTGGGACCTGGCAAACAGTTAAAAGAACAGGATGCTCCAAGTGCCAGTACAAAGTTAAACAGTGCAAATCTATAAGGAGACGCTGATCTCTCAAGGGAAGCTAATACTAAGCTAATATTTTTAATGCAAAACTGCAGAAATAAACCATAATATCTCACGACAGTACAAAGAGGCACTGTGATGGAAAGGCCCACATTCCGGCCCTTTAACCCGGGTTTCAGCAGCTGAAATGATATATAATCCAATTATATAATCTAACTGCTGATCTAACTCCTTAGATGTTCCCCACTAAGGGCACTGTAACAGATCAAGATGTAAGTACGCCTCTACCCACTTATACAGAGTGACTGTATATAATTTGCAACCGGCTCATCACTTTCAGCAGCGTAAGGCCAGTTCACTCTGCGGTTCACTTTGCCTTTTGCCATACGAGCCGGCCGTGATTTTGTCGACGCTCCACTCATTCTCCACCTGTTCTGTGCTCTCTCATACTTTGCTGATCGTGCAGCCGTTTGCCATGAGCAGGATGAGAAGCGCCATGCTGCCTTTTATTCTGATCAGCAGCAGCAGCACCTGCTCCCAGAGACTCTGGCTCACCTGCAGGTCAATGGAGGCGCCAGAATCGAGCAGCACCTGGACCATGGCCTCATCTCCACAAGTGCAGGAATACATGAGTGGAGACAGACCCTGGGAACACACACATACTGTCAACCAGGGGTAAAGTGAGCGGGGCGATGTTGTCAGGCTTTTGCAGGGGAGTGACAAGAATCTGGGCTACTTCAGATCCGTCATACATAAAAATCAACACTTACACTGAAAAATCAACACTGCTACAAGGACACCTTAACTAGTTTATACTAATAAATCAATCAATGCTATTAGGCTGACAAATCAACACTGTTACACTGACACCTCAGGTCTTTTATCATAAAATAAAGTGTTACATTGAAACAATTTCTTTTATAAGAGATTCACAATGGCATTAATACTCCATCAATCCATCCATCTTTCAATTTTCTGTAACCGCTTATCCTATTCAGGGTCGCCAGTGGGGGAGGGGGTCTGGCATCTATACCAGAGGCTATGGGAGCAAGGCAGGGAATAACCCAGGATGGGGCATTAATACTCTTTAAACAGAAAATCAGTCAGCTGTTAGATCAAAACTGTACAATAAATCAGAGCTTGTGAAGTCTGAAGTACAGGGATGCATTAAATATTATGCATGCCATCATGTATAAATGTCTAGTCTTAGTGCTCAGGAAAGGTCATCAGGCTTATGCTCAAATCCTCAACAAGAGGACAACTTTCCTGCCTCTAGCTAGTTTGAATAGAACAGCGATACTTCATTGATTCCCTGGGGGACATTGCTTTTTCATCTACCCCATCTTGTGCTCCACAAGACACACAAAGCGGTGACAGAAAGTTTGGTGAGGGAGGGTGTCATAGCAGAGGGTCAGCCAACATGCTCCAGCCCTGCGGATGATGGCACAGCTACTAACCCTCTGAGCTACACACCAACCTCTAATCATACTTTCACTTAAGCCTGTTAGGTTTCTACTCTACCCATTTTAGTCTCCACGAAATGTTTCTGAAATGGCTTTATTGCACCTGGTTTAGCCATCAGCAGTACTATGTTTGAAAGTCCTGACTGTCAAATACCTGCTGATCGAGGGTGTTGATACCATCGGGCCCCAACAGGGCCGCGGCTGCATCCACGAGGTCTGTCCTGCCGCAGCTCAGCATACGGAACGCCAAGTTCCAGCACAGCGCACGCTTCACCATGGAAGCTTCCAGAAGCTTGGAGGCGTAGAGACAGCATTCCACCCTGAAGCAGAAAGCCAGGCGAGGACAGAGAGGAGAGAGGAGGATGGGGGGACAGGGAAGGGAAGAGGTGGCAGGGAGAGGTACAAGGGGAGAGAGAGAAAAAAGAGGACGAAGGACTCAAGTGATGATACGATAATTTGCTAATGATACCCATCGCTACACATCATCAGTAAAAAACAGCAATAAACGTGTTTTACTGTGGTGTACGATAGTAAGCTATGTAACAGACAGAGTGGGACCCTGGGTTACTCTTTGTGTAGGACATAGCTCATAGTAACAAACTCAGGCATGTCTGTTACACTCGTTTGAGACTGGAATGACATAGAGTCACCGCAGCAGGACACACAATGGCTGCCTCAGGGACACTTCATCCACCATCCATCTCAATTTCTATATAGCGCCCTTCCTAGTGTGCTTTGCATGACATCTACTCACAATAATGCCAGTAGTTATACAGTAAAATGATATGGATGATGAAAGGAAGGAGAAGAAAAATAACAAGCAAAACTGTGGGGGGGGGGGGGGGGGG
>JAODLC010000113.1:9633873-9653387 GCA_026781145.1 Hippopotamyrus pictus
GTGGGAGCCAGGTGACTCTCAGAGAAAGCTCTATGGGGTATTTACATGGGAGCCAGGTGACTCTCAGGGAAAGCTCTGCAGGATATTTACGTGGGAGCCAGGTGACTCTCAGAGAAAGCTCTATGGGGTATTTACATGGGAGCCAGGTGACTCTCAGGGAAAGCTCTATGGGGTATTTACATGGGAGCCAGGTGACTCTCAGGGAAAGCGCTACTGGGTTTTTACGTGGGAGCCAGGTGACTCTCAGGGAAGGCTCTATGGGGTATTTACGTGGGAGCCAGGTGACTCTCAGGGAACGCTCTATGGGGTATTTACGTGGGAGCCAGGTGACTCTCAGGGAAAACTCTACGGGATATTTACGTGTTGAGACTGCATCATGGCCCCCAATGCACATGAGATCACTGACTTCGCCTTTTAACACTCTTAGGTAATGTGTGCAAGTACACATTACCGTCACTGTCAGCAATTATGCTCATTGCACCTTCAGAAATGGGAGGTTTGCCATAAACTGACTGCTCAGAGCTGTATATCTGTGGGCCACATGTTGCAAATCACTAAAATACTCATGCAGCATTAATTTAAACAAAACCTCTTGTCCAGCCCTAGGAATCGTGGGTCCCTTGGTCCCAGACAAGCTGAGGGACAAGTTATATAAAAGAAGGTTTTTAAAATGCTTTAAAATATCTTGCTACATAAGAAGGGTTGGCACAGTGTTGGTGGCCCAACACAAAGCAATCTCACCTCATGCCGGCTTCATTATTTCAAATTAAGCTCTGTACAACCTCTCCTATATGTGGGACCTTGCTCTTTTTTCACTCAAGAAAAACATGACTGCCCTTAATGGGTAACTGCACGCATGCCCTGCAGTGGAGTGATGTCCCTATACCCAGCGCACGCCGGGGGAAATATGGAGCATGGCAACTGTATACTCGGCTTTCAGAAGAAATGACTGGTTTTACTTTAATTAATATATATAGTCCCGACATACTTCTCGTATTCATTAATTAACATATCAACCCTCATACAAGCCACAAAAGCTATGCGCCGGTGACTATGCTGAATACCAACTGAAAATATACAGCAAGTTCAATGCGTATTTTGTACCCTATACGAATTTTAGTTTAATTTAATTTAGTTCTGTATCTCAGCCCATGACATTCAAAATGTGAAAGTATGTCAAACAATATCAACTCAGGCGTGCAAGCAGCTGGTAAATTATTCAGCAAAATCGCGAATTCACTCGGGATGATGCCCCAAAGCAAAGCATCTTTCATCTTACCGCTTAACGAGCCTCTACTGTTTTGACATTTCCTTCGATGTCTGTATATCCCGGCGCTTGATTTAACTCCTGATTTCTTTTCTAAACGGTGTCCGCTGTCAGTTCACAATTTGCATTCAGTCATGAACAGTGAACAGCGCAGCTTTAACTTTGAAAGTTTAAAATAAAACCGATATTGCAGATGAATGTAGACAAAAAACGAATGAACAATGGAAACCTTCAGAATTTCCAGCGGTTCCAGTCACTAGTTTTCTACAGAACGTGTGCTTTTTCCTTTTTGTCATCAGCCGACACTGCAGAAAAACCCCCACGTCTGGTCAGGCCAGCCCCTCCGTTTAAATAATTTCTTTCTTTCTCTTTCTATCTTTCTCCCTCTCTCTGTTACACACGCACATATACACAACACACGCACAGGATGAGTCTTGTGAGCCAATGTGCGTCACACACACACATGCATTTCGCTGCTGCAGTTACAGGAACTTAAATGCGTAAGTCAATGCGTACTGAATCGCAACTATACAGCGGTTTGGTTTTGTCTTTTTTCTGTCCTATAGAAGCTATTCTCCGAGTCCACACTTCCCTTCGATCCCTTCGTCCCTCTATCATAGAAGCTGTGATGCTAAATAAACAAGCATAGATTGTGAAATGCCGATCATGTATGTATTAGACTTTTTGCTTTAGTTGCATACACATTTTTAATTAATTTATAGGGCTAAATATAGTAAAACTGGTAATTTTAGTTGAAATGTGCGCTATGGGGGGAGAAGAACGCTTCAGCCCGACGATATGTATACGTATACGTTGGGAAATGGCATCGTGAATTAAAATGAAATATATTTTGAAGAATGCGTCTCCGATTTGCATGGTTTCCCGTGAATGTCACGCGTGAAACACCAGTACTCTCCCCATTAAGATCTATTAGACGTGATCATTTCGGTGATTATATACATGCTGTAAAATTACCCTGGCCGCTGCATGTGCTACTTCTACCTTCACCTTGCATGCTCCGGTGATGTACAGTTCCGCCAATCTATTTCAGCTGTGCACAAACGGCTGGGGTAAATATTACGGCTTTCTGTAGGGGGGAGTGGGGAGGTGGCAAAAATGAAATAAGCTACTGTATGTGCCGCAGTGACCGGATTGAGTAATAACATTTAAATTACAATATAGCTCCCTGTTACGTTCAGACAAACCGTTTCAAATTTAATATATTTATTTAAGCTATAATGTAAATATTACGTTGGTAACATTTTGAGATATACATTTTTTCACATAACCAAATGCATTACAAAACTGCAGTGCTTTATGTCCTTTGACTGCGGCGCAGTGTATTGGAAACTTGTAAGTAGCCAATGACCGGTGTGAAGTCAGATGACACGTAGGAGACGCATGCGAGACTAGTGTAGGCGCGCCTGCGTGTCCAGCGGTCCCGTCCCGCCGTCCTAGCTGTCACGACGAGTAACAGTTTCGACTGCAACAGACTTACTGTAAACTATAAAACACATTTTTACACATTACATAACATCGGATGAGACTGTCTTATAAACCAATGTCAAGCCTGATATTGAAGAAAGGCCAGCATAGTCTTAGGTTACGTATGTATGTGAGTTGTTTGAGTACAGTTAGGCCTACTGATATTTTATTAGGATATAATGTTATGTTACGTAGGCCTACTCGTCACATATCAAATCCATCTTTCCTCAAACCTTTGATGTTTCCTTAAAGCAAATGAAAGTTACGCGATCTTGAACTTTTGCATTGGGTACCGTTATGCAAATACGTTAAGAGTATTACGCTGTGGCAGTAATATGGCCTTCACATAAAAAAATAAACAAATCTAGGTCTATGCATAATTTCACTACATTACCCGCGCGGCACTTAAGGCCTGGCAGAGCTGCTCGTTCAGCCTGTAGAGATGCTTTGAGCGCCCATCTGACAGCTGGGGAGGCAAAGATTTCTCCGGGCTCCTCTCACCGACGCTTCTGTGGGAACTTCACTTCCTGTCTGCTGATCGGCCATGGCGGAGATGTTCTGTTGAGCAACACCTGTGACTTTTGTATTTCTTCCGTATAAATATTAGAGCTACATGCACAAATTTAGTAAAATATATCTTTATTATTATATAATGTAATGCTGGGGTACTGGCGGGCAGTACGTCAGGCTGGACTGGTGCCAGTTTTGTCAATAGTTCTATGTAGCCGTTGTGTTATAATATAATTGTGCTGTGTTGGGTCAAGTGTAGTGTTAAATGTGCACTGTTGTACAGCTGTGGCCAAAAGTTTTAAGAATGGCACATATATTAATTTTTACAAAGTCTGCTGATGACGGTTTTTATGATGGCAATTTGCATATTCTCTAGAATATTATGAAGAATGATCAGATGAATTGCAATTAATTACAAAGTCCCTCTTTGCCATGTCATGCTGATTGAGTTATAACAGCAGAATGGATGCTTTGGGCTGTGCTTGGAGCAGTCCCCCAACTCGGCGCAGATGTGGTGGCCCTCCAGCGCGGCACCCGGCAGGGGAGGATGAAGAAGACCGCTCATTGTAGGAAGGGAGCAGCCTGCCACACCTGGGGAAAGAGCACCAGCAACACAGCCCCAGGCCCTGCCCCTATCACAGAACACAGTAACATCGCGGCGGGGCCATCTCCCACAGCGGGATTGTACAGGAGGTGTGCCACTGCTTTGGCCCTAACACTGCTTTCACCATCGGCCATAGTTTGTTGCACTTCCGGTCGATGCCATTCGGCTTGCGCAACGCCCCAGACACGTTTGCCAGGCTCATGGAGCGGGTGGGGTTAGGGTTAGGGTAAGGGTGGACGTCCTGGGCCCCTTCCCCCGCACCGCGGTCGGGAGCCGGTACATGATCATGGCCATGGACTACTTCACGAATTAGCCCGAAGCATATGCGGTTCCTCATCGGAGCGCCACCACCACAGCGGCTAAGCTCTTCGACAAGTTTTTTTTGCAGGTTCAGGACCCCCCCCAACGAGCTGCATAACGACAGGGCAGGAACTTCGAGATGGAGGTGTTCGGCGACGTCTGCCGGCGGCAGGGGGATGGAGAAGACCCGCACCACCCCCCTTCACCCTCAGAGCGACAGGCTGATGCAGCAGGTCCACCGTACTTTAGCCGCACAGCTGGCAATCCTCATGGACGCCCAGTTTCCCCTGGTCCGCTGGGCGTATCGCGCAGTGGTGCAGAAGAGCATCGGTTGCGCCCCCCGCCGCCCTGATGCGGACCCTGGTGGAACTGGTGTTTGGCTCACCACCTGAGCCGGCGCTCCCGGCGACACTGGGGCTGGACTACATGTGCCAGCTCCAGCAGCGTGTGCACGTCGTGCATGAGCTGGCCAGGAATCATCAGGATATGGCCACGACCAGACAAAAGAAGGGTGTATGACATCCGCTGGGGCCTTCGGGCTTAAGCACCCCGTTTGGGTGACTGCCCCATCAGGAAGAAGGTGCAGCCCTCCAAGCTCGACAGCCACTGGAGGGGCCCTGGGAAGGTCCCGGAATGGATCTCTGAGGTGGTGTACCGGGTGTGGATGCTGGAGTAGTGCAGGACTGTTGTGCTGCACCGCGACCACCTGGATCTAATCCAGCCCCTAGCAGAGCAGGACCGACAGTGAGTGCCCCAGCAGCAGGGACAGATTAGGATGGTGGGGGACTCGGCGCATAATTACAATAATAATATTAATAATCATGACAGCAGTGCTTGCAACCACCACATAGTCAATATACTGTTTTGGTTTATTTTAAGATCACAAAACGTTGCTTAGGCCCAACTTTTCTCATAGTTGACATGGACATTAAAAAGCTTTTTTTTTTTTTTTTTTTTAGACAGGCAATTTTTTAAGGTTACTCCCACATTGAGATCTGAACATTGTGTTTCTGATCGATATGATTTACCTGAACTGAGGCTGTCCAGGGTATGTTATTGTGAAATAGAAGCGTATAGCCGGATGGTCCACTTGGGAGCTGATTTATATTGAAATGCATTAGTGTCACACCCTGCATTCCTGCCCCCTTGTTCTTTCCCCAGTGTGGCGCTAATGAGCCCCACCTGTTACTAATTTGTCTTACCTCTCATTCTTGCCCTCATGTGATTCACACCAGCTGCCTCTCATTTGCTCCTCATCAGTGGTGTATTAGAGTGCTTCCCAGTCCTGTGCTCCCCAGTCTGGTCATTGATGTCACCCCAGTGTGTGCTATAGTGGTCTCCCTACTTGCCAGTTTTGTCTTGTATTTGACCCGACGTGGTCTGGTTTTGTTTACCCTGTTCTCCTTCCTTAATAAACCCCCCCCCCCCCCCCATTTGGTTTGCCCTCACACCTGCCCCTGCCTCTTTCATTGGTGGAATGTGACAATTAGTCTGAATAAATTCATACAATTTGCCATTATTTTGTCATATTATTTTATTTACAGCAGTTAGTTTCTCTCTAAGTAAAGCATTAAAATGTAGAATTATGTCATTAAAACTGGCTGTAGGATTAATGTTTATAGGGCTGTAGCAATTATTGTATATTTACTGCCCCCTGCTGGAAGATAAAAATATTAAAGAAACATAAGAAATTTACAAAGGAGAGGGGGCCATTCGGCCCATCAAGCTCATTTGGGGAGAACAGCGCTGCAAGCATAATTCAGTGTTAAGTGCATTGTTTCAAACACTGCTAACAAGATCGTAACAAATGTATGAATTTAAAAATATACTGTGTAATGTGGCAATACATAAACGTCAATGACATGTGAGCATGAATAGAGAAAATTGTATATTCTTCCAAATTTTAATTATTTCAGCTATTTCATGCTGTTTTAATTAACTGATTGATTGATTGATTTCAATAATGCCATACATGACATGAAATAAACCTTGAAATGCACACTGTCGCATTCTGCCATCAGAGGTTTGAGGGAGGGCTCTGGTGAATGCTGGTTTTCTGTTTGGCGCATCACTATCACTTGATTGTTCCTGTCTAGCCCAGCATGGTCACACTGGATATACAGCAGTCCATCAGTATCTGCGGTTTCAGCTCTCCGTAGTATCAGTGTGTCATTGCGTCGTCCTTTGTGGGGTATACAATGCATGATTTTCTTTGCTCCATCATCCTTTAATACATGACAAATTTCATTGTTCTATCATCTCTTGAGAATTAGGCTAAAACGTCAGAATCCCTTTTGTTTGTTCATGAGAATACAGTTCTACAGTATGGTATAATGATGTCCAGTGTACTTCATTATGACCTTTTTAAAGTTGGTAATGTCCCACTGTGAGTAATTTATCAATTGCCATATGTAAGTACAAGTAAATCATGTATAAATGGCAGGGTTGCCAACTCTCATGCATCTGGCGTGACACACTTTCAGACTCTCAGGCTCATGCAAGAAATTTTACAGCAAATATCAGTATTATACATCCATACATCCATCCATCCTTTCATTTTCCACCACTTATCTGAGTTCGGGTCGCTGTGGCAGCAGCCTAAGCAGCGATGCCCAGACCTCTCTCTCAGCAGCCACCTCCACCAGCAGCACTGAGGTAATACCAAAGCGTTCCCAGGCCAGCTGAGAGACACAACCTGTCCAGCGTCTCCTGGGTCTGCTCCGGGACCTTCTCCCATTTGGACATGCCTGAAATACCCCCCCAGAGAGCCGTCCAGGAGGCATCCTAGATAGATGGCCGCACCACCCCAGCTGGCTTCCTTCGATGGGGAGAAGCAGTGGCTCTACTTTGAGCCCCACCCGATGCACTGGAGCTCCACACCCTCACCTCTAAGTCTGAGCCAAGTCACACTGAGGAGGAAGCTCATTGCTGCTGCTTGTATCCACAATCTCATTCTTTCAGTCACTACCCAAGGCTCATGACCATAGGTGAGGGTAGGAACGTAGATCGACCGGTAAATCAAAAGCTTTGCCTTCTGGCTCAGCTCCCTTTTCAGCACAATAGAATAGTACAACGTCTGCATTCCTGCTGACGCTGCACCGATCCGTCTGTAGATCTCTCACCCCTTTCTTCCCTCAATTGTGAACAAAACCCCGTGATACTTAAACTCCTCCGCCTGAGGCAGCAATTCATCCCCTATCAGGAGAGGGCAATCCACCCTTTTCCAATCGAGAACCACGTCCTCACACTTCGAGCTGCTGATCCTCATCCCAGCTGCCTTACGCTCAGGTGCAACCCGCCCAGTGCAAGCTGCAGGTCACAGCCCAGTGACGCCAGCAGAACCACATCATCTGCAAAAAGCTAAGACCCAATCCTTAGGCCGCCCCAACCGGACCCCCTCCTCCCCTTTGCCATGCCTAAAAATTCTGTCAATAAAGGTTATGAACAGAATCAGTGATAAGGCAGCCATGCCAGAGTCCAACACCCCCCAGGAAAGAGGCTGACTTACTGTTAGCAATGCAAACCAAACTCTAGCTCCATTGGCCCAGCCACCAGACACTTGCCTTCAGTCTCCCCCCACCCCAGGCCTGGCTCCAGGGTGAGGCCCTGGTCTCTCCAATCCAGGCGGTATACCCTGGTCCATTGTATTATTATCAACTGGGTGCTCGCAATCACACTTAATCTGGCTGCTCACTTAGGACCAATTTGCCTTTGGAGACCCTACCAGGGGCAATTGCCCCTGACAACACAGCCAGTAAGATCATGGAGGCACACAATCCTCCCCCCCCTCCCCACCATGATAAGGTGGCGACTCATGGAGGGGCAAATTTATGTCATTCCATTGTAAACATAAAATTAGCTACTAGGGCAGTTTGCAAACCCTACAGACTATTTACAAGGTAATAAAACTGTTAACTATATGTAAATGCATGTGCACGTGTGTGCAGGCTTCTCTCAAATTGAAAATCTCGATCTAGCCAGCTGACCGAAGTTGATTAACCTGATACGGGTCCGCAGATAGTTTGCCATTATCCACGGTTTCAGCTATCTGTGGTAGGTCTTGACATGTATCCCCCAGAAGAGCTTACTAGATTTGGAATGAAAAATACTGATTACTTCAGATGAAATGGATGCTGCCCATCTTATAACAGACTTCAGAGAGAAAACTGAAAGTGTCAGAAGAAACTGCAGTGGTGGCAGCTCTTTCTGTGCACAACTCTGATGAAAATGTATTTTCAGACTTTGAGGAACTTCTGCGATGCAGCATTCTACAAACGAGAATACCTGATTGCAGGATGACTCACCCTGAGATACGTTTCCCTAAAGCACAGTTGCTAACTGAATGGGTACAACTATATAAGTTTCTAAGGAGAGTTTTTGGGAAAGGTGCCCCTAGATGGTCATCCTGTAAAGTTTTAGTGACACGATACCGGACAGCTAATGGACAGCTAATTTTTCCTTTCACTCATCCGCCTGTGGCTTATTGTTCGATTGCTGTGAACTGCAGCCACTAGAGGGCAGGTCTCTTGGAAGCACTCAAACAATCACTAAGACCTCTATGTCTTATCTGTGAAAGTTTACATTTCAAGGCTTTTTTCATGTCATGTACAGCAGTATCAAAATAAATATATAAACAAATAATTTAATTAAACCAGTAAGAAATAATTCAATAATTAAATAAAAGCTGGAAGAAATAAACAATTTTCTCGGTAGATTTATTTAGTACATTTATTTATTACATTTATTATATTTATTTAATTCTGAAAAGCATTTTGACCTGATAAGCATGAAAATATTGTATTAAAAAATTAATGCAACATTTTAAATGGGTTCTCTCTTACTGGGCAAAATGGCAAATATTACAGCTGTTCAGCTTTTGTAGTGAGAAGGCCTCAGTCTTTCTGTCAAGCATCGGACCGTGTTTCCAGTTTGATAGCCTCATCTTCAACTTTGTCTTTTTTCTGAAAAAACAGGAAGCCAAAATTTAGAGCAAAGATGTTTGGAATTGAATATCATTTCAAAATAGGATTCATCCAGGAATTAAGTTGTATGACAGGAATTAATAGATCATATAATAACACTGGAGTGCCATTAATGCCTGTTTTTTCCAACATTGATGAGTAACTGTAGTGAATAAATTTTAAAGTTATTTTGATCACTCAACAAATTGGAATAGCAATGAAAGTGTTAAAACGTGGTCACAACCTTAATCCCGAAGCACAGGTGCATGGCAGCAGTTATTGTGAGCAATATTGCCATCAGGATCCAGCGGAGAATCCACCACACATCATTCAGAAGGTCTTAGGAAAACAAATTATGCAGTTTGCTACAAAATCACTCACATTTACTTAGCAGATGCTTTTATGAAACACAACATACAATTGAGGAGACAGGATCAGCCAGACCCTGAAGCAACTGAGTTCCAGGACCTTGCCTAATGGTGAGTCAGTGCCAATGGTGAGTGAGACCCGATGGTGAGTGAGGCCCAGTGGTGAGTAAGGGCCAATGGTGAGTCAGGCCTAATGGTGAAGTCAGTCTATGGACCCTGGGATTTGACCTGGTGACCTTCTAATCACAGGCACAGCATCCTAACCTGTTGAGCCCAGGGCTGAACTAAATTATCTGGGGGCCCTAGGCTGACATGCTTAGGGCCCCCCCTAGTGGGTCATTCGAGCTATTTTTTGGAATCAAATGAGAAGGATTATAAATTGATGGAACGTCAATAATCTCCTAATCAAAGCATAGAGTGCCAGTAGCAGAACTTACTGGTTAGGGGGGTGTCGAGAGTGCTGGTGGTAAAATTTGTCATTCGGGGGGAGGGTTGTATTGTACCAACTAAAAATGCAAATAACGGACATGTTTATAATGTTTATGATCATATTATCGTATTGTCACAAAATTAACTTATGGAAATTCAATCTTCATTGGGCGCCTAGTGTTTGGGAGCCCAGCCGGCTGCCCACACTTGTCTTATGGTAAGTCCACCCCTCCTTGGGACTCACACCACCCCCAATTTAAATTTTCTACTAAGAGGGGGCTGGTTTTCCAAACTGGCAGCATTTTACCAGTGTAAACCTGCAGCAGTTGAAATTGATACATTAGCCAGTCTGAAGAAAAAGCCATCAGACCTACCATGCTGCATCTCCATCTCAGCCAATTTGATGATGTCATTGTTAAGATTCAGCAGTCCACACCAGTAGACCCCCTCACCCTGGGAGAGCCGCAGGACTTTCAGGCTGAAGGTCCCAGAATCCTCCTGCACCATGACTGCGCCGTTTTCCAGGTGGGACGTGGTGTTGTTGAAGATGATACCGGAACAGCACTCAGCTGAGGTCCTCTTGCACCAGATGCGCAGCATGGCTTTCTGTTCTGGCGTGAAGGGGCACCTCAGTACCCAGGGGCCCAAACACAAGCATGACCCTGTTAAAAAAAAGCACCGAGGCATTATTCATCCATGTCCCATGAGAAATACAAATTTTGATGGTTGACTGTGTAGCAGCTGGTGCTGACAAACCCTTATCCTAATCCTGCACAAAACACCTACTTAGAGAAATCGACAAACAAAGAGAGCAGGAACATATTCATAAATACTGTACTGGAATCAGTCGTCTCATGTTGCTTGCAAAAAACCTAATGATGAGTAAAGACAGTAATGATGGATCTTTAAATGCTGTTCTGGAATCAGAGGTGTCATATCCTGCATGAGACACTTGCTGACACTGATGTCTTAAAGCGCTGTTCTTGCATGAGTTTCAATGTTCTGTGTAACAAAAGGGGGTCTGTTGGTACTGTATTATTATTATGCTAGCAATATAACTAAAACATTTCTCTTCCTAAAACCATATATAAAATGGTATCTGTGAAGTCAACTATTCCCTGGTTCCAGGTCTCACACAGTGCATTATTTTACCAGTAAACCTAGATGGATGGATATCTTTTAAATCTTATTTAATTAAGAGAACAGCTGCACTACCATCTACATCTATGTAAAAGCAAAAGAAAACCTCTTATTTGCTAAAGGTCATTCTGAAACAAGACCAGGAGGTGCATCGATGCCTCCGATACCGTCTCCCCTCAGTATCATCAAGTCTGAAGAAATTTGCCCATAACCGAGGATGACAGGAAATCGGGATATATTATATTATTTAATCAGACATCATTGCGTGCACATTGCGGGTCGTAAGGCCAGAGCAATAGGAAATGCTGGATGGTAGAGTCGAACGTTTAACAGTTTTGGTTAATAAGCATGATAGTCACACTTGCAAATTGCAGCGACGTATGAGACGAAATAATAATCGGCGCTGCGGATATGCTGCTGCCCAGGGCTTCAGTTCCCATTTATAATTGCTGCGTGCTGTTCTTTACGATATATGATTCATGAGTTTTTGTTTATTATTATTATTATTATTATTATTATTATTATTATTATTATTATTATTATTATTATTACAGGGATACAAAGAACAAGACTGTACTGTAACCCCCGTTACTTCTAAAGTTACTTTACATACTAAAGTTAATGAAGTTCAGCTTCAGACCTCGGAGGCGCAAAGCGACAGTTACCCTCCGCCCTTCCATGCCCTTCGTTAGTTTCAGCTTTATTATTATTACAATATGATAATAAAGTAAGCAACTTGGTAATAGCTGTATTAGTGGAATAATGTTCTGAGAACATCAGAACGTTTCTATACCTTAATCGTAACATTTGGTTGATAGCTGGGTATATATATATATATATATATATATATATATATATATATATATAGGTATCATTGCAACATACGTCTCGTCTTCAACGAATTTTTCCCCACGAAATTAAACTTTTATTCACTTCCTACACACAGTTAGAAACCCTTCAGTAGGCCCATCAGTCACCTTAATACAACATAACATTAAGATTAACAGATTATCAAATTCGCTACAGTATGACATGTCGAGCTCTTACTTGCGTACAGAAGTATGAGGATGCACGGGAGCACAGTCATGCTGTAACGGTTCGCCTGGTTCGCTCCTGCAAGCGAGACACAGGCTGCTGATCTTAGCTCACCCGGAAGCGGCATAAACTTTTTTATAGCAATTCTGTGGAATTGGCTTTGCTGTTCACAGCTTAGTGGACAACAAGAGCATATAGCATTAACATCATACCAAAGCTCTACTCTGAGTCCCTCCCGAATGATCGAGCTTCTCACCCTATCACTTTGATTTCGGTTGTTCAAAATATTCAATAAATAACCATAAATTCATAGGTTCATCTTAGTGTTTCCTGCAATCATTTTTAAATCATAAAGATATACAGTCTTTCATTAGAAATTTTTTTCCAGCTTTAATAGTTGATCGTATTTACAGTACAAAACTTGTTAGTGAAATACGAGGGCAAAAACAAAAAGCAAAACAAAGTAATCCTTTATTAATCATAATCGAAGAAAGGGTTAAATTAATCGTGATACTGATTATTATTATTATTATTATTATTATTATTATTATTATTATTATTATTATTATTACAGGGATACAAAGAACAAGACTGTACTGTAACCCCCGTTACTTCTAAAGTGATACTGAGTTTTAGTAAATGTTTACAGATGTTTTGCAGAACTCATCCAGGAGCCACTTGCTGAGGACAGAGGGTATTCACGCCAGCGATGCTGGATAAACCCTGTGTTTCAGCTCCTAGCCACAAAAATATGGGTCAGAAAAGAAATAGTCATTCTGAAGGCAACATTCTATACTGTAAACGGACAGCCAGACATGAGCACAGTTATGTCTAGCTTAATGCACAGACTTAGCCAGGATGAAGCTTAGGCACCTTTGCCTCTCTCATTGCTGGTAGGGATGCCTCAGCCCATTGAGTCTCGTGGCAGCCCGGGGAACAAGAGTACACACTAAGATAGGGGTGGCCAGTCTTATCCGCAAAGGGCCGGTGTGTATGCAGGCTTTTGGGATAACCTGTAGGTCAGTTGTTCAAACCTAGGTGTGTGGACTCTTCAGCCAAACAGTCCTCTAATTAGTGATCTAATTAGGGAGTTACAGAGAAAACCTGCATGCACAGTGGCCCTTTCTGGGTAAGATTGCACACCCCTACGCTAGGAACTAAAACCTGTGAAATATTGAGAGATGTGATCACCAGCGACACCCGCTGGCCAAATAGGGAATCGACACATGGACTAGGGCAGGGAATGATGTTGACAATCTATACCTATAAATCTAGACCTGTAATGCTTAAGAGGAAGTCTGTTAAAAGTAACAAATATTAAGCAAGATTAACTTCTTTTCAGCAAAAAGTTATTAAAAATTGCAATGTCACTTTCAAAATCGGAATACCACTTTCAAAATTGCAATACATATCAGTTTGGCAAACGAATATTGTTGTAATATTGAAACTGAAGGCCTCTACCAATTCTCACCCAGTATCAGGATGGAATGTGTGCCTGAAGTGGACCTCGAACCTCTGACATTGTGGACCGTTTTTAGCCCAGACCATCCTAATGGTGTAGTTGTCAGAGACTATAATACAAAGCAGTTTTGCAGTTAGGCCTGACGCTGAAAAATGACTCATGCTGAATTTAATGTCACTGGGGATACTTTAAACTGCATAATAGGGACACTGGAGGTACAGTAACTGTATCTGCTATCAGCGTTAACAGGATGCTTCATGGTGACCACGCTTGCATCCGTGTTCTCTGGTTCTAGACTGTTTTCCTGGGGGTAGGTGATATGTAACAGGTTGTTACAGTTCATAAAGCTACCAGCCTCATATTTCATATTTCTTTTACCAAATCTCTTCTCCATTTGTGCACTGGTTCTGTCTGGAATTTCAAGCAGGGGTCTCCGCAAAGACTGAGCTGAACCAAAACCAGCTGGCGTCTGTCCCACAGCGAAATGCATAAAACTGCCAGTCAGCTGATTGTTGACTATCCCCTTTCACTTAAAGTTGAACTCATTGACACATCTGGAGTCATCAGTTCTCAAATCCTTTAAAGCTTCCGAAGAAGTACTGATTAGCCAGCCTCATACAAATTAAATGAATGGGCTTACGAAATTGAATTTGTTGACTTCAAGACATCAAGAACCTTCAAAAGGAACTTTCCCTTCATACTTCACATCACAATGACTGGTCCACTGCATTGTAATGAACCATAAAGTGGCTCTGAAAGTGGGAAAAAAATGATTTAGCACATGAGCCTGCTTGCATTGTTTGTAATTCTGTGAGTCATAGCAGATGATTTTGCCAGTGGATGGATGGGTGCATCTACCAAGCTTTACAGCGGTGCCTTCGCGCTACCATTCGCCCTGCTCCTCTCAGACGCTCCATCATAGCACTGGCAGATGATACGATCGGCACAGTGACCTCCATTATTGTGAAGCTTCGGCATTTGATCAGTTCTGCATTTCCTGATGAGATGTTCTTCTGCAGCGGAAATAAAATTATTATGGTGAGATTCTCAGCATTGCACAACCAGAAAACACCACAAGGGCTCAAAACAAACAGGGGAACAACCAAGCACATCTAGGAGGAGGTCACAGGCAAGGGGCATATGCAGCGGGCATAAGATAAACAAACGCTAACATCTATGGGGGAAACAGGCAGGAAGCAAAGGCAACACACAAACACAGGCATTTAAATACATACATGACAAAGCTCAACGAGACACAGGTGTCGGCCCTTAACAAGCACGAGGAACACTGAAGCATAGGTGAGGGCAATTAACAGATAAATGATCAGACGCCAGGGGAGAGTAGAGAACAAGGGTAACTGAACATTACTACAAACAGAGAATAGCAGGGAGCAAAAACAAGGAACGGTAACAGGTGCACAGCAATGCACAATTAACCAGTGACATGCACAAAAACATGAATGTTAAATCACAAACATAGTTGAGTTACACACAACTCAATGGAAAGTCTAGAGGGCGGAGCTACTCACTCAACCCATTAAGCCAAGGTGGTAGTTGGAGGAACAAGGGATGACATTAGGAGGCCAAACAGGATGACCAGCGACACCTACTGGCCAAACAGGACATTGACATGCAGGACAGGGAAGTATTTGTGTTTCACCACATCCAACGGCAAGCTTGCTACTTGTGACACTTACCTCATTTGCGTATCTTTTGATGCATGACGCGTATTGAGAAATATTCACTTTCACGGTTAGACTGGGTTGCATGGACAACGGCATTCAAAAAGCTTAATGAAAGGATCATTACGACTTGTAGTGGTTTCTAGGATTCCTCAAACAGGCAGTACATTTACAGACAAAAAGTTTAAGCAGTTTTTCTCAGTCTAGGTGGGTCCTAGTGTGCATAAAGGGACTAATAATAGTGTCACTGTTTCCTTCTGTCTACCTCATTTCTGCCACATAAACAGGTTTCATAAACACCCCAGCCTTGATGCATGCATCTGAGCCTTTATATGTGACACAGAAAGCAAAAGTATTCAAACCCATGGACTGGAGTGTTGACAGCTCAAATTGAAAGAATGCATTGAGTTTCAAAACTACTGTTTTATAGTTTTGTATGATTCAAACAGCCAATCAAAAAAAAGGAGAAACTCAACGCTGAAAAGGTGAAGTAGGAGTAGAATGAGTTCAAATACAATTTTTTTCGCTTGTCTGCCTTGTCTGGACTGGGGAGCAGGATGAGAGCTAATCTAGGAACCACAAGGAACAAGGTAGGCAAACACTGGACAGGTTACCTTTTCAATGCAAGGCACGCATACATACACAAAACAAATTAAATTTAGGCTAACCATTATATTTAAAGAAATATGCCTTCACTCTGTTTTCCTGCTCATGCGAATGCTTGTAATGTTATTCAAAACATTTTGAAAATTGCATTGTTAAAACTAATACTCCAATAGCTGACTTAGTAAACTTAAGGAATATTAAACCTTTTCAGTATTTAAAACACACTCTAATGAATACAGAAGGTACATCTTAAACAGCAGAAATACAGCACCAATGCTGTAAGTTCAAAGTTCCCATACAGATCCCATAGAGTAGACCTATGCATTTTTATGTTTCCTTCCATGATATAAATGTTGCTGTAACATCACAAGACAAAGAAGTTAGACCCAAGATTCCAGTGTATTCTATTAGTCTAGATCTCCAAAATCATGATCAGTGTTCAGGCAAAGGTTTGAATGGGAGCTAACGGGATACTATAGTTTAGGTAGGCTACGAGTCAAAAAAAGAAACTACGCTATATAGACAAAAGTATTGGGGCACACCTCTTAAGCATTGAATTCAGGTGTTTCATTCAAACCCATTAGTACAGTTGCATAAAATGAAGCACCTAGCCAAGCAGTCAGGTTTACAAACATTTGTGAAAGAATGTGTCGTCCTGAAAAGCTCAGTGAATTCAGGCATGGCACTGTCAAAGGATGCCACAAGTTTGTGAAATTTCTTCCCTGCTAGATAATCCAACTGTCAACTGTTAGTGGTTTTATAACAAAGTGGAAGCAATTGGGAACAACAGAAACTCAGCCATGAAGCGGCAGACTACGTAAAGTAAGAATGGGGTTGAGGTACATAGTGTATAAAAGTCACCAGTGCTCTGTTGACTTGATAACTGCAGAGTTCCAAACTTCCCCTGGCATTAACCCCAACACAAAAACTGTGCCTTGGAATGGGCATCCATGGCCCAGCAGCAGCTGCAAGCCTTGCATCACCAAGCACAATGGCAACAATGCCAAGCGTTGGATGGAGTGGTGTAAAGCACGCTGCCACTGAACTCTGGAGCGGTGAAAACGTGTTCTGTGGAGCGATGAATCACGCTTCTCTGTCGGCAGTCTAATGGATGAGTCTGGTTTTGGCAAACGCCAGGAGAACGTTACCTGCTTGACTGCTTTGCGCCAAATATAAAGTTTGGTGAGGTGGGATAATGGTGTGGGGCTGTTTTTCCATGGGTTGGGCTAGGCCGCTTAGCTCCAGTGAAGAGAACTCATAACGCTTCAGCATACAAAGACATTTTGGACGATTGTTTCCAACTTTGTGGGAACAGTTTGGAGAAGGCAATTTTCTGTTCCAGCATGACTGTGCCCCAGTGCACAAACCAAGGTTCATAAAGACATGGTTGGCAGAGTTTGGTGTGGAGGAACTTGACTGTCCCACACAGAGCCCTGATCTCAAACCCATTGAACACCTTTGGGATGAACTGTAACAGAGATTGTGTGCCAGGCCTTCACATCCAACATCAGTGCCAGATCTCACAAATGCTCTTCTGGGTGAATGGGCAAAAATTCCCACAGACACACTCCAAAATCCTGTGGAAAGCCTTCCCAAAAGAGTGGCAGCTGTTATAGTTGTGAAGCGGGAACCAACTCCATATTGATGCCTATGGATTTAGAATGGGATGTTATAAATGTTCATGTAGGTGTCCCAAGGCTTTTGTCTGTATAGCGTAGATAGATTCATAAAAACAGACTGCAACAGCACTGCTCAGTGCAACACACTCTGTAGATAGCAGCAAGATCTGAGGTTTAGACAGGCTTTATATAACTCAGAAATGTTTTTGTGGTTTTGTGATGTCAGGTAGCAACCAAATACAGATGGGTGATCTGAGATAATTTTGTACCTTTCATCTGAGTTTTTTTTTTTTGCGGTCCACGGGCTCTATTCCCAAGTCATTAACTAGAGCTTCATTTTTTTTGTTTCAAAACTAAATCGAGCTGCAGCATTTCAAAGTTTCAAAGTGTATGATGTAATGAAGCCCACATTCAGCGCAGTCATGCCTCGTTCTCATTTTCTTCAGAATAATGTTTCAAATTGCCATGCATGCATCAAATTAATCAAAGCATTTTACAACGGGATCTTCAGTCTGATATCTCTGGTATCTGTACTGTTCTGGATTTTTTTCTGACTTTGGGCAGGATGGTCAGTGAGTAGCACTGCTGTCCCCCAACACCCCAGGTTTGGGGGTTTGAATCCTACAACCAAACGTCCTCCTTCTGCTGAGAAGGTGTTCTCTGGGCACTCAGCTCTCCCACTGGCCAAAACCATGCAGTCTGGCTAACTCAGTGTTTTTCAACCCGGTCCTCAGGGACCCCCCAGACAGTCCACATTTTTGCTCCCTCCCAGGTGACAGCACACCAGGACCAAACAATCAAGAACACGGAATACCTGGTACAAGCGTGATGGGAGCTGGGAGGAAGCAAAAATTTGTCTCGGGGTCCCCAAAAACTGGGATGAGTAACACTAGGCGGATTATTTTAATTTGCCCGTATTGTACGATTGTGTGTGTGAATGGTACCCGGTGATGCACCACTGCTCAGGGTGTCGCCCGGTCTTGTGCCTCACACTGCCTGGGGCCCTGCTCCAGAAAAACGCTGGGAAGATAGATAGAGACTGCGCATTTTATTAAGGGGTATAAAGAGAATGTTTTCCACTCCCCTTAGGCCGATTGAGTTTAGTGGTATTCCTGTTTTGCAAGTTTGAAAAAAAGGCGAGTTAGAAACCGCTTTAGCTTAACCTGTTTTGTGTGATTCATCAGTCTATCTCAATCACCCAAAAGCTCATACTTTTACTGTAGTTTTTCATGTTATGTGCAATAATTTTCTCAAGTACAACAGTGGGCTTTTTGCAATTTTAATTACATGTTTTTACTAGCATACAATGGCCACTTAAAAAATGCAATAATGAAACAGATCTGCACTTAGATTAATTGGTATCTCTAAATTGCATGTATGTGCCTGGTGATGGACTGGAATCTTGTCCAGGGTGTTCCCTGTCTTGTCCCTAATGCCACCATGGATCGGCTCTATGACTCCCAGTAACCCTGACTAGGATAAGCCTTTGAAGATGGCTCAATGCTTTTCCCTATACCTTTAGCAAATATTACTCTTGAGCTGTAATTTGTTGTGACTTGTTATTCAGGAATAAAATTTATTAAACCCAAGAATCTCAGGGCCAAAATCTACAAATCTACGTTTTTTACAAGACACTGGGTTTGCAGGTACCAGAAGTTCTGATTAACAGAATAACTAACAATGGCAATCGTAGCTTCATTCAGTCTTCCAGTCCTAATGGTTGTATTAAAGAGTGACCAACCAGGTGCTTCATAAAGCTTTACATAAAATACAACGAATATCGAATATCAAATACACTACAAGGTGTTGTATGTTTATAAAGCTGTTCACGACTCGGCCCCGGAATATATCAAGGACTTGGTGCTCATGAGCTCTGGTAGATCACAAAGGTCTTCTAATTGTTTATTGCTCTTTGTTCCAAGAACTCGTCTTAAAACTAAAGGGGATCGAGCTTTTTCAGTCGTTGGTTCTAGACTGTGGAATGCGCTTCCCCCTGATATTAGATCTGCACCATCAGTTGATGTTTTTAAAATTCATGTGAAAACG
>JAODLC010000113.1:9653487-9663681 GCA_026781145.1 Hippopotamyrus pictus
GGCAGTTCTGAAGGTGAAAGGGGGTCAAACACCGTATTAGTATGGTGTTCCTAATAATCCTTTAGGTGAGTGTATAAATAAATGAGACTTGAGACTTGACTTGAGACAACTCGTTTTAGGGAATGGCTCAAATGAACCTGGTTATTAATCTGGTCTTTATTCTGAGTATTCTGTAAGGCAGAATGGAAGGTCCTTGCATACAAAAAAAAAGTCTTCTGTTCATCATGCCCTTTAAATACCTTTTAAAATTATATATATAGACAAAGGGCAGCAAATAAGTATCTCAAATAATTACAATTGTGATATTTTAACTTAAGATTTGTTTTGAAATGTTTTAATCCTGATACATGGCACGTATATACGCATACAAACCTATAACAATTAAACGTTTATCCGCCGTTTGTTTCACAACTGAAATGCAATAGCGTACCTGTCAAGTGCAGCCGTTTCAATCATCCGTTTGAGAAGCAAATCAGCTTACGCGTGGTTCGTATTAAAAGCGGCGTTTCACGGCAAACCTGCGACAGTGTATTTCGGATGATCCTCTTTATAAGCGTGAGATTAAACAGTCCTCATCAGTCAATGACGTACAATCGGAAAGCGTCCCGGAAGTGAGAGCAGCCCGCATTGGTGCTTCATCGGTGCCAGAGTGTCACTGCGCATCGCTAAAGCTGCTTTGGGACACTGATTTCACACATCATTAACGGAGATAAAAAAAAATACTGTTTAGTTTGCCATTTTTAGCAATTTTCAAGACGATCCACTTAAAAATAAATATGATATATATGTAAACATATATTTATATGTTTATTTCGAAAGCATTTATTCATTTCATTTTGTAAGAAAGTTTTGCCTGAGTGAACCTTGAAGCAACTTCACCGTAGGACCCACAAGGGTGATGTCCAGCCACTACGTTGAGGAGCACAGAGAGATGCTCAGCAGGTTCTTGCTGTTTGACAAGTCTCTGCGAGTCGAATGGTCAGAGCCTGTATCACTCAGACACTGACTCCTGCAGTCCAGGGTCATGTTCCTGCTCCTGTTCTCTTCTCTCTGAGGAGATGGACTCTGTGGACTGGTTGGTGTCCTTCTCTCCCAGTTTCTCGCTGTGCAAGGCTAAGGCCAAGTAAAGGAACTGGTATTGCTCAGTGGTCTGGATCATCCCACCCCTGACAATAACAGAAGACATTATTTACAGAGGCTGTGTAGCAACGGGGATGACATCGCAACAGAAAGCGGTACTGTGAACTGTACTGAAATAACAAAGCTACATTTTGATGCGATGATCACTCTCTTATTGTGAATCAAGTTCATTTCATGGATGACTGTAATTAAATCGCATGCTGGGTCAGGTGCAGTTCGCATTAATGCCACACCTGTCGAGCCGCAGCCGGCAGACCGTCCCCAGCACGTCCACCTGTCCCTCCTGCTCCAGCTGCTCGCAGCAGGCGCTGCAGGCGATGAAGCAGCCCGTTCGCCCGATGCCTGCCCTGACGGGGAGAGACGGCGTTCTTGCTCACAAGCAGGCAAGCTGGCAGATGATGCACACACACACAAGTCTAAAGAAGACAGCCCGCACAAAATGATGCGGAACGGACAATGACAATATACATTGACATCTGCCGATGGTACACAGCTAACGTGCACACCCCTATACAGAGCGCATGCTGCCACATAGATTAAGTACAAGTCAGTTGAAATGGATAATACGCACGCCTATTTAGAAAGAGTACACACCAACGTCAACATCAGCGGTTCTCAAACTATGGTATCCGTATCACTCATGGTACGTGGGAGCCCCTCTAGTGGTATGTGAAGGTAGTAGTGTATTCAAGCGTCAGTCACAATGGCGGCATGAAGCAACCGTACCATCAAGAGCTGTCGTCCCCCCTGATGGTACGTGGGGAGCTTGATATATTCTGAGGTGGGCATATGGTGTAAAGAGTTTAAGATCCACTGACCTACATTATTCATGTCTGGCAGATGTGGGTCTTATTGAAAGCTGATGAGGGCCGTGTGTAGGAGTGGAATCAGGGTTAAAGCCTGGTCATACAAAGGGACTGAAACTGTGTTCGAGGAGACGTGGAGGTTGAACCTGCAGTGGACGACAGTGGGGCCAGGACTGCACAGGGTCTTTCTGTAGGACTGGACATCCAGAACTAGTTGCAAGAGGGGGCCTGCAGGGGGGATCTGGTGGTCTGGCCAAGTGGAGTACCAGTAGTGCCTCAACTGTCTGCTCTCTGACCCCACCTGAGGGATCGTAATGACAGAAGCTTAGAGTCATACACATCTGCAGAGTAACTCTAGTCCAACTGACAGCAGCATTACATAAGCAGCTGTGCAGCTCTGCCCACCACAGACATATCTGTCAGATGTCTCAACAAATACATGTTGCCAAGTTCTCTGTTAACTTAGAGGAAGGGTGTATCCACCTTAGAGCAGCTACCACAGGTGTAAATTGAGCTGTCCTCTAAAGTGTCAAATACACCGAACTTCACTCCTTGATGAAATGTGATATCCTCAAGATTGGTGTTGTTCTTATTTGAACAATGAGCTGTCGTCGAGTCAGCAATTCATCCCTTGTATAGCGGGATCTTGACCCTTAGTTAGTTCTAACCTGGACAGTCATCTCGCGAACTGTGTAGCCGTTGCCCGACACCACTGAGTTCACAACCACAGTGACCCGGCCATATACACGGGTCTGGTCCGGCCAGTACTGGACACATTTCTGGAACACAGACAAAAAGAGTGGGTTCATCCTGCAACATAAACCGTATGTTTTCCAATATTCTTAAGTTTCAGAATAATGGAAAAGGCAGAGGATTATTCTGGACTTCTCCAGTTAGACTTAGAAGGATATTTGATTCTGAGGCTCCGCCAGGACCTTGAGTCCGCATTGTTAGGTTAAAAATTCATCTCCTTAGCCACCAAGCTACCTCGTGTTTCATCAGCATGCTGTTAACATACAATCGTATTATCTCTACAGCATCGAACAGGGAAAGGAAATGACATATTTTATCTCGGAGATAACAAAAAAGATCTGGGTAATTTACTAACATTCAGCTGCTACGTTGTGTTTAACCATTGCAGAGACTTCCTGATTTGGTGACGTAAAAGCTGTACGGTCAGTTCCTATTTCTGCTGGCAAATGCACGCTGCTAAAGCCAGGATATTCTTGTCCCATTCTAGAAGACCTCCTCACCTCTGTCATCTCCTTGAGCTCTACGATCATGACAATTATCGCAGACTCCTCCTGCCAGACCATCTCCCAGAAGTCCTCTACTGTGTTAACCATGGGGGCCTGTGTGGCAATATAGCTTTTGGCAGATTCACCGTAGCCCTGAGTGAGATGAACAGGGCAGTAGGTAGTATTAGACAGATTGACCTTGGCTTCCTGTAGTCCCACATGCACAAACCAGCAGGAAACCAACTGCTTGCACGATTCCCACCAAAAAATGAAGGATAAAATGGTGGAGTGAGTGACTATTACATATATTCCATACTCCACAAATCACTCCTCCCATAAAATGGTAGTTTAGAAACAACCACCTTTGGATTATACGGACTAGGCAGGCTAGATATTTCTTCACCAGGTTTTAGAGAAACCCACCTAGCACTCAAAACAAATAACAATATGCCCCCTCTAGGTGAACGCTGTCAATGAGACATGGTTTATGTAATTTCTGTTGGTGTTTGACCCATAACACAGGAAACTAGAGGATATTGGTATTAACCCAGTCTATTCCAAATGTAGGTTTTCATCCCAGTCTAACCCAGGTGTAGGGAGTGTCTGAAACCAATTACTTACACAGTACGTACTGACCTTTGCTTGGGAATTAATGTAGTATATATTGTATGTATGCATGAGAACAGGACAAATGCCCTTGGATATACTGTGGTTGCTATACTGCATACTACCTGACCCAGATATGTACCAGTAACGTACATATAGTTAAAATAGTTAAATAGTTAAAAACTATTAAAAACTATCAATGAAAAACACATTCACATCAGCTTATGAAATTGTATATTTTCTATCTTGATGCAAATTACTGAGACTACTATCTCGTTGATACTGAGGATTCCAACATACTACTCACTATACTCCATGTCACCTACTACATAGCAAACAAGTATTCGATTTCAGTCCCATCTAACCAGGATGTAGATTAAGGACTCCATCTAGTGGAGGTGTAGCTTATGACCCTCATCTAACCTGGATGTAGTTTATGACCCCCATGTAACCCGGATGTAGTTTATGATCCCCATCGAACCCAGATGTAGTTTATGGCCCCGATCTAACTTGGATGTAGTTTATGACCCCCATGTAACCCGGATGTAGTTTATGATCCCCATCGAACCCAGATGTAGTTTATGGCCCCGATCTAACTTGGATGTAGTTTATGACCCCCATCTAATAGGAATGTAGTTTTTGGCCCCCATCTAACTGGGGTAGTTTATGACCCCCATGTAACCCGGATGTAGTTTACGGCCCCCATCTAATAGGCCCCTTTTCCACTCCACTGGTGCCAGTGCTGGCACTGGGGCTGGTGTTCAGCCGGTACTGAAGTTGGGAACCAACAAGAGCCTGTCTGCATTTCCAGGGACTTGAGAGCCCAGTGGGAACTAGGTGACAACACTGCGCCACGTCACAAACCACGCCCACTTTCCGACATAATCTTTATTTTGCGTTGCCTCGGTTACCCCGCCCACCTCTCATGACGACACGGGTGCTTCATCCAGACCCGCAAAGGTTTGGTGCCGGTTCCGAGCCATTTTTTTTTTTCTGTGGAAAAACGTGGCACTGGTTCCAAATTGGGGATTGGCACCGGAACGGTACTGGCACCTTTGCAGTGGAAAAGGGGTAATAGGGTCTCTATACAGGGTCTCTAAGACAGGCTCTTGCTGGTTCCCAACTTCAGCACTGGCCAAGCACCAGCCCCAGTGCCAGCACTGGCACCAATGGAGTGAAAAAGGGGCCACAATGTAGTTTATGGCCCCCATCTAACCTGGATGTAGTTTATAGTCCCCATCTAACCTGGATGTAGTTTATAGTCCCCATCTAACCGAGATGTAGTTTATAGTCCCCATCTAACCTGGATGTAGTTTATGGTCCCCATCTAACCTGGATGTAGTTTATGGTACCCATCTAACCTGGATGTAGTTTATGGCCCCCATCTAACCTGGATGTAGTTTATGGCCCCCATCTAACCTGGATGTAGTTTATGACCCCCATCTAATGGGGATGTAGTTTATGACCCCCATCTAATGGGGATGTAGTTTATGACCCCCATCTAACCTGAATGCAGTTTGCGTTGATATAGCTGTTGTCCTCCTCTTCCGTGATGCTCCCCTTCAGCAGCACACGGGTCTCAGGATCTGATTACAAGAAATGTGAAAATGTTCCATCAGTCATGCATCAGACTAATAATTGAGAAACACATTTCCTTCACTCACTTGGCAGTATGGTCTTGTATCGGTCCTTTAAGGCATGTCCTGGAACATTCAGCTCTGTTGCATTTACAAAGTTTGGGGGTATTTGCTATATAGAGAAGAAAAACAAAAAGAACTGAATTTGTTCTTGTCTGTGTGCACTTGAGAGAATGACTTGCATATCATCAGCAATGCCATCTCCTATTGTCCAGATGATATTTCATAGTGGTGGTTACCTGGTACTCCAGGTCCAATATATGCGTTTGCCTGGAGGCCTCTTGTAGCTGTGAAGCATCTAGGGGACGTTTACTGGTTCTTAGCAGCTGCAGGATGGTGTCGCGTGGAGTGGAGATAGTAGACAGTGGCTCCACCATGCCCAGAGTACTCACATCCAGGACCAGTGACACATTGGAGCCCCGCCTGCAAACACAGTGTGGCTCAAAGATCAACAGGCTGCAGGTGTCCACTGGATGGCATTGTGAAGACCAGCATGACTGATCTTACGTAAACCTTCTTCATCCGTACCTCTCCTGAAGGCGGGCCTGTTTACGACTGCCAACTGTAGGAAGAGGGTATTTCTGTGCAGTTGAGAAATTCATAGTCTGGTCCATGTCACTGGGAGGTGAAGGGTCCGAATTGCTATTAGCATCATTGGGAGGAGTGGGATTTGTGGACGTTCCCATGTCACTCAGTACAGGGGAGTTGCCGGGCTGGTCCATTTCACAAGAAGAAGGGAAATCCCTGCTTTGGTCCACATTCCTAGGATACAGGTGATCACAGGGCAGCTCCATCGCGCTGAGAGATACCACGTCCCCGGGCTGCTTCAGGTTACCAGAAGAGGGATGACACCCGAGCTGATCGACATCACAGTGAGAGGATTCCTTGGGTTTGTTTATATCATTGTGAGAAGGAGGCTCTTTGGATGGGTCCATGTCATTGCAAAGGGGGGGCTTTTCAGGGGGGTCCATGTCATTGCAAAGGGCGGGCTCTTCAGTCTGGTCCATGTCACTGTTAGGGGGAACGTGTGAAAAGTAAAGAAACTGAGAGAGAAAAGAAGTTGAGGTATACCACATGGCCTCCGACTGAAGGAGGTGAATATAGGAATGAGGTGGAAGATGAATAAATGATTTAAAAAGAAAGTGGCCAATGGGAAAAACTTGGCTTCCGAAGGGTGGACCGATTCAAATCCACAGTCATAATCTGATAATTAATAGTTAGCCATGATTTTGCCAGTTTTGCTATTTTCCATTTAATTTCAGCTGATAGCAGTATAAAATAAATGATCTATTAGATTACAAATTAAATCTATAGCTATTTGTCTGTCTTACACATTATGGACAAAGAAGGAAATTGCTGTCTTTTTCTCTGAACTTTCAATGCATGTAATCTTCCTTACTTAGATTCTTTACTTGATTAAAATTGAGTGAGTGGGAAGTGTTGCATTTTTGTGGTGGGGGGTGTTGTTAGAGCCTACCTTCGCCACAGCAGTTGTATGTGTATCTGAAACATTCCGTAAAGTGTAAGAGCTTAAATATTATGCATTGTTAAACAATTTGCTGCAGAGGGCCATTAAATCTAAAAGAGAAATTGTTTTAAATAAATCATTTTAGACTGCTACATTGATTGTGTTTCATTATTCACATCGGCCCTGCTCTAATCACAATGAGCAGCAAATGCATGACACAGTTTCAGCGTCTTATCTGGAAAAAGCCCTAAAACACGAAGCCTTTGCAAACAGAAGTATTTTGCATATTCTGGACAAAATATACAAGAAATCCTGTATTTCAGTTATTAGAAAATGCTTTATCCTGCTTGTAATAACGGCAAGTTCATATAAAGAGAGGCCCATCTGCCACTCATTCTCTAACAGTCACTAACATGGGTCTCATAAACCCATCCAAATCCTTCCCATAAACATCCAAACATTTGATTTTTTTAATATGAACTGCACTTATACATGTCTGTGGAAGCCTGAATGCTTTAGGGACATACTTCAAAACCACAAGGACTGTCCATTTTTCTAGCAACAGGGAAATGATATTTCTATGTTAATTACTAGATTAATAACATGAATAAGTGAATAAGTTTAAATGTATGATTCTAACTAGTCAGCAGTCCATTACATATCAAAACTAATATTGACTATAAGGGGTACAAAGCTGAAGGAGACTGACTCAGAATATTCTTTAATTTTTTAATAAAACAAAAAAAAGGTTAGGCTGACAGCTATCTCATCAGCTATTTGCTCAACCTGTCTGCAAAGCAAATATTTAACATAATGTCACATAAACACAAATAGAATCATATACATATAAAGACTTATTGGCCTCCTCTACTGACAGGAACAAGGAAAGACAGCTCACTGTCATTGCAATTACATTATTCTAGAATTCATGTATTTGTTTGCTTGTTTTTTGTTTGTTTTGCCCTGTTTAACTTTTGACTGTTTCTGTTGCATGTGCTGTCAAAGAGCTGCGCAAAAGCATGCAGACGGTATCAGCTACTCTTCCTCAAGTTCGTTCTCCTTTTTCCGTCTGCCCACTCGTCTTGCGGTCACCACGATACACATGACATTATGTCAGAAACAGCTCTCATACTGATAAATAGTCAGGCTTGAAGGAAGATGCATATAGACCACATTGTTATCCAAGAGTTAATCCACAAAGCAGACATATACACAATTTCTGTTCAGGATGAATGACAGCATTTAGGTCCTCAAGTGAACTAACTTAATTTTATGGATTGCAATTTCAGTTACAACACACTGACTAGTGGAGAATAAGTCGTTATTTGCTAACTAAATTAGAGTTAATTGACTATTTTTATTTTAGCCAATACTGTTCTAGATTTTTCACACAGGTTTTTTTCCAGCACTCAAAGCAAATCTTCTTTTTATCGGACCTTCATCTTGGGCATTGTCTTTTGTACTTTAATGCGCTCAGCGGGGTACCACTAAGGACCTTTCTACTATACATCCTTACCCGGTTGCCGAATGTGTTTCGTGATGTTTAAGCGGGATCCTGCTATTCGACTACAGCAAGCATAAAGGCAAACTATTCAATCACAGAAATGTTCTTCCCACCAGCACATAAACAATAACAGAAGGGAAGAGCAGCATATCCGTGTCATTTACTCCTCTGCAATGGGCGTGAAAAGAAATCCACCCTTGTAAAGGTATGTTTTGTTCTAAAATGATTTTTAATGTTTAAGTAGCTGTATTAAGCAACGGCGCAGTAGTGCAGTAGTGCAGTAGGCGGAGAAGCAATCACACCCCTCCAGAATCCTTCAGATTTAAACCTGGTCCAGGTTCCATGCATGTGTGTGGAGCTTAGAAGGTCCGGCCCACGTCCCCCTGGGTTTCCGTTAAAAATGACCAGGTTAAACGCTAACGACAAACGTGACCAGCTGACTGTTCGTGATTAGCTCAAGTTCCTTGTGGCATGAAGTGTTAGTCAGAGGGTGCAGGCGAAGAAGTGATTAAATGTGTTGAATCAGTACAGGAGCAGACACACCTAGTTTACTGCGTGTGAAACAATGTTTTTATCTGTGCTTATGTTTAACGGTTGAAACGATGACTCCATTCTTCTAGAAAAGCACAGCCGAGGAGCTAGTTGGTGTGAATAATGTTATATGGCTGCTCTGAGGTTTCTTCAACTCATCTAATAAGTTACTGTATTGTGTAGCCCATAGCGTGCTACAGACTCCCTGCTCACTGCACCAAGCACGGTTCAGGGTGCTATTCAGCAGCTGGCTCATCATGTGTCGTACGTGGTTAATGTAAGGTGTGCACCTATAAACCAGGTGCTGTCGGCCCCTGGCTCTTGCTGTGGGCTGTCAGCTCGGTCAGTAGTAAGTATGAAGCCCTTCAGCTAACATCACGTCTGTCAGATATATTCAATGACGCATAAGTGTGCCTTGAATGAAGCCCAAACAACAATACAAACATTGGGCTCTAAGTAAATAGTAGGTTCAATGCTTAATGAAGTCTGTCACACATTGTAAGCAAATGCATGTTCAATAGAGCCAGTTGTTAAAATTACTTAAGTATATATATTAACACTGTTCAAGCTTATGTGATAAAAAAAATCATTGAACCCAAGCAAAAAGGAGCTGCAGACCGTGTTTAAAAAAGACACAATAATACAATAAAGCATAACTATAAAAATTAGTTTACCCATAAGTTATATAAGTTTCTGAAGACAACACCTAAATGCTAAAAAAGTATATATAACAATCCATTTTCCACGTCCAGCTTCTCCTGAACAAGCCTGCAACATAGTAGCAGTAATAATAATAATAATAATAGCAGTAGTAGTAGTAGTTGTAGTATTATCACCTGTTACAGTGACATCTGCATGCCTTCACTGTGTTTCATAGGTTTCCTCCAACAGTTCAAAGAAATTAATGTGGCTAATTGGTGTCTCTGAATTGCCCCAAAAATATGACTCTGTGTGTGTGTGTGTGTGTGTGTGTGTGTGTGAGTGTGTCAAAAATAAAAGTATTTTGATATATATGATATTTGATATATCAGATCCTCCTGAGACTCCACCCATTCATTTATGTCCATTGTAGTGGACATTTCGTTTTTGCATTTGTCTTTTCACTGATGTAAGGAAATATATTTATTCCTTTTGTACAGTAAAGAGACATGCTGTCAAATAAAAAATAAAAATAAATTAGAAAAAATCTAAATTGTAAGATGTCTTATTTCCTCCAGAGACAAACATCCTTTTTTCCTTGGGTCTAAGGAGGGGGGATGGAAAT
>JAODLC010000113.1:9688566-9706255 GCA_026781145.1 Hippopotamyrus pictus
CCCACACCCCCCCCCCCACCCCCACACACACAAAACATACGCCCACAACCTTCCCAGTACTTAATTCAGAGCTACATAAATTATTCACATCTGCTCACTGGGTCATATCTACTAGAGCAGGCAGACGAAGGACACTTCTATGTTAAACCTTCACTTACATTTACAGATTTAGGACATTGTTTTCGTCCAAAGCAATGTACAAGCGAGGAAAGCCTGGAAGTAGAGAGCGGGGTCACACATTACCCCTAGAGTTAAGGGTCTTGCTCAAGGGCCCATTAGTGATAGTGATATGACTACTCTGCTGAGTATGGGGTTCGAACCCATGACCCTCCAGACAAAGGCACAAATCCCTGACCCAGTAAACCATACACCACACTCTGCTCCATTTTTATACCTGTAATAAACACCTGGATTTCTGACCTCTATCTTGGTTGGGATAAGTAGTACAGTGTAATTCTTATGCAGTTTCTTAACAAAATTTGTGCTGCAGCATGATTCGTCTGTGCCACTGGGAATAAGTACAACAGCAGAACACATCCCATACTAGACTGAATACTAGTGTCGTTATTATGGTGTGCCTCGGATAATCACTGCAATTACAGCTTAAGCCCCATGCAAGTGTCACCGGGGAGAACTCACAGGAATACCCTGCAGCTGAGGCTTGTCCAGCAAGTTGTGGAGCTCATTCTTTGAAGCCTCAATCTTCTCTGGGTCTGCAGCGTCAACCATGTACCTGCGGACAACAGGAATATCAGGGCATGGCTTCCGCTGCCCAGCTCCTCCGATGACAGATGACTTCTCAGATGGCACCGGAAGCCTTTCCTGACTCACCCAGTAGCTCCTAGGTTTACTATGGGGTTACTATGGGGAAAATGAGAGTGAGACCGAAGACCCTTTTTTGGTACTCACACGATGGCGCTCACTCCTCGACAGTAGCGCTCCCACATGCTCCTGAAGCGAGGCTGGCCCCCGATGTCCCATAACTGCACAGGAGACAGCTTTATGGTTAAGTTTAGCACCCCGAGAGAGCAGACTGAACCCCCGTTATGGCCTTTGGCTGCTGAGAAACTGTAAAACTGTCTTTTTTCTACTCTGTTCTATTTCTTGTTTAATCTCCTTATACCACACACCGGTAGAGAATCGCCCATAACTGTGTCCAGCATTGCTGTACTGGGCACAGTCCAACTAAGAGCTGTCCCCGGTCTCCTTGACAACCTGACCTTGATGGTGACGTTTCCCTTGGTGATCTTCCTCATGTTGAATCCCACTGTGGGGATCATGTCTTCACTGAACTGGCCAGACTACAGGACAGAGTGACAGAAAGGAAGGGGGAGCCAGGTTCAGAGCACTCAGCTTATCAAGGGCAAAACAGTGGGGGGTTTACAAATATTCACATGTGTGGCTAGATGTATGCAAATATTTTGAGTTAAAACAGTCATTGGTAATTTCTGCCCAGAAATAAAGCTTACACCCCCTCCCAGAGAATCTGTGTAGCCTGGAAAACAAATCATAACCTCCATGGTGCATACAGGAGATGGAGAATGAAAAACACAACAGACATCAACACCCCAACTGGGTCTCAACTCACGCCAGGCAACCTCCGCGAAACCTGGAGATGAATCACTCTGCCAATATGAAGAGAAAATTGAAAACTATTCTTTGTGATGTGATGATTTAATTTTTGATCAGCCTCTTCATAATACAAATAAAAATGCATTTTTCTGTGGCTCCATGTCATAAATAACAATGGGAAGATATTAAGCACATGAAATTAAATGCAAGTAAGTGATGAGTGGAAATCCAACTTGTGCATCTGATGCTGATATACATTTCAGTATATTTAACCTGCCATGTTTTGAAAGTACCTTGGCTGTTTAAAGCTCTCCAGGGACAAAGGCATCAGACCCCAGACAGCAACAGTTGTCTTTTATTCAAAGACACAACCCAGATTCTTAACACCAAGACGCCAAATTAAGTTTCACCCTATCCAACCTTGGAAGTAGGTTTGAGTCCTTATACGACATAATAATTCTCCTAGTTACCATGGACACTTGAAGTGGACAATACAGAAGAGACATGAAGGAAGAACTCCTAAACAACACAGAAATAATTTAAAAACTAGAAAAATGTAGGTGTAAATTTCAAGCGAACCCATGTCCTTAAGTCACTAGACTTTAATTGCATCATAAAACATAAACTGGTACTATACTAGTGTAAAAATGTAAAACAGTAAGCTGTAAAAATGTAAAACTGTTAAAAATGTAACAATCATCTGTATCAAACGTCTGGCTTGTTACATTTGGAGAACTGACCGTCAAGGGGACTAAGGTGCCTTTATTCACACAAACGCCAACCTGACTGCTCAGTAACCATGTAAGCTCCAGCTCCAGTCTCACAAGCCTTAACCACAAAGAGCAACACCTTTGGCACAAGGTCACAGTCCTGAAACAACCTTGTAACACACTGGTAACATGCAATGAAAAGTATACTTAATATCATCCACTAGATGGCACCATCTTTTCTCTCCCATTCTTCAAAAGACCAGATACCTAAATGAAAAAGACAGGTTAAATTGCTCCCTCATTATGCTTTTTTGCTTTAATGACTAAAGAGAGCTACTCACTCTGAACAGCAAGCGGCTGAATCCCAAATGGGGTGCAACCAACTGACTCCAGTTTGGCATGGTGATGTTTCACTTACACTCCTGGCAGTGCCTTGTGCAGCACACACACACACCCACACACCAACACACACACACACAAACACACACACACACAACACAC
Source organism: Hippopotamyrus pictus (assembly GCA_026781145.1). Classification (NCBI taxonomy): domain Eukaryota; kingdom Metazoa; phylum Chordata; class Actinopteri; order Osteoglossiformes; family Mormyridae; genus Hippopotamyrus; species Hippopotamyrus pictus. The sequence continues at coordinate 9,691,350 of JAODLC010000113.1, forward strand.
GCACACACACAACACACACACACACACATACACAAACACACAGAAACAGACCTCTATAGCCCCCCTACAAAAAAAAAGATAGCACTACTCCCCTATTTGCTCAGGCAGAGGAATAGAACACAGCCAGCTATTGGTGCCTCTGTGTTCCTCTGAATCAGAGTAATAATCCAGTGGATCTCTTACAAGGATTAGAGAACCCTGTATTTCAGCAGGTCTTACCCACTGAACTAAGATGATGTGCTCAATTCCATCCTAGCACCACCACACTCTGTGTCACAGATGCAGTCGTTAAAAGCCCCCCCCCAGTCCCCACCTACGCCCCCAGCTGCTCAATACCAGCAAGGCCGCGTCCTGCTGCTCCTTGAACGCAGGAGGACAAACTGCCCCTGGATGAGACTGGAATAGGGTGATGGATGTAAAAGTGCCATGTCTAAGTAGCCAAAGGTTTATTTATAAACCACTTAAACAGCGCATATCTCTATTTGAAATTCAGCACTTTTCATCGGCACCAAAAGACTGACAAGGAGACAGCTGGGTGACATTTACTGTTCTCTGAATCCATCCCCCACATCTGACTACAGTCATCAAAACCAAGTCACTCCATTCCAGTGTTAACGAATTATCAGTAGGAGGAACAGTCGGTCTTATCAGTTACCAAGCAGTCTACACGTGTACAATCCTATATTCTTCTCCAAGGCGAATCTCAGACATTTACAAAAGTCAAGTCAAATGAGTACCATCTCAATACACGTTTACGTTTGAATTTTTAATATATGCGCGGTGGGTTTTTGGCACATGATCTGCCGCCATGTATTTAAAATTAAAGCACTCACGCTCACACTACTACCATTTTTATGGATTTATATTAAAGTATAAAAACACAGCGGGCCTCTAATGTAGAGGTGAGAGGGAGGCTTTGAGACGAGCATCATTTACGGAAAATGCGGTCACCGCTGACCGGTACGTGTTGGGCTCGGGATGCGGCCAGCCGCAGCGCTGCCGGGGGACTCCCCGTCCCGAAGCAGCGGGCACAACTCAGCCTCCGTGGCTCATCGGGGGAAAGGAACAAAAAAAAGATACTACTACTACCCAAGCACAAGTTGACAAGCCGGCGTGAGTGTGGACTGGCTCCTCCCGAGTACCAGCGGGCCACTACGCGGCCATGACCGAGCATCTGAGCGTCATCGGGCAATTTACGGGTCACGGCGCCAATCACGGACACCACCTGAAAGGCGACGGGGCGAAAAAATGAACAAACAGAGGATGGATTACCGCAATCACGTTGACGAAGGTGGTCTTCCCCGAATACTGCAACCCCACCAGCGTGAGCTCCATCTCCTCCTTCCAAAAGAGCGCTTTGAACCAGTCCAGCAGCTTGTTAAACAACGCGATCATCTCGGAAAAGCGGCTCGGTGGAACCTGCCTTAAATGTCAACGGGCAGTTAACAGCTACCTTAGCGTTTCTGGACTAATAGAAGATGCAGGTCCACCTAATATGGTGCCTGCTTTATCAATAAAAAAAAATCGTTGCACGTTATGTGCAAACCTAATATATTTTTCCCCCTCAACTGTTAAATCACTCCCCGGTTTATCACGGCTCCCAGTATCTTCACCGTCAGTCTCTTTCCCTGTAACTTGCCCTTCCTCATTGGGTGGGGTTTCAGATCCATGCACAGCTGATCCAGGACAATGTGCGGAGACGGGCGCCTGTGTAAAGAAGGCATTCCGCCGCCAGCCTGCCGGGCCGGAAAGGAGAACGCCGCCTACCGGAGGTTCTGCTGGACATGATCAGGCGCAGAATCTTAAAATCCGTCCTCCGATGTAGCGTGCTGACTCAGCCTGGTGTTTTAAGGCAAACATTATTAATACTTCGTCATCCTTAGAGCATCACTCCAAATTATTTAGGTGTTTTCTTCATGCAGAAAAAAATATTGAAGAATCCTTAGGCAATGCCGCTAAAGTAGTCTACAAGGTCTTTCCCTGTCACTTAAAATTAGCCTCAGGAAGCTTTGACTTGCAATCATACACATTTAAAGAAACAATAATGCAGTCTTATTTATTAAAAAAAAAAAAAAATGCACATGCATTTCACAGATATAACAACAAGCAACACAAACATATTAAGGGCAGGATAATCTCTACACTTTCTGACATTCCTACAACTGCAACCCATAATTAATTTAAACTACAGAAAAATTCAAAGATGTAGTACAGATAGAAGATGAAGTTTGTACTTAATCTTTATTAATAACATCAGATCAAACCTGATAATCAGATTAAATTATTTGGACAAAAATAAGGAATACAATTTAAAACACTGATGCATATATTATGTGCTATAGTTCCTCTTATTATTGATTAACATCCCTCTAATATTTACAGACAGGAACCCGGGACCGATACCAGGCAAGTGTCTGTTAGTATGAATGGAGGCTTAATGACCAACCACTCTGGCTACAGCAGTATGCATCAGTACAATATCTGCTTATAGGGTTGCCAGACGCTTTGAGCATGGTGGGTGAATTTGCATGATATTTGAATGTTGGTGTTGTCTTGAATTAGTATCTCTAAATTTCCCTTAATGCATTTTCCCTACAAGAATTGGCATCCCACCCCTGGTGTCTCCTGTCATTACTTGTTGCTTCCTGGAATAAACTCCAGGATCTCCACAACCCTGTGCTGGATAAGCAGGTGGAAGACAGTCATTGCAATTAATTAATTACTTAATTACTTGAAGGTGAGTGGAATAATAATATAATAAGATCTATCTGTCTGACTTTCAACGGCTGACCCAGGATAGTCATGGGAATATAAGATGATCATTTTGCTGTCTTAAAAGGAAGCCATTAAATATGTACAATTACTGATGGAATTGCTGTTTGTGATTTTTTTAGCTAGTGCAGCTAAAGAAATATTTTTTAAAGGAACATTACATATTTGACATAACTTTGACATCTTAGAGGAAGGTAGGAGAGATCAAGTGAGGGTTCAGAAGTTGGCATTCCGACGCTGGCTGATCCAGTCCCCAGGGTTCACGTCCATCTGCAGCATCTTCATCACCCACTTGTCCCGCCGTGCACCATCAATGAACTCATCCAAAGACAGTTCACCTGGAGAGTGGAGAGGGACAGCACACTCTTCCTGGGGGACAGGGTCTATGATAGGAATATGCTGGTTCACATAAATAAGAGACATGACCTATCTCTGGATCCCTTGAACAAGCAGGTCTTCCTCACCATCTCCATTCTCATCCACAAGTTCGAATATCCTGTCCACCACCTGCTCTGGTGTGAGCAGGTTGCACTCCTCATCAAGCTCGCCATGGCATGCTTTCTTCAGCCGGTAGATGGACTGAATAACAACAGAGAGTCAGCCAGTACAACCAGAACAACAAGGATAGAGTCAGCACTGCTAGGATTGCAGAGTGAAAGGGAACATAACCAAGCCAACAGACAGGCTATCTAAAATAAATAAAATAATAAATAAATACTGATGTAACTGGAACAAAAATGAGACAATGAATATAATCAGGACAACCAAGAGACAATAAATACAACAGTCATTACAAAACAGAGTCAGAACTGCTAGGATGACAGAGAGACAAACACATACAAACAGGACACAAATATACAGCGCAGTCAGAACACCAGGAAACAGCTTAATGGAGAGACTGTTAGTAAAGAATCAGGTCAATAGAGACTTAAGTAGAGGCAAAACCAATTCAGCCAGGACAACTGAAAGATATTGAATATACACTCATCACAGAGACAAGTTAGCACAGACAGGTCAATAGAGGTTAAGGTGGCACAGATATAATGTTGGTGTTTGTATTACATTCATGCAATTATTTAATAACAACTTAACAAGCAGTTGTGTATTTAATCAAATTGGAAGAATGCACTGATAAGTCCCTCCCATTGCTTTAAGAATGTATAGAAACAAAACAAGAATTAACACTCTGAATGTTTGAACTACAATAAAGGTTTCTATTTGGGAGCAGTGTGTGGCTCAATGGGCTGTGAACAGGAGGGCGCCGGTTTTTGTAACATGTGCGTGGGCCCTTGAGCAAGGGCCCTTAACGCCCAGCTCCCTGGGTGTCACGAAATATAAATTCAGACATACAGACGGACAGACACCTGCGTTTTCAAAAGAGACCAAGAATATCGGCATCGAAGCAACTTTGGTGAAAACGGACTTAATTTATTTGTCTGGACTCAGAAACACAAGACATTGCACGAGCTGATAGGTGTGACAAACGTCTTCACGCAGCTTTTACCTCCACGATCTCAAGCAGCTCCGTCTTGTCGATGCAGCCGCTGCCGTCCTTGTCGTACATTTTGAAGGTCCACTTGAGCTTGTGCTCCAGCTTGCCTCTCAGGACCAGGTTCAGTGCTGCCACATACTCCAAAAAATCAATGGTGTTGTCCTGCAAAGGAAATAGAAGGAAACCGTCACATCATTTGATACAAGTACAAGAAACAGGTACTGTAGATTTATTAACAGCCTTTGGGATATTTGTATGGTAATATTACATACATAGTTAAGTGCTATAGACATAATTCAGTTGTCAGAACAAAGAAAATGAATCTTGTAACTGCGACATTTTCAATGTCAGTAATCCTTTGAAATGTTGACGGTAGTACAAAAGTGGTCTTTAAATATTGCAAAATTTAGCAAAATATTGCAAAATATACCTCGTAGGCCTATCCGTAGGTAATGTATCATAAAATTAAATTTATTTACTTCTATTATATTGATTTGTTTAATGAGTGGTTCAGAAGATGGGTGAATTGAAGAATGATTTATTGAATGTTTATTTTGCATATTACTTTCTAAAATGTAATTACGTGGTAGAGGAGAGCGCCAACTTACCCCGTTCTTATCAAATGCACGGAACATGTTTTCAATATAATTGGCCGCTTCCTGATTGTCCGAGACGCCGAAGAAGCCCTTGAACTCATGCATGAACAGCGTGCCGCTGGGACACTCCACTACAAACTTCTTGTACCACTCTTGCAGCTCGGCCACATCGATCTCCTTGTCCGCGTTGGAGTCCTCGCTCAGCCGCTGACCCATTGCGTGCCTCTGGAAGCTTCTTCTATGATAATTTATTTGATCAACGTTCCATACCAAAACTGCGAAGTATCGTGACTGTTAAAGTCACATTCAGCCTAATCTACAGGTCAGAAGGTTACTGCTCAAAATTTTGATATGCACTCTTTTCTCTTCAGTTTGTGACTCTCCAGATTCCTTCAGACAATGCACCAGCAAGCATCAAGCAGGCATTTCCAGCCAGAAATCCCTTTTTTCACTTTTTGTTGCGATGTTTAAGGTGCTTCTGCAGGTAAGGGTGTTCTGCTGTGGAGTTAAAAAAGGACCAAAGAAAACCTCCAGTTCCTTGCTTGTCTTGCCCGTCTCTTGAATTCTTGCACTGGCACCCAGAACCCTGCACATGGTTTTAGTTCATCCCAGATTACAAATCTGAGCTCTTGTCATAACCCATTAGCCTCCAGAGAGATAATAACAGGAGTTATGGTGATTCATCAGCAAGCTGTGTGCAACAGCCCTTGACAGCCTGTTGCCATAGCCACATACATCACTGGTGATTCCCACCTGAATTGTTCACTGTAAACGTCATCTGAGATATAGCCACAAATATGGCTGTGGCATCATCTATTCCCTATATCAACTGTAGTTCAGAGATTCTGAAGTTTTGTTGTCACAGTCTCACAGGGTGCAGCACTCATATAGGCCATCAAACCAAAATTCCATCAAAATATTTGGTCCAACTGTCAGTATCCAATAGGTAAAATTCTCTTAGAATTCTCATGTACCTCAGCTCACATGTTCTTTAATGTGTAGATATTAACTTGTGATCTCACTGAAGGTTTCTTTCAGGAGAAAAGATACTAGTTCTCCAGGAAAAGTATGCTTAAATAGAAGGTTATGCAGGTAAAGATTACAAAGATTGTGTTAAATACAGGTGAGAGCAAATAGCCAAAGTACTGTATATAGAGCAGGGTATTTATAAACTGGGGCTATATGCAGATGGGTAGAGATAGACTTGATATGCTTGTATAGAGTACATGTAGCTAAATTCTCTATTGGCAGTATATTTAGATGGGTCTTGGAAATTGGAAGTGACAGCACAGCCCTGGAAAGTGAGAAACAGTGATCTCTTCATTGTACCAAAAGCAACGCCAAGGAACACAGAAATTTAAAGCACTAGGTGATCCCTCAGTGCTGTAAATACCAAAGAACGCCCAAAGAAAGGATTTAGGCAGATGATTGTATTTTATGTACTTTATGTATTTTATACGGTACATTTATTTCTGCTTCTGAGCTGCATCAGGTTCTCTAGATAAAGAAGGATTATAGTCATAGATTATCATCTGTAGTAAACTGTCCACTTGTGTACTGTTGCCAAAACAAATTTTCTCTGTGTAGGTTTAATTCCAAATTCTGTGAACATAATTTTATTTTATATTATTATATTATTTATAAAGATATTTAAAATATCTTTGTTTTTAATTAAATAAACTATGCACTTGTGTTACCTGTCAAGTATGTATGAAAATAAAGTTTCTTCTAATTCATATTTAGTATATCATAGTTTAGGATAAAAACAACTTGAGAGATTTAAATAGGGGCAAGATATTCAGGGACTTACGCATGTCCTTTCATGCACAACATTTGCTAAATCCAATGAATCACAAAGGCCTTGTATAACCCTTCTCATCTTCTAAGCTTGAAATGCCCTTCTATGAATAGTCAGCATCCACATTCGACAACCATTCTGTATATATGTCTGCATGGGGTATTTAGCAAGAGACCCAATCATCCATTAAACAAAAACCTTTTAAGAGATATTCAGCATGGAACCCTGAACTTGCACAAATTTTGGGATTTCTTCTTTAATTGTTAGCTATTCAGCAAAGGCTGCTAAGAGTACAATAGAAAATTAAAGTTGATTAATTATTTGTGGTTAAGGTTATAGCTGGGTAGGGTTAAGGTTGTCATTGCTGGATTTAGGGTTTTCCCTATCGAAATTAATGGAGAGTCCCCACAAAGGCATGATTACAAACGTGTGTCATCTTCAGTAATTGCAAATTGACTGAACGGTGAAAGTGAGCCTGGAGCTGATCCAACAAAGTATGGGCCGAACACGTTCACATAGTAAATACTATGCAATCCACAAACTCAGATAGGCCAAAATTCCATCTTTTGTATTTCAAACGGACACAGCACAGTTATTAATGTTTTGCGAGATGTCTCCGTAGATTCTGATTAACTTTTTAAAGGAGAAAAAAAGACTTCGGTTTTTGTCGCAGTTCACCCCCGATACAGCAGGGGGAAGCATTGCAACTTCTCCCTATTAAACCGTCAAAGAAGAATGTACTTCATTGCCAGCGTATTGACCGTGATATTGACAAATAAGTGAGATTTTACGGTTTCTGTTCTGGTATAATTAAACAAGTAATTTATGAGTTTCCTAGATGATTACAGCGGAGTTATAAGATGAAAATCCAGTATTTTTAATATTACGTTGGCTATGATTTAGTAAAATTAGTCCGTGTTGTTGCACATTGAAATAATTTTATTTTTCATTTGTAATTGACGTGATTTTGCCGTTTTCAGTGCAAAGTCACATTTAAGTGAACAGAAATAACACGGTAAGAAGCCCGGATGTCATGGCAAACATTTTATTCATTCACATTTTTAACGTGCGGAGATGTACGGAAATAGCGAAGGAAGTGAAGCTCACGTAGGCTGCAATGATGCGGACATGATAAGAATAACACAACCTTAAGCTTTTATGGTTATTAGTCTGACTGCACTGGCTATCCTGTGAATTGAATACACGTGAATTGCAACCGCGCACGGAAGCCCAGATATATATATATATCATTTAGACTTAGATTTCTGAAGATGAAACAGTCTCCTGCCTCGCCTGCGTAGTGGATCGTCGCCAATGTCACAGCCAGCGGGACCGGACCTCTTCGTGTCCGCGGCGCGGCAGTGTTTGGCTTCGGGGAAAAAGAGAAAATGCCTGTCGATGTGGGAGTGTCGGAGCCTTGCCGCCCAAATACAGGCCGTGGACCTTGGTCTGAAACCAGCGCTGCTGTACGACCTGAACTCCGCCGAGCCCAATCAGATACAGCACTACTTACGGTGCCTCCAGGCGGCTGGCCATGTCAGCAAAGCGCTGCACCTTTTGGTGATGGACGGTAACGTTATCATTATTAACCTACATGTGTGTATCCTGAACCTGGAGGAACTGCTGCGACAAAACGCTGTTGTCTTAATGGACGTGTCTTGGGGAAATGCTCAGCCAGCAACAGCCGATTTCAGGTCGAGCGGGACGGAGGCATCTGTGAGGGGCGTATTGGACAGCCTCAGGACATTGATGTCAGATGACCTTCTGGTCTGCGTGGTTGATACACAAACCTGCGCCAGCTGGAACCTCTGCTCCCTGTTTGGGATTCTTCTGGGATATCCTGCTGTGTACTGGTTTGACCTGATCCACAATGCTGAAAACTGCTTGGGCATGGTGCCTCTGCAAGTGATCCGCGTGACTGTATGCTGGGAGGCTGTTGCCGGGGGCAATCGTTGCAGCCTGTATTCCTTCAGCATCCCAGAGGAGCTGGTGTCAGAGACCCAAAGTGCCCTGGACACCTGGTGCAATAGACTACGGGCCCAGTTTAACCAGCAATCAGCCTTCAGTGAGTTGGCGATTTCCACCGACAGGGTCTGCTTGCCTCATGTGGCACTCTGAAGCTAGGAAGCCCTGTGGGTCTGGCCAATGATACAGAAGTGCATTAGGTCCCAGCTGATCGTTCCTGCTGACAGTGTGAAAATGATTATTAACCAGATAATTGGGAGTTTGGAATTGAGTTGGACACAGAGCAGACATTCTCTGATTGGTGCAGTGGATATTGACAGACGTATGCTGTTTTGTATTAGCTGACGTCTGTCTTCCCTTCAGAGCAGAAGGAATTTGCCTGTATTCCTCTTTGTTTATGTTGAATTCCCCTCTATATTCTGAGTACACAGTATAAAAGGCAGACTGTTATTTAGCATAGACAAGTATTCATATGATCTCATTTATTTTTTGGGGGTGGTTTTGTGGGTTACGACACTGTGTCCGTGATTGGAAGGTTACCTGTTCAAAACCTCTGGTCGGCCGAGTGATGTCGCCGTTGGGCCCTTGAGCAAAGCCCTTAATTCTAAATTGCTCCAGGGACTGTCTGACCTGCTATCACAATTGTATGTAGCTTTGGACAAAAGCCTCTGCTAAATAAAAGAAATTGCAAAAGTTTTGCTTAGATCAAAACTGATTGTTATATTGTAACAATATTGTATAATGGTGTTGTGGACAATAAAATCCATCCAGCCGTTTTGCTAACTGCTGAACCAGGGGTACGCAGTTATTTTTCCCAAGGTCCAAATTACATCAGCAAAACAAAGCCAGGGTCCATTGCCACCCCCTAATAGATTTATTGTGGTCTGGATTAAATGGTGTTTCAGTCCAGATGCAATGGAGTTTCATTGTAGGCTTGGAGCTTGTCTCTGGAAATCCAAGGTACTCGTCATGCTGGATGCAATGTCAGTCTATGGGAGAGTATACACTAAGACACAATCATATACTAAACCCAATTTATTAACATATTTTATTATGAGCAGTATTCACACATTTTCTTTGCAACATAGACATAACAGAAAGATACAAAGGGTGGCATACTTTCTTTTAAATAGAATCTAGACAAAGATTTCAAATTACCAAGCGATTGGCACATCGATAACCCTGACACACAACCAGCTGCTCAGCGTGTGAGACTTGGGACTGGTGTGTAGCTGTTCATTTTTAAATTTTTCTTACTTTAATAATATAAAATTGATTTATTTACATTCACATTGTATCATTTAAATATAGTATTTTGTGGGAAAGAAGTTGCAATATAAATGCCTTTCAATAAGCTTATAGTATTTGATATTTATTAATCAAAAATATTCACAATTATTTCATTGAAAAATACAGTTACCTTTAAACCCCTTAACTTGATTCAGTGGACTGAATACTGATTCAATGCATGACAGTTCTTTCTAGTGGATTAGTATAAAATGGACTGCCATCTAGTTTCACTTACATGGGCTCTGTGTCTGCTTGCCTCAGTTGGTGTTGTGAGGCTGGAGCACGCTGCACCATAGCAAGGTTTCAAGATGAGTCCATTCTGATGTTTTCCCTTAAAAGATACGTCTGAATTCTCTTTTCAGCTTAAACAGAAGCTCGTCTTGGAATTTTTGGAGAGCAGCCTCTGTAACAAAAAATTAAAAGCATTGTCTAAAAATGTACTGTAGAAGAACAGTCAAAATATGAAATATCAGATCAAATATTCGTGTAACATAATAAAAAATACTGCAAAAAAGCTGCAGTCCCCAATCAGCCGTGGCCCAGGCTAATTTAGGGCCTTAATATGAATTATGCGGTTTTATTTGCCTGTAGTCTGTGTTCTGAAAACACGTAATTGAATACTATCAGCTTATCCACGTGATATTCAAGTAGTTTGGTAATAACATTTATAAAATTTGGCAAACTACCAGACTAATGTATGTTTATATTGGTATTTTTAATTTATGACAGGCTATAATGTAAAATGCAGATGTTTTATATATAGACTGCTACATATATTAGTAAACTAACATAACACCGTTGTAATCTTTCCCTCGGTGTTCCATGGGTAAGTTCAAATATTTAGAGTCACGCGTTACTTAATGACACCGGTAAATTATGAGAAATGTCTGTAGGTGATTTCACCATCATGGTGTGGAGTCTACTACACACCTAGGCTATAGTACACTTTTTATTAGTAGAAAGAGTGCACTCTAAGATAACGATAAAAAGTACAGTAACACATAAACCACAAACACGTGACTAATGCATTTTGCTACAACATCACTAGGTGACTGGAATTTTTCAGCTCCATTATAGTATAATCTTATGGGACCACCATCGTGTACGAGGTCCAACATTAACCAAAATGTTATGTGGCACATGACTGTACAAATCCCATTTCCATAAAAGTTTGGATGCAATAAAAAATGCAAAATGTAATAAAACACAAATGTGTCATTTAATTCATGAGAACAAAATTACAAAAAAAAGATTGTCAATATCTTTATTGACAAACTGAATAGTATTTTGTAAATATAAACAAAGTTGGAATTTGTTGCTTACAACACACTCAGCAAAAGCTGGGACAGAGGTCTGTTTACCATTGTGTTATATCACCTTTCCCTTTAATTACACTTTTCAATCGCTTGGGAATTGAGGATACGGATTGCTGCAGTTTTGCTATTGGAGTTTTTGCCCATTCTTGCTTGATAAAATACTTCAGTTGTTCAACAGTCCATGGCCGCCGTAGTCTGACTCTCCTCTTCAGGATGCACCAGACATTTTCAATAGGAGAGTGCAGCAGGCCAGTCAAGCACACAAACTCTGTCTACAAGCCACGTGGTTGTAGCCACACGTTTTCTTTGGAACAGAGAACCGATTTTCCCAAAAACCAGCTGAAACGTGGACTCATCTGACTACAGCACATGGTTCAACTGTGTTTTGGTCCATCTGAGATGGCCTTGGACCCAGAGAACTCGATGGCATTTCTGCATAGAGTTGATGTATGGCTTCCTCCTTGCGTAATGCAGTTTCAGGTTGCATTTCTGAACGCAGCGACAGACTGTCTTAAGCAATAACGGTTTTCCGAAGTGCTTCCAAGCCCACATGGCAATACGTCACAGCATGACGGCTTCTCGGGGGTTCAAAGGTCATGAACATTCAACACTGGTTTCTGACCTTTCCTTCTACGCCCTGAGAGGTCTCATAAATTCCTCAATCTTTTCACAGTATTATGTACTGTAGATTTTGAAAGACCTAAATTCTATGCAATCTTGTGTTCCGTTTGAGCAGACTAACAATTCTCTCATGACTGTTGGCACAAATTGGCTTTTGGTGGGTGCTACTTTTATACCCAATCATGATACCTCACCTGCTAACAATTAGCCTGCTTTTTGTGGAATCTTCCAAACTTCCAAATATTCTGTAAACTTATTTTAAATCTTATTTTAACTCTGTCCCAAATTTTATTTGAGTGTATTGCAGGCATCAAATTCTAACTTTGTGTATGTTTACAAAAAAAAATGGAATTGGTCAGTAGAAATATCTTTTCTTTGTGCTTTTGTCAGTGAAATAAAGGTTCACATGAATTAATAAATAACAGATTTTTGTTTTTATTGCATTTTGGAAAATATCCCAACATTTCTGGAAATGGGATTTGAATGTCAGGGTTACATGCAGGGAATTTTGGGACACTCCCTTAGCTTCAAATGGATTTTAGACACAATTTTGTATTATATAAATGACCTGGCTTGAATACTTACCCTTCTCCAGGGAACTGGCAAGCTCTTCCTGGTCGATGGCCCTCAAGTTCTGCAGGATGATATTGAGAGCCTCATGCTTGTTTGTACCCTGCATTAATGTCTTAACAACATCTTGTACATTTTGGTCCTGCTGCTGCTCAAAGAGTTCTGGGTAATCGCGAAACATGCGCTTCTTGAAGCGTTCCAGCTCCTTGTGCACCAGCTTCTGCAGAGTTTGATTCACCATCTGGAATCAAAAAGGGGAGGTTTGCTTTGTCCGCCGATGAGAACAGGGGACGCAAAAGAATATGCTTGCTTATGGAGGAGTTATTCAGAGAAACTGAAATGCAGCTTCACCTTGAATGTGAGATCCACGGCCAGCAGCTCTAAAGCTGTCCTTGGCTTCTCCGAGCTGTGGGCACTGAAAAGCCAGGCACAGATGCATTAATGCGAGCGGCTCAGCTCTAGGGGTCCTCATACTCCAGGCGTCTGTGACAAGTACACAAGGTCCACCAGTAACCTGGTTGAATCACCTCTTACCTCTCATTCTGGAGAATGACGACCCCGCCTGCCTCAGAGGGATCCTGCTGTCCAGGTCCAGCACCCCCCAGTCCTTCTGATGAGGCAGAGGTAGCACCTCCCTCCTCTGCTTTCCCACACTCCCTCGTGACGGTTGTGAGACTCTCCGCTTCATTCTCAGTAGAAAGACCCTCCTTCTGCACCGCAGAGTGACTTGTGATCAAGGTAGGTCTCTCCTCCTCCTGTTGGAGAAGATCCTCTTCTTGTTTCCCACATTCACTTGTGACAATAAGGAGCTTCTCTGCTTCCTTCTCAGCGGGAGCACCCTCGTCCCGCAGCTGACAGGACCCTGCATTGGCCGTGACAGGACCCCGCTCCTCAGAAACATCATGCCCCCACGCTACTTCCGAAACACAGTTTCCTTCCTCTGCATCCAGGTAGACACTGTCCTCCGAGTCACTACTACAATCCCCCGACTCCATGCTCTGGTCTGGACAACGCTGGCAGAGGACTATAGGGAGAAACATGAGCTAATGAGTGAAAGGAAGAAGCAGGGCTACTGCTGGCTGGCAAAGGGAGCAGACATGTGACGCATTTTGTGGATGGAAATGCACAAAGTGTCAAAGTCAAAGCAAGTGCCAGAGTAGAGACAAGAATTTACTTTTCAGCAAGATTTGTTTAGTTTATATATGTACTTTCATGTATGTATCTGTGTCTAGGAAAATGGATATTTAGTGCAACTTCTGCTGTGATGTTTATGTTTACGCAGGAAATGCAGAAAAACATAGTTACGCAGTGATGAGTCCCTCTCAAGCCTGCGAACCAGCTCATTCTGCTGCATGTTCTTCATGACGTGTAGCACCACCTTCACGGCCCCCTCCGGGCAGTAAGTCATCAACATCCCATCGACCAGGTCCAACATGTCCATCTTCTCCAGGCGACTCCTGGAAATGGGAGCGAAGTCGTCCAGCTTGAGTTGGGTGAGATGCCACTTGAAGCGCTTCAGCTCCGCCTCGGTGCATTCTTCCAAGCAGTGAAGCAGGAGCTGGGGGAGCGAGCACTGGGGGGTGGGGGACGGGTGAGCAGGTGCTGGAATGCGTGCGCGAAGGCACGCGCAAGCAAGTGTGCTCATGTGCGCATGCACCCTGCACATCATGAGGGAGGTCTCGCTCACATGCACCCATGAGGGAGGTCTCGCTCACATGCACCCATGAGGGAGGTCTCGCTCACATGCACCCATGAGGGTGGTCTCGCTCACATGCACCCATGAGGGAGGTCTCGCTCACATGCACCCATGAGGGAGGTCTCGCTCACATGCACTCCTCTAAGGGCTAGCTAGTAAGACGAGGATACACTGCAGTTACTATAAGGAGGTGGCACAGATGATAGCATCTGTTTTAAATAGATACATTTATGTCTGTTAGGCAACAAAATAAGACAGTTCTGGATATGTATTCTAAAGAAATCATGCCATGATTATAAAGCACTAGCAAGACCACCTATAAAACCGTACAGCTTCACTCATCCAAATTAAAAGGAAAAATGGCTAATAAGCAGTCAAAGGGTAATACTATTACGATGTAAGAAAAATGCTTGTTTAAATACCTTTTCTCCTTTGTTGCGTTCCATGGAGAGTCAAAGGCCGACTTCTGACGCAGTTTGGACCACAGGCCTGTGAACATACAGAAAGAGGGCCTGAGACCAGCTGGAGTAAAACTAACCCATGTGGAAGAAAAAGACACGCATACACACTGGTACTCATGAACACTAGCTTTGGTCCAATTTCAAATTTATAAATGGCAAATTGAATTCTAAATGTATAAATGCAAAATATTTTATTGTGAGAGCAGGACTGTTGACATAAGCTACTGTGACTATGTGGGATGCAGAAATATCAGCTGGCGATTAGTAAAAAGAGAGAAGCTTTTCAATAGATGCCATTGTGGGGGTGCGGGGGTGCTGGGGGGTGTGGG
>JAODLC010000113.1:9706355-9717338 GCA_026781145.1 Hippopotamyrus pictus
GGGGGGGGGGGGGGGGGGGGGGGGGGGGGGGGGTGTGCTGGGGGGTGTGGAGTATCAGTATGACGTGTCCCGTTAGGACACTGCCCCACCTTCTCAGGGTGTGACCTTTTTGGACATATTCTCACTTCATTCCCAGAAACAGGAGCTGATCACTAAAAGTGACAGGTTGGTCTAGTCAACATAAACCGCGGTCACTTGCCTTACCATATTTGCTCTTTGTATTGTCCACCAAATATGTATACATTTAGGGCAGCCAGACATCCTGATTAAAAATGCTGTGACCCAAGTTTAACCATTATATGACTCACACACTACAAGAAATTTAGACGCCGATTCACCTAAACAGCATGTAATTGGATTTTGGGAAGGAAGAACATGCAAACTCCACAAGCAGAGCAGGAGGTGAACCAACTGAACCACAACCCTGGAGTGACTACCCATTCCAGCAGTCTGCCAGAGACCACAAGTATGTACCACAAGAAACAAACACCCAATATAAGAACCTCCCACCACAGTTCTTGGTTGGAATGCGTTAAAACATTATTGTCAAGATTTACTAAAGATGCACAGTGAAAAACTTGCAATGCGAAGGCATCCACAATTAATTTTGCAACTGGCCATATTGCATATGCATTTGTAGAAGTTCCCTTTCAAAGCGCAATATTTGAGGGAGGAGAGTTTTTAAATGAATCACACAAACAAAATGAACTAAGGTTTGTGGTTAGGCAATTTACCCCAAATTGATTTATTATTTAACGCCAAAAAAGCACGTCTTATTTTACACCGCCTTTGGTCGATTGGGTGGGTCATTACTTAAATGAAATGAAAGCATCTCTGTTTATTAATTTGTGCATTTTTAGTAGATCACCTGCAGAACTGACCATTCCCATGGGCCTTTTTTTTTTTTTTTTTTTTTTTGATTGCACCCTCACACTAATTCGCCTTGCTTAGAAAATCTGGCCCCTGAAGTCCTAGAAAATGAGCAAGCAGCAGTACCCCAACCATAGACTGACCTATTATAACAAACTCCCATTCCATTGCATGTGAACATCTCTGAGGTACATAATTAAACCACCTCATATGTCTAGCAGGACGATGAATTAAACCCCCTTTTCAGTAATAGGACTGTTAAACTGAGTACCAGGCAGCAGTAGAGTAATACTCAGACTTCTGGACTTCATATATGCTAGGTAATTAAGTAGGCACCAATTAAGTATTTAGTGCATGATGACAGTGTTACGACTCCTATTGGCATTTCTAAAAGAAAATGACAACCACATGTCAAAGGGGGATAAAGAACCAGGAAAACACAACATTTCCCTAACTCACACCAAGGAAGCACTAGATGTTTCAGAAATTCCCCGTGCCATATTCCCCTCTTTGATCATTACAGCTGTTTTCATCTGAACAACTGGAATTGCAGAGTGCAAATTTGTTACCCACTGACACCTTTGTGTGTTTCCTGATAAGCTAAGACTAAATTCCCTTGGAGACGAGATACCAGGTAGGATGGAAAACTTGCTCTGGATGCCAACACTCCAGGATCAGGTTTGCCTACCCCTGCACTGTATGACCTCATATATTGTACCTATGTATTGGCTACCCATCTGTTTCAATTTTGACTGTTTACATTTGTTCATGCATATGTTACTGAAATTGCAGTGTTTTTCCCCTTGGTCAGTAGGTTACATAAGAACCAAATTCTCTCTACATGTTTATTCATATTTAAAAAAAAAAAAAAATCCAGTAAAATTTTGTGCGGGACAAACACTAGTATTATGAATATAATGTGTCCCACCCATCCTCCCAGGGGTGTCTGTGCTATTACGCATTTAATGTCTTATTTTCCTAACTTATACAGCTGTATATTTTAATTAGCCAAATACAGTTACGTGCTTCACACTGGGAGCTGCAGCTGAGCCCCTCTTACGCCACCCTGGGGCGTAATGGTGTAGGACATCTGGAAGAGTCACTATGGCTAATCTGATTAATTTAAAAATCCGTATAAACATAAAATATGGATTAGAACGTATAAATATCACACGTGGATTAGAAATATATTGTATTTTAAAGTATACAGAACCACATATTCAAATTAGAATTACATAAAAGTAAATGTACTAGAATTTTAAACAGTAGCCTACTATGTTAAACATGCATTGAGCGAACTGAACGAATCATATTAGTGAACAATTCAAGTTTATCGCTTATAATGTGTGTTACACTTTAACACGGATAATGAACGATTTTGAATGATTGTGAGAAAAGAGTCATGATTTCCATCTGTAACTAGTGTTGCGGTTCAACTGGACAAAACGAAACTATAGTAATTCCTAGTAATGCTTATCTTAGATCGCATTACCTTAAGAAAACTCTTCTAAGGTAAACACAACCTCATCCCAACTTCAAACAAATATAACCAAGTATTTTTCCTCAGGTCTAATGAAGTTTCTGACGTCTCGTTTAAGGGTATACAGTCAAATCTAGTGTTATCTGTCCTCCTAGCGGATTCTATGATTAATATGAAAATACGTAATGCTCTTATACCTTTATATATGCCTTCTCCCGTTTTACGATCGCATTTAAAACAATTAAATAATCCCACACATCGTTGAATATATAAAAAAAATGCACAATTACCGATTTTGCCAGCAACGCTGGACTTCCCAAGGTCCTACTTCCTGGACGACCCCTTAGTTTCAGTTTGAAGTGCCTTACTTAGAAATTCCTTGTATTAACTCATAATTCAAAGAAGTCGCATTTACGAACATATTTTTGAGTTCGTTTTTCGCCAATAAATGCAGTGCCTTAAATATAAGATAAAAATACTATAACTTCCCATCGGATCCCTTAAAATATTGCCTTTTCAGTGTGTTAATCAATAATGAGTTCACTTCCTTTTAAGCAGGTGGTGAAAATATATAGGGGGCGGCAGAATAAAAAAAACTTTAACCAGTGACCTGAGACAAAGACTGGACTCCTTCGGTACTGTGTCTCTTCAGAGAATCCTTGGGTACCGCTGGTTTGACTTTGTGCCGAACGAGCGGTTGCTAGAGGACTCCCGAACGAGGCGCATTTCCCATATTATGAGGGAGCGTCAGTTACGGCCATTTGGCGCGATTCCCTGAGGGTGATCCGGCTTGCAGGATCCTCATTGCTGGGGACCTGAGCAGCTGGACCAGGCCAAGGGGACGCCACGTAACACCTGACTGCTGGAGATGGATGGCCATTTCTGGAGGGTGAGACTGGACCGCGTCGGATTGGGGGAGGCAAACAGGATCCTAAGGTGTTTCGTCGTGCTGGGCATGAAAATCATTCATTGACTGCATAAAAAAAATACTGCATTTTTTTTCTGAGACTGGGCACACTGGTGATGTTTCAAATCAGCTGTAATTTCTAAAGCTGTAACTTTTGTGA
This sequence comes from Hippopotamyrus pictus, assembly GCA_026781145.1. NCBI lineage: Eukaryota > Metazoa > Chordata > Actinopteri > Osteoglossiformes > Mormyridae > Hippopotamyrus > Hippopotamyrus pictus. The sequence goes on from JAODLC010000113.1 coordinate 9,709,773, forward strand.
AACTAACAAATATCCTTTTCCTGTCAGTAAGCTTTGTGACCAATGTATGTCATGGCTGATTCATGTTTTATAACCGACACATACTGTCAAATGGCATTCGACCAAAAGACTCACCTTTATAGCTCTCTCTAAGTACTTCCTCATGTGATGTTTGAAGTGTATAGTCCATTGTAATGTAATTTGGATTAATCAAACGAGTCAAACGATATTCATGGGAGAAAACAGATAAGTTTCCACAAATGTTGACATTTATTGCAGATGAACTATCTCAGCATGACAGAGCCACCAAGGAGATCCAAGCCAGGATTCTACAGCGTTTTGGTCACGGACACCTGGAGATGTAACATTTGAAGGAGTTGCGTCACTCTTTTCTAAATAGCCAAACATGTCAAGTCAAGGTACTATGGGGATTTGCTTATACAGTAATAAATTATAGGATTCATATGCTATTGCAGTAATCATTCAGTCATACTTTTAATCAGGAAGACATACGAAGAGCTGGAATATTTGATTCTGAAGATTTTACAACCTTGTTACCGCCACTATCAGTTGCATGACTACTGTTACAAATTTTTGTTCAAAAATAAAAAGGACAAAGAATTACTAATAACAAAGGAATAATAGTTAGACTGAGGATAATCTTCACTACCATCATATACTCCTACCATGGTGAGATTTTACTTGAATGAATTTTCAAAACTGAAAGGTCTTTGCATGGCACTATACCTCATCAGGATAATTGAAGAAGCTTTCTTTAGGAGACAGACTGGGGAGACATTAGATCAAAGTCTGATAAATTCCTAGCAACCCAAACACCTGCAGCAAAGAGGCCCAGATTCACCAGGAGGTTCCTGTAAGGCAAACAAACATTTTATATTGTTATTTGTTGAACATGTCTGTATGGTCCACAATTATACAACTTTGATTTTTTTTTTTTTAAGTGTTGTGGCAAAGATTCCAAAATGTAAAAGACAAATTTAGACAATGGCTGCTACAGTAACATCCCACAAACACCTAATGAACATCTCAAAAACAGAGTAGCAGACAGTCCAGCAGTTGAAATTGAAATTTTAAGCAGGCAGTTGTCTGTTGACATCATAGGAGAACAATACAAAAGCAAAAGAGAAGGTCTGTAAAACTTCTACAATTAAAAATGTCACCTTGGGCCCCCTGCTAATTTAATTTCACGGGCCCTGTAAAGTCCTGGGCCCCCAGAATCTGCCAAGGTATCCATGCTCATACTGCACCCGTCTGTACTACATTACTGACCTAAAATGTGATCTGGTCTCCTGAAGGTAGACAAGAGAATCTGATTTAACAAGTAAGTTCGGAAAAATGTAACAAAACCTGGTGAACTGTTGATGTGCCGACAAAATCTGTTCTCGAAAATAATTAGGTTGATTAAAAACCTAGAGATGCTGTAATACTGTCGATGTTGTAATATAGGCTACTGTAATTGTCATAAGACATACATTTACTAATCCCTGGTGAAAATTCGAAATATAAGCCTTAATTGTAAAGGTTTGGAATTTATATATAACGTAAAGATAATGGCAATAATTGGGGTGAAAATTGTAATTTCTAAATTGCAAATAGGCTTCTTTTATAGTAGAAATGCCGACACAGCGATACCGTGGGTCAGTAAAAACAGCGCAATGAAAAGGTCACATTCGCGCTCTTCGGTGAAGCAAACTGTATTTTACATTTACCTTCTAAAATCATTCCTGTCCATGGCGAACCGATACGTAGAAGCCACCCACTCCAAGATACCAGACGATCCTGCTGCCTTCTTGACTGCTCCACTCATCTTTGTCGCGTACACGAAGACAGCGGCCTCAGCACACGCTTCTTTTCCTTCTTCGACGTTGATATTCTACTTAATAGTGTACTTGACATGCAATGCTGCCACCTACTGCACCGGATGAATACCGTACATTTCTACATAGTTCTCGTTGCACGCTATAGGTCAGGTACAGTATTACTCATACCCTTGTGACGCGTCAGTTTTATTTAATATGGTTTGTACACATCAACTAACAGAAATAGGTAACCAACGAAAACAGTAGGCCTAATATTCAATAAATAATTTTCGCAATTATAAACTAGCGATTAAATAGGATAATTGAAACAATTTTCTATATATGACTGAATAACTGATACGTAACCTACATATAACACACTTTTATGTAAAGTTCCAAAAATAATAGCTGTCTCTTCGGGTACTGTACACACGAGTGGCTAAGCTCTGAAAAACCACTGGGCACTATAAGTACGCTATCACTACATGGTTTTACGTCATTGTGATCAGGGTCACTTTTTGGGTGAGGGTGACAAATACTAATGGGAAACAACTTTAATGATCAAACTTGTGCCGGGGTCACATGTCAGTAAAGATGGGGTTTTTCCTCACTCTACACTGCTGGGACTACGCGAGATCTCAGAGAAAATTCAACAGTAGAGTGGGAAAAGCAATTTAACATTTACTATAAATTAGATCACACCCCATCTCCAGGTATCACTGCCGTTGGTTTCACTGACTGCTTTAGTCTTGCAAGCATCTTAATATATTAAACTCCAGCTAACGTAATTAAAGAGGCGATTTCAAAGAGTCAACTATATTAGAAGTGACTTTACTGTTACGCAGCCGCACGATCATAGTTTTGGAAACCATTTGACCTTTAGCAATACTGGTCTATTTTTACTTGCATTTCTGGCCCCCGATTGGGTGCGCGTCATGCACATCATTGGTGTTTAAAGACAGCATGGAGGCACCAGACGACGTACGTTTCTGTGTTTTACCGGGGCGGGACGCGGAAGTGGAAGGAAAGTACTAAGCGGGAGCCGACTGGATCAGAAGACATTAAACGGGGAGAAAGGAAGAGTCTTCGTTGATAGTTTTTATTTTGTAGTTCAAAATAAAGCTATAAAATAATTGTTTATGGTTTTATTTTATAGTTCTTATTTTTAAAAACTATACCATAAAGTGTTTTTGGAACTGGTAGCACAGAGCGGGTAAGTATGTTGCGTTCAGTTGTTACTTGTTAAAGTTGTATCTGCCTTAAGCGGGCAGGACAGTGGAATCTTTCCCGGGAAAAGCCCTCGCTTGTAGCCACTCGCCTGGTGAGTCTTTAAGGAGGAAACGGCCGCCCGGCCGCAAGCTACCCAGCGCTCGCGTCCTTCTTATAAACTATTAATCGTTTTATCGCAATATAGATATTTTTTCTTTAGGGTCGTACGGAACTAGAAAGGAGCTTACACCCAGCCATTGATTTGTGCCTAGTGTTTTCCAGTCATGTATTTAGTTGGCCATAGACAACTGTATGGAAAGTTGTATGAAGCCCCCTAATTAGTTACTTTTGATTTCCTATGCGAAAAATGAAACGGGTACTCGATTCCCCTAGAATCAACAAATTAGGCCTATGTCTTGTGTGGTGTCTCTAATACGAAGACACAAAAGTGAAACATGAGTCCGATCGCTCTGATGACAATACATCGTAAATGTTCAAGCCATATTTAAGCAAAAATTGCAGTGGATTTTCAGGTGGACTCATTAGGTCAATATGGCCTATTTCACGTCGATCATGCTGATATCCGGTAGTATGGCGTTATGGGTCCCACGGAGTACCGGCGTGTACTAATTCCGTTTTCCCAGCTAGACATCGTGCATCTTAACACGTATCATGTCCAGTTTTGTATCCGATCGCGTTCCGTGGCTTTCAGCCTCAGAGCGTCAGTCGTATACGTAGCATCCCTGTTGATTCCTTTTTTGAGGTCTTGATGAATTTTATCCCCAGGTTTGATGTTAGTCTTTGCATGTTTACAGAAATTCGGGAAATTGGTCGTGAACAATTTCCACATCTCTGCTAAACGTCATGTATTGTGTTGACAATTTCTTCATGATGGGAATGTTAAGTGGAGGTACGACAGCACTGGAGTCGGGCCAGGATGCCCCCACATAGACCTGCTCTGGAGTCAGTGTTTTCTGATATCTGCAGTATGGAGTGCGTGCTGGTGACGGAGCCATGTTCGTGGTGTGGCCTGCCTGTTGTTTAGCTGGCAGCCAGTGGCGATGGTTGTCAAGTGAGGGGGTGTGTCGGAGCGATGGGAAGGTTGAAGTTAGGCCTATTAAAGTAATGTCAAACCTCTGGTGAAGTTCTAGCTTTAGAAAATTACAAAGCTGGGCTATGTAAATTGTGCTTTGTGGCCATTGCAGCTGCTCTTGTGCATGGTCGCCAAAATTTCTGGTGCCAGTCAGGGGCGTTTCTAGCTATAGAAAAAATTCAGGGGCATTAATCATTTAGACATTAATGAACAGTATTGATATTTGATAACCTTACACGGGAATATTGTAAAGAATGCCAGGGAAAGTGTTGCATGGAATTATGTAGTAATGTCTGCAAAATATATAGTATTTCACAGTGGGTTGTACTGTGAACAAATGAATGTTCTGTGAATTTGACTGAGTGGTTCTGGTCTGTTAAGCCAATTGTTTGTCTCCTGTGCTATGAAACGTACGTTAAGTATGTAAAGAGAAATTCTCCAATCTCTATTGATTACTGCATTATGTAAATATCTGTCACATTTAAAGGCTTAAACACATACCTAAACATTATTCATTGAGTAACTAGCATTATGGTTACATGTTTATCAAAACCATAAATTAATGAACCCACACTCTTTGTAAGGGATAGAAAAGCTTTAGAAATGGTTTGTTCACCCACTTGGCTTCCAGTGGCATATCACTGGCGGGTGTCGGAAGCCTTCCCGAAGAAGCGTAGGCCGCGTGGCTGGGCGACATCGTGGATGGAATGCCAACCTGTGCCAGAGCTCGCATGGATATGCTCACAGACATCCACATGTTACACAGATCTACATGTATTTGAACGACATGGTGAGAATATCAAGTACGAAGAATCAAACCCACAACTCACTGGAGTGAGGTGCCAGTGCTGCCCTGTCGTACCTCCATGCTGTCCAGGGGTTACTTGTGTGTTTGTATTATATATGCATTATGTGTATTGTACCGAAATAAAGTGTGCAGTGTTTAGCACAGGCGGCTAAGCCTCTGTCTATGGCCGGGAGGTCACCGGTTTGAGCCTGGCCTCGATAGAATAGTCACATGTCTTTGGGCTCTTGAGCATGGTCCTTAAACCCCAGTTCCCTGAGTGCCGCAAGGTGACTGTTCTTTTGCTGTGACCCTTAAGCTTGTCATTTCTAACGAGAACGAGATGGGGCAAAATGGAAAGAGAATTTCTCCATGGCTATTAGTAAAGTATCACTATTCTAAAATTCCTTAAATAGTTAATTGCAATATTAACTATATTTAATATTCAAATAAGACTTGGGTCTAATCTGTGCTTTACAGGGAGCACCTGATTTGGTGGCGTCATGGCAACAGGGGGTAAAGACGACCCCTTGAAGCCCAATCGGAAAAATCCCAGTCAAGATGAGTTGCACACAGACCCAGGTAAGAGCTTTGCCCTGATGTCAGAGTCCTCTCTGCTCTAATTGAAGGAAGGCAGGAGATTGTGCTATTAGCATGCTGCTGGAGCTAGCTGAGAAATCACATGTGAAACTAACCTTGACTGTATGGTGTGCTTTGTGATTTAGTCAATTAGTCAAATATTTACTGTATTTACAGAATCCCTAATCAAATTATGGGGGTGTGCAGAGTTAGATTTACCGATGTTGCTACTTGATGAGCTTGTGGCCTATTTGCACGGGTTTTGCTCCAAGCAGGTTTAATTTTAAATCCCTCTAGCACTTATTTTAGCTTTTGAGTTCTGGTGCAGTTCTGGAAATATTTCTGGCTTCCAGTTAATTCCTTATGATTACCTGACCATCGCAGGCCACATACATAAACAAACACACACACACACACGCACACCAGTGTGTAGCTTTAAATTCTGAGCCCTTGGCAGAATGTAATCTAGGGCCTTCCCACCCAATTTTGCAAATGTTTTTTGGCCTCTATAAAGTGGTGGGCCCCCTGAATCTGCCAGGGTATCCATACTCCTGCTGCGTCCCTGCACGTAGAGTCATGCGCCATGGATAATTCAGAGATGCCAGTTGGTTTAACCAACTGGCATATGACGTGGAAAGCGTACAGTGTCTGCATACACACAACTCCACTGCTAGAGACAACTGTGCTACCCTCTCAGCCACACACATTGATATTGTATGCATAAAATTTTCAGATTAGCTACAGGAGCATGTCTTGCTATGCATTGCCCATTTGATGGCTTCTGGGTGTGTTGAGGCACAGGGCTGAAGTCTGGCTTTGTGTCGTTCATAATTGTGTATCTTTTGATTTTCCCAGAGGAAGAGGTGGTGCAGGAAACGGAGGCGGTGTTCTGCAGCTATGTGCGGTACCGTTACCACCAGGAGATGGAGCTGGGCGAACAGCCTACACCCAACCCAGAGATCATAGCCTTGCAGACAGATGAGAACAGGTAGTTGGGGTGTTCAGTGTGGCTGCCCTTAACTATTAAGAAAAATGCTTGAACCTCTTTAATGACTGTTCCAATGATGTGTGACAATGGCAAAAGACTGACCAGCTTGTACTTTGACTAAAGCAGCCATTGTTTATCCATTTGGGATTCCATGCTATATGATTACTGCAGGTCCATAACCCCAGTAATATTGCTCTCTGATCCTCGCTTGTATGTCGCCCTTGACAACATCTGCTAAATAAGAAACGCATGCTAGAGGGTAGCATAGTAAACTATAGAAGCCAATCAAGAATCCTTTCTGTTGGAATGATTAACCAAATGAAAGTGGATAGATTTCTGAATCGACTCTACACAGGGGTCATTGACCTCTGGTATAGCCTCAATTCACATTGATTCTGGCTGCATTAACGAACGGAATCTCTTTCCCTGCAGTCCCATGTGCCGTGTGGGCCAGCAGCTGGCCATCATCGGTGACGACATCAACAGGCGGTATGACTTCTCGAGCATGCTGTCCCAGCTTGCCCTGACGCCTGAAAATGCCTACGACTACTTCTGCAAGATTGCCAACAGGTACTGTGAAAAGTTCTTGGTGTATTGGTGGCACTCGCGTCGGCTATGAACAGGGGCATGTATATCCCATGTTGTGAGCCATTTCACCATTGAGTGCAATATGAATTTGCCAAGAACTGATCTTAAGATATGGAACCTGCGAAAATCCCCATTAACCATATGCTTGTTCTGTCCCCTTGATTACAGAAACCCTTAGCAACTCTCTGTAATAACACCGTCATCCATTCAATCTCCATGGCTGCACTCCTTTTTACAGTTCATTAATCTGAGTTTTGTCCTTCCATTTAATGCAACCTCTATTTTGACCATCTTCTGTCTCCTCCTTTCTTATGCTTCCCCTGCTCTAGTTGGGATGAAGGTGCAGGTAAATGTTCGGGTGAAAAGGATGCGGCAGCATGAGCGGCTCCACTCTGAAAAAACCTTAGAACATCGAGCAATTCACTGTGTCACACAAAAACCTTAGAACATCGAGCAATTCACTGTGTCACACAAAAACCTTAGAACGTCGAGCAATTCACTGTGTCACACAAAAACCTTAGAACGT
>JAODLC010000113.1:9719073-9777300 GCA_026781145.1 Hippopotamyrus pictus
TGCTCAACTGGTTGGTTGAAACTAAATCACGGTCTGGATTTGTACTTTCTGGACCTGAAATTTCCACCTCTGGTATTTGGTAGAGATCCTGTCCCTCTTACACTCCGGCGCAGTGCCAAACTCTGCTCACTATTAAGGGATCTTTGCACACCAGGCACTGCAGGTCTGAATATCGTCGGCGGCGGTGTCATCCCCCAGAAGACTAGACACCTGCCTCAGACCTTCTTTTGGGAGGGATAGGGTTAGTGCAGGGGTTTCTGGTGTGCTTGCACGGGGGAATCGCAATGGCCGTTATCGTGTGGGTGTTTGTTATAGTTTCAGAGGGAATGTCCTGGGCCATCGTGTCTGTGGAAGTGCTGTATGAATATTCGTGAAATGCTTCTTATTTACAGCACGAAGAACCATGTTGAACACTAATTCAAATGCCACATATGAAAGATTCATTGCCTCTGACCTGTATTTGCCATGTAATATATGTTGGGTTTTTTTAGGCTTTTTTTTTTTAATCCTTATGTTTTACCCCTAGCCCCCCATTCCAAATTGATGATAACCCAGAATGTCTCCACTACCTCAGCTGGATGATACAGGGTAGTCCATATTTCCTAAAATTTGATCAGTAAACTTGTGATTGTGTGTTTATATAAAATATATATATATATAAATTACTGAGGGACTCTAGGATTTTTTTTCTGCCATTCTGTGCAAATAAAGGACTATTTGAATACCCAGTTTAAAGACCTGGCACCCATAAGTAAAAAGTGACATGAATTCAACAAATGTGAGGGAAACATTGAGCATTTTCCTCAAATGTCTTTCCAAAAACATCACTCTCTTTTTTTAAGTATGACTGTGATGATATGCATTCTTCTGTGAAACATCGGTTTAAAATTATTGCAAAAGAGTGCAATCTCTGTGGCTTTACCCCAGAAATAAAGTAATGGTTCTTGTATCTGTTTTGGGCCAGAAGTGGTTTCTAGTGTGTGTGTGTGTCTGTCTGTCTGTGGATTATATTGATATTTTATGGTCAGGACAAAAAAAACCTGCTTTGACATTGTGGGGACATCTTCAGGTCGCCACTAGGATTTGTGAATGCAATCAAAAAAGTAAAAATGCCAAAAAGCTCGTATTTTGTTTGGTTACTTATGGTTAAGGTATGGGTTAAGGTCGTCATGTTAAGACATACATTGAAATGAATGGAGAGTCACTACAAAGATATAATTGCAAGCCTGTGTGTGTGTTTTTTTTAATAGGACAGCTTTGGGTGTTCCGTGACTGTTCTTTATATGTAACTGATAAGGTTCAGCTACAAGGCTGCACCAAAAAACCATCAATCCTCTTTCGATTCTAATGAAAGACTATTGATGCTGCACTGGAAATCCTCTCTTTAAATTTCTGTGAAAATGTCACCTTTTTAGTGTTTTGCTTAAGATGCCTTTTTGGATAATAGCAGTTAAATACTGTAGTTAAAACCTGACGTTAGTCCTCCTTAATCTAGTAAAGGTTAAGAATATACCTGGTTAAAGAATCAAGGCGAGGAACTTTGGCTGTAATTCTATAGGCTATTGTGGTCATGCCTCGCATCAAATATCTGAAAGAGATCTGCCAGTGAGTTTGTTTATTGAAAGGGAAAAAATATGTATTGGTATCGACACCCCCCTTTCCAATATCCATTATACAAACGAAAACGGCATATTGGAAATTTCAGGTAATTTTCATTCCTAGGCTAATAATTTACTCCCGTTTTTTGCTTTACAAAATACTATGCTGCATCCCCTTATCGATGCCAGGTCACACGGAACCCTCACTCGATCTGTTAACGCCGGCTCCGGTTTTCATTAAGATTACATGACTTCTTTAAAGTTCAAACTTAAAGCTTTTCATTTAAAAGTAAAGGATTCCGATAAAGCATTCGTGACTGCTGCTTCGTTACATCCCATTTTGGGTGGTTAACTCGGTGGGATTTTATATCCATAAACTTTTGTGCTTCCGATTTCCAAACATCCTATCGTCTATAGAAAATAATCTATAGAAAAGAACGCATTCATATGCATAAACTTTAACAAATCTTTAAAATACGCATGAAGTTTTAAGCAGTTCTAAGGAACACGTGATTGCTTTTTGTGAATTACACTTTAAAATACTGAATCTTGCTGTTTTATAACCTATGTTATAACGTCGTATTTGTATGTCTAGTACCGCTCAAGAGTTGGAATCCATGTAATCTGGTACGTCGTATCCAGTTGTGATATAACCGAACCAACGTTATTAGTTACACAACGTTGGAATAAAGGGGCGGGCATTCAACCGCCCGCAAGTAGTCTTGTGTAACACGCCTCCAGTTATATATCATATTTACAGGCTGAACAAGTATAAAATTCTGGAGGTAAGATTTGGATATGCGTTGATGCTTTATACCATTCTCCTTTTTATGATTACGCAAGCATGATATTAATGCTAGGATACTTTACTCTTATCCGGGGATCAAATGTCTGTGTTCGTGGCAAAAAGTTTTGAATGAGGAAGAAAAACTACGGAGGCTATGTTTTTAAATACATTGTTGGGGATTTTGATGACGACGTCTGTCAGAATTCGCCATGGCGTTGACCCCTGCTCTTATTTTTGTCTTGGGCGGTAAATAGGGTAATTGCCACCCGTTCCTTATAAAAGGGGATCGTCCGGTGCTCTGGGAAATAAACTGCTGCGTCCCGCACGTGCTATACGGGATGATCCGTATTATATCCCTAGTGGTAAATGACAGTAGCAAAAATGTTTGGGAATGTGAATCCCAGTGATCGTAAGTGAAACCAAAGCTGTGGTCAGTGACCAGTTTTTCGTTAGTTAATTGTACCGAATGCGCGTTGCTTTATAATTTTGCTTTACTTTTTTAAAAAACAGCAACACACCACTGGGCTTTAACTTTTTCATACTTTATATTCAAATGAAATTAACGTACAATGCTGTGAAACAGAGAATGTGAATGTGTTTTGAGTGGTAGGAGAGCTGAATTCCCCGTAGTCTGTTAGCTTGAGCGAGGTGCAACAGCAGCGCAACATAGTGCCAACTTTACTTACTAGTTATGGCGAGCAGTAAGCCTATAGCCATTTTCCAGCGCTCGAACCGTTCAATGTTTATATGTTCTTTCTTTCTTTTTACTTGTTCGTATAATATTGTCTTTCATTTCCCTCCCACTTATAAAATCTATTTTGATAGCGTAATACGTATGCAAATTAGCGTATTACGCAATTCGACGACTCTGGCGAATTTACATGACAAGCATCCGGCAACACCGGGAGAAAATTTCTCAGGTACCTGTTTGGACGAATATCTGTCTGAATGACAGCATTGCATATTTTATTCACGACTTATTACATTTGTTCATGTTATTTGATTCGCTGTTTGACGTCACACATTTAACCTGTTGCCAACAATGAAAAGTGAAGGATGTTCAGTGTTTCCAAGCTGGAGGGGGGAGCGGGGGGTTAGGGCGAGGCACCAATAGGATTCATGGTGTTCATGTGTAATGACAGCAGTCAATATAATAACTGAAATAAACATCAGAACGTTTCTTTTTATGTCGGTTATCCACAAAGTCTGCAGCTTTTGTCACTGAAGTGTATCTTTCTGGCCCTCTGGAAGGACATTTCTAGAGCCTCTTGATATGGGAAGTCAGAAACGTCTGGTCTATTTATTGAAATCCACATGCAGGCTGCAAGATGGACTCCTTCAGCCTATTGCCGATGTTTGTCTTGATCGGCAAGTACATTAACTGTTAGGCTATAAAAGTGATAGCGGATAGCTTAAAATAGTGATAGTTTAAAGCAGAAAATCCTATTGTGAAACGTATTTATTACACTGTTCATGGTTGAGAAGTTCCTCTCACAGTTGACACTGTTGACCGGGTGGTTGACGCGACGTATTTTCCGACGCACGCTCTCTGTCCGCTGGTTGGAGTGTGCTCACTTGTGTATGCGCTCAAGTGTCTGTGCGCACGCATCGGGGCGGAACTCCACCATACGCGATACAGAAAGCAGAGAATTGTAAACGCGCGACCGTGTAGAGAGAAGAATGACAAGATGTTGTGTAAATAAGATAAAAACATAAGGATATTTAGTTTGTTTAATAAAAGGACAATGCATATACCTGTTCTATAGGAAAGGTAACCTTAAATGACTTCTGTTGTGATCTGGCGCTATATAATAAATTAAATTAACTTGACCTTGAAGGTGGGGTGCGGGAGGTGCCGTTGGGGGAGGGGGGCACCCCCCTGATATAATGGTAGGGGAAACACTGATATTGTTTCCTTCTTGCTGAAACTGGTGTCTGCTGATTCATGAATAACTGCCTCTCCCTTCTAGTCTGCACAGTACTGATATACTTGAGGGTTACTGCCATGCAAGTCTATTTGTTGTAGCCTTACGACAGATGGCTTAACAGTCCCTTTGTGATTAAAAGCTCACCAGTGCATTTTTAGGTGCAAACAGTTACTTTTGTAAGCCTAAAATTTGTTTTATGTCTGCTTGATTTGTTTCTCAACCTCGTAATGGCTTCCTTGACTTTTATTGGCACAACTCTGGTCCTCATGTTGACAAATGCCAATAACAAACTCAAGAGGTTATCAAAAGCCTAAAATAAGTACTAGGCCTAGATGCTCGATGCTCATATGTGCATTAATTAAGCCATCAAACACATTGGAGTACTCAAACACCTGTCATGAGCCCCAAATATTACGGTGTCCCAAAATGTATGAAAGTGATGTAGTTTCTGCATAATGAAACCAAATGTTAATACCCTTTAATAAAATTTAAGAGTGTGTACCTTAACCACACATGAATTTCAGTACAAATATAAAATGGTACAGCACAGAAGCAGTTAAGCATGTCTGTCCCAAACATTGAGGGAACTCAATATGCTGGTTGTATTCTAACTAAGCTTTAAATGACAATGTAGTGCCTTGAGCATAGTGTCCAGAGGACCAGGGTTGGGAAAGTTTACCTGCCATCACTGAAGGGAGATGACCTCTCTGTGTTGATTGACGGAGCAACCGTCTTCACCAATAAGACTGATGTCACAGCAAAGGAAATGGTGATGCTTGTCTTTGCAGCAATGTGGCCACAAATGCTTGGATTGACAGCTTTACCTCACCTGGGCGGACTCATCGGAGGCATCATCACACGGAGGGAGGTGAAGACCTGGTATCCCAGCCTCATCAAGCCAGCATGGCGTCCACCCAATTCTGCTTTCCCAGTGGTGTGGATGGGGCTTTATACTGGCATGGGGTGAGTGGTACTATAGGGTCTCCATGAAGATCATGCTCACGTAGTTGAAATCCCAGCTACAACTAGTGTAACTGTCAAAAGCAGGGGGTCCTGGGAGGGGTTGGATGGTGTCTTGAGGGTGATCTTCATTTTGAAAATACTACCACTAGTTTATTTCACAAGCAAGAAGCAATTAAATTTATACAAAACACAAGCATGCAATAATGTTAGGTAATTCTTATTTAATTCATTCTTATTCTCAGTTTTATAATTGCCAGGTAACTATCATTTTGCATCAGGTTTTAGTTATGTTGGACTGTGGATGGTTTTCTGTGTTAACCTTACACTGTCATGTATGCTATGTTAATATTGTGTGCAATGCAGCTATGGCTCCTACCTAGTGTGGAAGGAACTTGGAGGCTTTACCCAGGATGCAGTGGTGCCAGTGGGCCTCTACGGGCTACAGTTGGCTCTTAACTGGGCTTGGACACCCATCTTCTTTGGAGCTCACAGGATCAAACATGTGAGTATGTTTGATGAATCCTCAATCCTTAAACACCGAAGGTACAAATGGTTCCTTCCTGGGACCATTCAGACAATCAGCTGAATTTCATCTTACAATCTTTACAGAAACTGCATGTGCATTTATAGAACACTGAATATTAAGACAGATTAAGAGGAACACAGAAAAAGGTGTTTATCCTCGGTTGTGCTGTTTGTTGCTGTAACGTGGATTCCACCACCCCCCCCCCCCCTTCCAGGCATTGATAGAGATTGTGATTCTGACTGGTACCGTGGGGGCCACCATGGTGTCCTGGTACCCAATCAGCCGTCCAGCTACCCTGCTCATGGTGCCCTACCTGGCATGGCTGTGCCTTGCCACCTGCCTCAACTACTGCATCTGGAGAGACAACCCTGATCCCAAGTGTGATTAACCCTCTTTAAACTCCATAAGTCCCACTGCCTCACTAGGTGGGACGGAAAGAATCACTGTCCTATGAAGAGGTTCACAGCTTTATCATTTCCTCTTTTCCATTTGTTTTGTAAAACAATAAAATTAAAACTGACAGCCGTCTTTAACTTTTCATAACATGTGGGTATCTGTGCATAGGGTATCAGACAAGTACACTTTAGTGCATATTTGCTAAGGATTTCCTGTAAATCATAGAATACCATTTGTGTTACATACTGCATATTCATTCCTTCAATGTCCTTGTGAAGCACAGACTGTATACACAACCTTCTGCTTGGCAATTCCTGATATTTTATAGGTGTTTTGGTCTAGCAGCAAGCAAGGTCTAGCACAAAGACCTCTTGTAAATTACATTCAACTTCTTTAGCTTTCCTGACATCCTTTACTGTTTGGGGGAACAACCTCACCACATGCATTTGAGGCAGGAGTTGCATTTCATTTACATATCCAATTCAAGTCTGGCAAGTAAAGTTGAATATTTAAACAATTTAGGCCAAGTGTCTTATTCAAGGATACACCACATTCCAAGCATTCATCAGCCCTACAGAATCACCTTGAAATTGAGTGAGAGGTTGGGTCCTGTGAAGCCTTGAAAAGGGCTTGTTTTGGGGCTTTTGTTTGAATATCTCCATATAGACCTGACCAGTAGTTAACAAAAATATTAAATGAGGCAAAAACTCTATTAACCGGTATATTTCTAAAAATTGCAACAATATTTACAGATTGGACAGTTTTTTGGCTTAAGTATAATATAGGTATGAGGATGGAAAAAAATGTAATTTGAAAATATACTAAATTAGAATGATATTTACAGAGTGGAGATCTATGGTGAGCAGCATTACTTTTCGGTGTGCTTTTCAGCACCTTCTGGTGGCTTGGAGGAAAAGCGTTGCATCAGTGTCTTCCACAAACCTTTCTTCTCCTCATCCATCTGCTGCATGCTTCCTGAAAAAGTACGATGTGCAGGAGCATAGTTTGCTTTGTAGGGCCAACCAATAAACAGGCCTATGACCATTTACTAAAATAGTTAAGGTAATTCCCATTCATTCCGGACAAGATTCACGTACTGACCTGTAGATAACAATAGTCTACATTCCTCAACTGTCACACCAGTGAAGCTAGTGTCCTTTACTCGAGGGAACTGCAAAACAAAAAGTGATATATATCATGCACAAAATACAATCTTTTGGTTTATTTCTGCTGCCAAAAAGTTTATATATCAAGAAAGGGTTTTACAATAAACACTGAGTGTTCCCTTGGCAGACTAAATGCCAATAAAGGGCAGTAGAACAGGTACATTGATATGCGTGGATGATTAGCTCTAGCAGATGCAGGAGTAGCAAAATGGCATAGTCTTGAAACCAGAAGACAACCTGCAGACAGTTTAAACCAGCCAATTCAACTCCACAAGCACACCGGACATGCCTTCTCTTTGTAGTAGTTGTTGTTGATGCGGACTAAGCTTTCATACATCTGATCACACTTCTCGGGGTCCGAAATCTACAAGGAAAAAAAGAGGGTAAAAACATGGTCAAGACTTCCACAAGGCACAAATCGGTCCAGGTCTCAAACACAATGTTCTGGGTCCCACTAAATTTAGGTGGACTGAACAACATACACAAGTAACAATTAAAGCATCATCCAAATGCATGCAGAAAAAAACATCACAAAAGAACACAAATGAGTTTACAACTAAGTAAAACTATGCTAGAAAAAGTGTGAATTGAGACAGTTAATACCCCATTTCCCAAAATCAAAGCTTCTAATGTGTAATGTGACAAATTCATCTTTGTTCCTTCAGACTGTTGCAGGGAACTACATTGGAAAAAATACATTACACTATACTAACTGTAACAGACACGTACATATCCGTATGTTCACACAATAGTCTAATATTTTAAGAGCCATTACTCTGATTATAAAAACAGGTCTTTCTCATTGTGAAGCTTTTAAAATATATAATAAAGACCCACTTGTGCCAAATTACCAAAATCTTGACTATAGTCAGCATTTCTTTGACAACATCCTAGTCAAGGACATGCAACATGCCATGGTGTTGGCAACCATAACTATTTATACAAATGTAGTTCATTAAAATCGGAGAATACGGAGAATAAACCGAATGATCGATTGAACAAGGTTGCCAGTACCTAGAATATGCGGTCATTGCTAGCCTCTTTTTTGACATGGCTCGTCTACAGTTCTCACTGGGAAGATTACCTGTGTGTTTTCACCTTCTCGAAAAGCCAGGGCTACCCTCTGTCTTAAAAATGTCCCCAAATCACGTCCTTTCTTCGACTCATCCCTCGGCCATTCCTCACACAGCTTTAGAAACCGACGGTAACGGGTAGCAGCCATTTCCACCCCCGTACAAGAAGCGGAAGTAGGAAGGCGGGACGTAAAGGGTTACAGTTCAACATCAGAGCGTGAACGAAGGAAAATCAGTATTTTTGACATAACGCACTCGTTGCTCATTGGTTGGAATCTGTGGCGTCAATGCTGGTTTCCAGACTGTCAGCTGTAAATAGCGGTCCCTGCCCAGACTCTCCTGAAGTCGCACTGTGTACCAGCATCGTAGGTGTATTACATGTTATTAAATGATTTCCGACTGTAGTAGAATTTTTTTATTTACGGGAACTTCTAAAATCTACAATTTTCAAAAATTAGACCAAGAGACTTACATTTATTAGTGCCAGTTTTTTCTTCATTTCTGAACGGGAGTCTCTGAGCCCCGGATGTCCGAGAGAACTGTATTACCGCAGCCGCAGAACCGTTATCCGCTGCTTGTGCGACTGACGCGCGTGGCCAGCCCGTGGCACGCCTCGCGTGACTGACACTTCGGTTATAGTCGAACGTTTGGAGAGGAATAAAGTTTGTGTTCGGAGGAAATGAGTCGGCCGGCGCTAACGGAGTAGGACTGTAATTCCCGGAGAAGAAGGCGGACGGGGTTCGTATGTGGGTGTACCATCCTGCGATAGCCGCCACCTATCTTTTTAGTGTATTTTATTATTTATTTATGCATCCACTTAGCTATTTATGAGTTGACAGCGACCTACGTCTAATTAGTCTGCTGGGCGAACTACCAGTTTTGTTTATTACTGGTAACAGCATACACATGTTTTTTTTCGTTGAAATATTTTGACTGTTATAGAGAAGTGTTCAATGTGCTATTGACTGCTAGTCAGGAAACAGTTGGGACTGCCGATGTTGCCATATAACAATAACTGGACGCTTGTCATGTCTGTTGCTTACTAACTTAAAGGCTTGAGCGCCCCATATTTAACGATCATCATTAACTAGCGAGCTAACTCTAGTTTACAGGATGACGATGAACGATAAGGTCACCGATTTCCTTTGCCAGGTGACTGGCGTCGTTCAGATTATATGACTAGGGAGGATGCCCCTTTTAGTTTATCTTAGCCAACTAGATAACCACGTAAATATATATGCATATAAACTCAACGCTATAATTGAAAATGAAACGTTGTAAATCGGACGACTTTACTTCGACTGAGGAGGGCGGCAGCCCGACTTTGTGCGGTGCGAAGGAGGATACACCCAGTGTTTTCATTGTGGAGGTGAAACACAGCGACCCTCCTGGGGGTCATTCCGAGGTAAATCCCACCAGCCAGACCCCGCAATCTGCCGTAACCAGGACCAAACCACCAGATCTAAAGGTACTTAGTTATGATCTAGCGATCAAGCATGGTGTGAATGGTTGTTTGAAAAGGCGTGGTCGATATCCCAGCCTGTGTGCGGTTTTTGTTTGTTTGTTTTGCATTTTAGCTGGAGTGGATTTGGGTACATGCAATTTTTATTTATTTATTTATTTATTTTTCTACATAAAATTACTGGGCATAGCAAGCTTTTGCCCGGAGCTGTGAGAAGTTTGATCATATTCTTGATCTGCTTGGAAAAGCACACTTCATTTATATGCGTGCTGCTGTGTGGAGTATTGACCACGTTTATTGGAGACAGTTTATTTTATAACACGTGAAAACAGAACGAATATATGGATTAAGTACTGTTGTGAAATTAATGAGCTGTAAATTCCCTTGTAATTTTATTTTAATTATGTATATACTACTTGAATGAGTTAAAATTGTCTGTGGCGAGATAATACAATAAATAAATAATAGGCCTATGCTTCAATCACAATACTCTTATCCAGCCATGATTTTCAGTTTCCCTGTAATATCAATTTTTCCCCCTTGAAAATCATCTATAAAGAAATACTGCTTGTGAAAATGAACAAGTCTAAATAAAGTTTGATTGATTTCACAGGCTTGAAATTACAGTCAGGGTCAAAGTCAGGATCATATGAAACCAAGATTGTTGACTATTGTTTTTTACTGGCCATTCTAACTTCCGTTTACCATTATTATCTGCAGTTTGTAGGTAATTCATTGGCAGATATGATCATATTTTCTAATCTCCAGGATTGAAACCATAGGTTAGTAATTTATTTTAGAAATCATGGTACTTAAATGTTTAGCAGTTATTTTAAAACTAATATGCTACTCATAAGATTATTCTGCATGAACCTTTGTGCTAATACACTATTCTTTGCTTCTTTTGTAAACCCTTTGGCTCAAGCGATTAATGTTCTATACAGTACCTCTTTTGGTGACACTTCATTAATGCGTTGTATGTTTGTGTGATTTACAAGAATAGTCCTGTGTCTAGTAAAACATTTTAATGCTCCAGTAGCATTGTTACACACTTATAACCACACTGATATAACTGATATTATATAATTTCTTTAAATATGAAGTTCATATTTCTGAGTAATATGTAGCTTTGCATATATATGTGTATATGTGTGTATACATATAATCAAAATATATATTGTGTGTGTATACATATATATATAATATATATATAATCTAAATATTTTTCTGTAAGTTAAATTTCTTTTGCCCTTTTATGGAAGGAAATTCATTTTAATGTTTTTCTAACCACAACTTGCATTTAATTGAAGTGATTTTAAAGAATTTTAGAGGTTGCATGGTATAATTACTTAATCAAAGTGTATAAACTGTTCACGGTTCATCTGTAGGCCAAACACTTCTCACTGTGCATCCTCCCCTCCTCCCATGCAGAAGATTCAGCAGTTGTCAGAGGGTTCCATGTTTGGCCATGGACTGAAGCATTTATTCCACAGCCGCAGGCGCTCGCGCGAGCGAGAAGTTCCGAGCCCCCAAGAGCCAGGGGCAGGTTTGGCAGCGGGGCCAGCGGCCGCAGCGTCCCACTCAGACCATGAATCTGCAGATGAGAAGGAGCGTTCACCTGAGATGCACCGGGTGTCATATGCCGTATCGCTGCATGATCTGCCAGCCCGTCCCACGGCATTCAACCGTGTACTGCAGCAGATCCGTGCTCGCCCACCCATCAGGCGTGGGGCCAGCCTGCACGCCAGCGGCCGGCGCACCAAGAGCAACCCTGCAGCCGAGGCACCCAGAGGAGGCAGCCCGCACTTGGCCCGTCGGACACCCCAAGATGGGCCACCAGGGCTGGCTCCTCACCACAGTCGGCCGCGCTCTTCCTCCACCACCGATGCAGCTCTGCTGACCAGTGAGGTGCCATTGCATCTGGGCCCTGAGGAGGCCGAGAGGTCGGCTGACAGGGTAAGCACCTAGGAATGCTCTGGGGCGCCATTTAACTTCATTTGTAGGTTATTTGTGGGACTGGGGTTTGTGGCACCATTAAAGGTTGTTCCAAAAAACCTTTTAATCAGGTGTTCACTCTAAACTGAAGGGTTAGTGTAGAGCTAGTTGGAATTCAGTGAAAACAGCGGGTCTATTCTGAGAATGTGTACAAGTAGGTATTTTTACTTGTGTGCACCATTTTCTGATTAGTACCTGGAAGATCAATAAGAGCCACACCGTGAATTTATTTATAAATAGCCTACAAATAAATGTCTTTGACAGCATTATTTTTTTAACTTGACGGCATGAAGTTTCCATAATTTAAGGTATTGTACACTCCAGTTCGAGGTACGGCTATTCAGAAGATTTATTACTTGCCATTTGGGGTTTGTTTAAATGGCTGTTGCGGATAATTTATTTCATTGTGTAGGTCTTAGTGTCTGAAGTCATCTTGCTTCTTTATCACAAAGGCGATATGCATTTCTCCCTTACAGCTGGACCGAGGCGAGTGGAGCTTGGGCCTGCCTGTCCCGGCCAGCCACGGCGGCTCCGACGGCAGCCTAGGCGTCGACGTCCCTGAGACGGCCGATCCTCAGCGTTTGCGAGCCGCCGTGGAACACTTACAGCAGAAGGTGCTGAAAGTGACGGAGCAGATCCGCGTGGAGCAGGAGGCGCGCGACGGACACGTGGCTGAGTACCTGAAGCTGGCTCACAATGCTGACAAGCAGCAAGCCGCTCGCATCAAACAGGTGTTTGAGAAGAAGAACCAGAAGTCGGCACAGACACTTGCTCACCTGCACAAGAAGTTGGAGCACTATCACAAGAAGCTGAAGGAGATTGAGCAGGTGAGCTGGAGCTGGTTGTGTTATTGGACATCTCCTAAAATCAGATTAAAGTTTAATCTCTGCAAGCATTTTAACCTTTGCGGCTTTTACTATTAGAAAAATTTATTTGATCAAGTAGAAATAGTAATCTTAAGAGTAATGTAGTTGCGGTAGCACTCCCGATCTATGAAAAGATTGTGTTGAAGCGTACTACACAAAATATCTGAATTGCAAATTGCAATTGTTTTGCAAGAAAGGTTCTGTCAAACTGTTTGAAAATGCAAATAAGCCCAGTGTTTGCAGACAACAAAATGGGTTCTTCAGAGAAAAAGATACACTACCTACCGTCAGATATAGTGCAGGCTGTTGTGAAGTTGATTTGTTGTCTGACACTGGAAGCTTTGAATGTGAGTCTGGCATCATTTTGTATCCCAGTATTCAACCCACTGTTTTGAAACGTTGTCTTCATCTAAGGTGTTGCATCCTCCAGCAGGATAGTGATTCATCCTACTTTGTGTATCCATTTAGGTGAAAATAAATGATTAATAAATTTGACCTCAACTGTATATCACCTGACCCTGTTTAACATCAATGTCATTTGTCAGATTATTGCATCACTGATTCCCATTTCCATTTGTCTTTCTTGTCCAAAAAGTTCTGCCCTGTCCATGGGTTTGCTATACTCTCTGGCACTATGCCAGAGAGCTTTAGCTGCTTTTCAGCTTTGCACGTTTTCTTGGCAGAGGTTGTTGAACATCATCTGCTTCCTTGACGGTACCTACCGTGTCAAACCTACCTCGACAACCCCTTCCCTCTGTGGTATTTCATTATCCCTGTCAGTAAAATCCGTGTCAGCCCCTTTTGGAACATCTTCTGTATAAATATCCACTGGCTTTTTTTGCTCATTAGCGTCGATTGAATCTTGAGTGATTCAGTTGAATCAAATTCATTTGGATGCAAGTGTCTGCATGTATCTTCTCATCCGTTTTGTTTAGTGGCAAGTATGGGACCTTAGTGATTTGCACAATCAGCTTATTTAAAATAGGCTCTGTCTGATATTCCTCCTTTTCCACTGGAAGACACAATCATTCTTTCTGCATTTTTTGATGTTTTGTAAATTCTTTTTGTATTTTGTGTAATGCAGAGATATTCCAATCTGAGCATTTGTCATTTTGCCTTCAAGAGGTCTGGATTTTGTCCTGGCACCAGCTGACATGGACTGTCTATATCTACATTGTGTTTTTAGCCTTGAGTGTCCATTCTAGATTTATTTTGCATTACCATCAACAGCAGGACCCTTTTTCTCAATGAAGTACAGACAGTCCCCAAGTTAAAAATGACTGACTTAAGGACAACTTTAACTTATGAACCAACAGCCATAAAGCCTATTATATTAAAAATTCAGGTTAAATATAATGGTCAGTGATAACAAACGCATGCATCACTTTGCGACACTCACGAAAATGTTGCACGGCTTCAGCAGTTTGACAAGCTCATTCGTAGGGTACGGACCTCATCCGTAAGCTGGGAACTGCCTCTATATGGAGACAATGTCTCTGATTCAGTGTAGAAGTGTCCAGCCACATCGGAAATCTTCATTATTAAACTTCCCTTCATTGAGTTGGTACAGGTGACACGTTAACCCTCATATGAATGAAATGTCATGCAATTACAGAAGTTTTATGTATTTATTTATTGATTATTCTTGGAAAAGATTAAAAGATGATGTTATCTTTAAACTTCAAATATAGCATATTTTTTTAATAATTTTTTTTTGGTTAACTGGATAAGTCCTAACTGATGCCCTTGTTCGATAATCCCATTATTGCATTGTATTGCGTTTTTTGATCTGAGAAGAAAGCAGGCTCACGCCTGGCTGGAAATCCGTTTTCGATATGGCACAGCCAAAGAGCCGCTACAGCAGGTGTTTCGTTACAGACTTCAGAAAAAAAAAACAGCCAGTCGGGTTTCATTTAGTGAAGTGCATATTTTTTCAAGCAAGCTTTCACAGAAGGCTTTGCAGCTATTCACAGTAATTTTTCCAGAGTTGTTTTCAAAGAAAGGTGATTGAGTAGCACTCTGGTAAAACTGCAGCCATAAGGAATGCATAATAAATATATATAATGAAATATAAATGGCTTAGTTGTGGATGACAGCAACAGGGGTGGGCAGCGAGGTGAGTGATTGTGGTCGAGCTGATGGTCGCAGTGGCCTGGGAAGGCAGCTGTCAGTACCCAGGATGAAGCTTTCCTTGCAGGTCCATCTACTGGATGCAGGTCAGAGATCTGTTAGCATCAAGAAGGATGCAGGATGGTATAGAAGCAAAGATAACTAACTGCTGTACAGAGTAGCTCTGGTGACCAAGGCAGAGAATGTACACTTTAGATTTGCATTTTTTAGGAATGTCTTAGTGGTTGATCTAACACCATGTGATGGCTCCCTGTTTCGAGGTTGAGAATGAACAGAGTGAAGGGCCTTATATACACACACCAAAGAACAAACAACAGGTGGAACAAATTACAATCCTGGTTATGTGCCTCCTTGCATTAGTATGGTCAGTTTCAAGAGCATCAGATTCAATTAATTTTATTTGAATTAGGGGTGTAAATTCATGGGTACAGGCAGCGTTAATTTTGGTAAGAATTTTTAATTTAGTTTTAGTCTTAGTTACTTACTGAAAATTGTAGTGTGATTAAAGTCACATTTTAGTTTTTCCTTTTTGTTTTGTTTTAGTTAAGATTTAGTCAGTGGAACTCCGGTTTAAATTTAGTCTAGTTTTAGTACATTTTTAATCATAATTTTCTCAGATACTGGAATAGATTTTGCTAAAGGATTTCACTCCTGCCTGTAAAAATTCCCTTGAAGTAAGCACACCCTGTGCTTCGTTATCTTGCCTGGGAATGTGTTACTGTCTTACCATACTTCTTTCATATATAAAAACGAATGCCTAAAGTTTTTTAGAAAAATTGCAATATTAGTCCTAAGTGCCACGCTAATGTCCCGTTTTTGTAATTTCAGCAATTTTACTGTACTTTCTGTTTTTGAAGAATGGTTATTGTAAACGGACTGAAAGTTCGTAAGTAGAGGAGCGTCTGTAATTACAAACCTGTGTGTGTGTATATCCCTGAACACTCTCATCTCACCCCGTGTCTTGCAATCTCATTGGCTGTGGCTCGTCACCGCACTCATTGGCAGTCACAGCGCCTTTCACACCTACAGGATTTGGAGTTGCCGACAGGTCCAGATACAGTATTTAGCCTGCTAAATATCTGAGGGGCGTCTTCATGTTGTGAACAGTTCACGCATCGTGATCATGTGCCGATTTGCCAGGGCCGATCGCACGTTGATTTGCCTCCGATCTGGGGGTTTTGTTGGCAATTTCAAAACTGACGGCGAGCAGAAAATCAGGGCTAAAATCATGTAGTGTAAACTTAGCATTAGTTATACTGGAAACTGGCATCTGTGCAGACATGCATTGAGCGGGAAAATCAAATCACCCAATGAGAAAGATTGATGGAGGCAGTGAGAATTGGTACTTGCCCATGCAGATTTATGCGTTTGTCAATGATTGGTTAAAAATCACAGCCAATGCTTTGAGATGGCTACTGTGAACTAGGTTGTCTGCTCAAACAGAGCCAGCAATTTCACCTTGTCTTTACTCGCCAGAGCATAACAAACAGAGATTTTGTTCTAATTTTTGTGGTCGACATTTTTTCATTTACATTGCCGTTACAATTTAGTCATGAAATAAAAGGTCTTCAACAAATAATTCTCGTCAAAATTTTTGTTGACAAAATTAACACCATTCGATTCATAAGAATTTAAGAAATTTACAAACAAGGGGAGGCCATTCGGCCCAACGAACAGTTATTAAGTGAATGAATTGATGCATCGGAAACCTTCAATTTCTATCATGATTCATTAATTGTTTATTAATACTACTATTTTTATTCAAAACCTAAATTTACACCTTTTTTTTAAGTTCACTGAAAATATTTCACACATATCACCATTGGAACTTAATTTACAGTATTGTGAAGGTACTTAAAATTTGTAAATAATTAATTAATGAATTATAAACATGTTGCAGGCCAGTACTTTGAGATGTTCTCTAAGTAATGAATGAGCCCACAAAATCCCTTGTTCTCCACTGTGGAAGATGGCTTATAAGCCAATGCAATATCTGATGCTGCTAAATTTGAATATTGATAAAGTTTAAATATCGGCCTGCAATAATGGCCAAGATTCATCAGACCAATACTGATATCTTGATTTTTAACAAATATCAGTCAATACTGATATGTTAACCAATATATCATGAATCTCAATGGCTAACATTACTTTTTACTTACCTAGTTTGTTAGCTACTTCAGATTCTTGACCATTGCTGCTATTGATAACAAAAAGGACTTTTTTTTGTACTAGAAAAAGAGAGGCACTTCCCAAAAGTATATAGCACAAATATGACCATCACGGAGCAATGATCTTCAGGTAGTGCGTCTTTTACGAATGGACCTCGCCCACCAACTTATGTTTCAGTAATTTGCCTACCGACACTCTTACTTTGTGAGTATGCCCACAGCGCGTGAACGTTAGAGTGTACTACCAGGAAGCAGGAGTACCTTTACCTTTAAGGAGGATATTGCCTGTAAAAATTATTCTGACATTACAGATCAATGTAGTTGAATTGGCACTTCAATAATCAATTCATTATGATGCATTGACACATTTTTTCACCCCTAATATGAATATCTCATCCAGCTTTTATTGCATCATTCATAAATTTTTATGAGTTCATAGACATATTTTTCTGTAAATGAAAGTGAAAAAACAGTAACACTTTACTTGACAGGGCACAAATAATATAGTATTGCGCTATACTTATGTATTAAGTAACCATAAACTAAGTCTTAGTTGTCATGTTAATGCATCATTAATGAATGCTGATGCATGTTTTTTTTTTCTCAGTTACTATATTTGTTATTATATCTGTTAATTCTGTAAACCTTTGTGAACTACTGATGGAACTACGGAAGGAACAAGTCATGATTAACATGACTAACATGAATAAGTTAAATACTGATCTCATGTTTGCTGATCATTAATGAATCAAGATGCATCTTTCATCTGAAGAGGTTACTGTATCTGTAACTATATCTGTTAATTCTGTAAACCCTTGTGAACTAATGAAGGGACTACTGAGAAACTACTGAAGATACAAGTAATGGATAACACAAGTGAAATATTGACCTCATGTTTGTTCATCAACAAAACAACATGACGTATCTTTTATCTGAAGTACCGACTATATTTGTTCTTCATGATTTGTACTCCAGTAGTAACAGAATTATTACTAAGTATTTGTGGCCTGTTAAGTAAAATATTACTGAAAAAAACATGTAGGTATGATTTTAACAGCAATGTAATATTGGCTTTACAGTTATGGTTTATAAGTCAGTAGTTCATTTTACCCCGCGACCCAGTAGGATAAGCGGCTTGGAAAATGGATGGATAGTTCATTTTAGCCTGAGTACTTGCAAGAGACAAATATATGCAAAATTTCCAGATTATTTTATTTATTTACATGTATTTTCCAAACATTTCTATCCAAAGCAACGCAGAGTTGAGAAAGCAGTGTCAGCCAGTACCTTTGACAGCTGGGTTTAATGGCCTTGCTCAGGGACCCAGTGGTGAGATCACTCCATGGGATTTAGACCAGTGAGCTTTCAATCACAAGAACAGAGTCCTAATCCAAAGAACCACATACTGTCCCATTTATATAAGTAGGTGTATAAAACATATACAATAAGATATTAGTAACCTGAACTGGGTAAACCAGCACCTCAAAATCAGAGGTTGTGCTTCTTTCTCAGGAAACAATTAACTAGTCTTTACTGGAGAAAGGATCTGACTGTCATTGACGGGAATTTTGAGTACCTCATAGGCGTTTTGTCAGTAATGAAGAGGAGGACCATTAGCTTAGCTCCAGTGGATAAATGGTCTACAGAGTAGATATATGGGGATCGATATGTCTGACCTTTTGGTGCCAGTTTGTAAGAGTTTGTTTGACAGCGTAACATGGACAGTTGAGAATGCATGCAGATCTGCTCTGTAAAAGGCTTGTGGGGATAAACCCCCGTTAAACTCATGTACCCGTGTGTCTGTTTCCCCAGAACGGCCCGACTCGCCAGCCAAAGGACGTGCTGCGGGATATGCAGCAGGGTCTCAAGGATGTGGGTGCCAATGTGCGGGCTGGCATCAGCGGCTTTGGGGGAGGGGTGGTGGAGGGGGTCAAAGGGGGGGTGTCTGCTCTTTCTCACACGGCCGTGGTGTCCAAGCCACGGGAATTCGCCAGCCTGATCCGCAACAAGTTCGGCAGTGCGGACAACATAGCGCAGCTGAAGGACACGCTGGAGGACCCGCGGGCTGAGGGCACGCCACGCACACTCAGCGGCAGCGCCACTTTGGTGACCAGCCCCAAGTACGGCAGCGAGGACGACTGCTCCAGTGCCTCGTCTGGTTCGGCGGGCAGCCCTGCGGGGCCAGCAGCGGGAAGCCCGAGGGCCCACACGGTCAACGGCTCTTGGGATGCCCTGCTGGAGGAGCTGCGGGACATCAAAACTGGACAGGAGCATCTGGAAGACGCCATGGTGGACCTGAAGACCCAGCTGCAGAGGGACTATGACTACATGACTCAGTGGCTACAGGAGGAGCGCTACAGGTCAGCCAGTAAAGCCGTCAGGGCGTCCGTGTCTGTGAGTGTGCAGCTTTAGCAGTCTCTGTCTGTATCGGTGCCTGTGCCTACAGATATGAGCGTCTGGAGGAGCAGCTGAATGACCTGACAGAGTTGCACCAGAACGAGATGAGTAACCTGAAACAGGAGCTCGCCAGCATGGAGGAAAAGGTGGCCTATCAGTCCTACGAGAGAGCCAGAGATGTTCAGGTGAGCCAAACCACGCTGGCTAAAGCCCAGATCACAGCGCCGACTGGCGTCGCCGCTATTTGGTTCACAGACACACACACGGCTTCGCCCGACTGCCTGTGTACGCGCTTGCGTTCCTCCAGGAGGCTGTGGAATCGTGTCTGACGCGCATCACCAAGCTGGAGCTACAGCAGCAGCAGCAGCAGGTGGTGCAGCTGGAGGGCGTCGAGGGGGGGGCCGCCCGCGCCCTGCTGGGGAAGCTCATCAACGTGGTGCTGGCCCTCATGGCCGTGCTGCTGGTGTTCGTGTCCACGCTGGCCAGCTTCATCACGCCGCTGATGAAGAGCCGCGAGCGCGTGGCCGCCAGCCTGCTGCTGGCGTTGCTGCTCGTCTTGCTCTGGAAACACTGGGACCTGCTGCAGTCGTGGCTGTGGGCCAGCTGAGGTCCCGGCCCCTAGCAGAGGGCGCCCGCCCATGTCTGAAGAATCGACATCTCCACCCTGTGCTTGCGACTCGTATTCACTTGCATCTGCAGAAGAACCTGGGGGGGGAGGGGGCGTATATTAGTGTACACTGCAATAACATGTGCAATGCTTTGTTCATATGACCAACAGCCACTTTTTATTTTAAGGAAAGCCTGGTAGCCTGATTGAAGTATTTCTTCCCAAGTGGGGGATGGGATGAGCGAAGTGCTGGGCTATGTGGCATACGTGGCATTTAAATCGATTCTTATGTAGGAGAGGTGCTAAGATGTGCATCTTCCCAGTGTGCCCAAGTCTTTTCAGTTTTATAAATACTCTTTTACAATGCGAAACAACAGACTTACTACTGACACTCGCTCGTCACTGCCCAACTAATGTATTTATTCCTTTTTTCTAAGTTTTTGGTATTTTTATCAAATACTGTTTTTTTTTTATAATATGACATTATTTTGATGGACATTCTGGAAGAATTCCCTTATTCCAAGTGAGCCCAAATGCTTTTTTGCTGACTGTATCAGAGCAGCAGCTAACAGCAGAGAAGGTAATGTTTTTTGATGGTCAACTCTTAGTAAGAGTGACCACAGGGGATGTCTAGTAATTACAATTTTATGCCCGGTTAAATGAAGCCACTGTAGATCATCTGCAAAGGAACATCTCACACAGACCCTAAACCTGTACAAGGTGTGGACTGACATGGAATGTAGCAGGTGAAATGAGAAGGGGAATGGATTGTGTACAGAAGTCATTGCATTTCCAAGGTAGGTGAAGTAAGCCAAAGATGAAGGATGTCATGTGAAGTTATCCTAGACAGTCAAAAGTATGCATCGGTATGAAAGCTGATGTGAAGTGATGTGTAATGATGTGAACTGTGTAGGAATGTTCATGTACCGCTGGAGTAGTTGGAGGGTAGAGAAGGAATTCTGCGAAGGACTTCTTAAACCTGCACCGAGGACGAATACTGCAGAATTTTGATGACTTTGTGACTGAAAAGGTGGGAACTACTGATTCAAAGGCTATTCAGGGTTTTTAGATTTTAATGGGACTTCAGCTGTGAAGATCTTGTCACAAGGTGATCAGGGTAAAGATAAACAAGTAAGATGGATGGAAAACCCTGGTGTGAGGAAGAAAAGCATCTCTTATCTGCATGAACAGCAGAGATGAACCAACATATTACCTGAATTAGCTGTACCATCACCAAAGCCAGTCACACCTTCCTGCATCACTAACATTGACTGTGTATGCTTTACTCCAGGGTATGCGATATTGACTGTGTGCATGTTGTTCTGTGATTGTGCTTGTTGCTATGCCAGCAGATTTCTTCACCTGTCCCTGCTGCGGTGTTGCAGATCTTGCAGTAGCTTTGTTGTGGGGTGTGTGATCTGTTCCTCCCTCCCTTCCAAAGAACAGCTGAAGTCTCATCGCATAAGTTGGTACTTAAACGTCTCACAATTATGCATTACATTGTCAGTAAAAGCAAGACAGGAAGTTACAGAAATTACAGCTCTGAGTAGGAGGTAGCCTTTTTAATACTTGCTATGAGCAGGAGCCAGACCAGTTTCTATTGGTAGTTCTCAACTTATTTTTAAAATCTGTTTTCCTCAGTTTTCTCATAAATACTGTGATAGTACATGAAATGTCTCACCATGACCTTGCCTGTCACATTGATGTACAACTACAGATGAACACAAGTGAGTTTCACATTTTCTCCAGTAATTATGTTTGGGCTCTACACTCCAGAATTTCCTGCTTGGGATCAATAAAGTCTGTCTGTCAGTGTATGTCATTAAACGTTTAAACAAGATCCTAAAATGTCCTTAATTTCAGGAAATTCTATACAAGTGTGTTACTTTGTAATTTTCATTACAAGTAAGTTAATAATGAGCATCTGTTACGCCTCAAACAAAAATATGGTGATGTAATGGTTAACATTTTTGGCGCACGCCCTCTGAGACCAGCGTTCGTGTGTGAATTTGCATGTTCTCCCTGTGTTATTGTGGGGTTTCCTCTGGGTACTAAAGTTTCCCCCCACAGTCCAAAAACATGCCGAGGTGAATTGAAGTTGCCAGATTATGAGTGACTGGTGTGTGATGTTCCCATGCGATAGGTTGGTGCCCCATCCTGGAATATTCCGTGTTGTGATTATAGCTTCTGGTATAAGATGGATAGGATCTTGACCCCCCCACGACCCTGCATAGGATAAACGGCTGGCTGGACGGACTCTCTACACTCAGTCCTCACCTTCACCACTTGTTAAACAGACCCTCTCATCAGTCCTCCATCTCCAGGCACTTGCATTTGTCTCAGTTCTGACATGTCAGAATGTTGCCCCTCTTATCTGGTGCGTGCTTCTGCGATGGTATTAGCGAGAATGGAGCAATTTTGGCAAGAAACAAAAATGCAGGTATGCATCAACAGCAGTGGTTTTACTTTGCTCATACCTATCCACTGTTAATTAATAGCTTGTTAATTAGAAGAGAAAACAAGAAAAGCAATTGCCCTCAACTCATTTAATTCAGCTGGTGTATTTACTTGACCTCATTCAATTTTACATTACTGTTTTCCCCTTTTATTATGATACGGCACGAGTTTGTTTAAAATACTCTCATGGGTCATTTTTATCGTTCCCATTTTAAGAAGGAATTTGGACAATACAACTGGGATGCTAGTAGGCGGATATAAATGGGGGTGACAAACTGGACCGGACCTCGCCTACTACCCGACGATAAACTCGATGACAGTGGTGCACATTGAATCTTTGTACACAGATGCAAGAAGAGCGAACTAAAGAAGGCGAACTAAAGGTAATACAATAATATATGCAATCATACGGTAACATACAACAGACAATCACCAAACCAACGCAAAAACCAAAACAAACTCAAATATATCTCTCACTGTAAATCTTAACGGTGAGGGGCAGTGTTTGAATGGAGAAGGTGGGAGACGTATTGTTTCTTTTAGTATGGCAAACAGATATGGCACGATGAAAGGGAATGATAATACCGGTACAAACATGAACTAAACGCCTATGGAGAGGGCGTATAATAAACAAGACTTCTGTGACTGCTGTGAAGTTCGAAACTGCTTCCATTAATTCTAAGCATAGTGTTTCAGTAGTTTCGATGTTTGTGTAAATAACAACAGCGACAATAATAAGCAGCCACGTGACTATTCTGGGGTTTCACTACGTCAGACTATTTCGAAACACTTTAAGTGTTTTATCTCGATTCGGAATAGGAAAAATGAAGCGAGAGCTAATGATCATGGGATCTGAACATGCTGACCCAGAAACATTAAAACAAAAGGTACAAAATTATATCTCAATTAAACTCCCCGTCTGTAGCACCTGACATCACATTATTGCTAAACCACGAAAATATAAATACCATATAAAGTCTGTGTAAAACTCAGCTCGTGCGTTTATTTACAGAGTGTGTTGCCCAGAGCTGTAGTATTATTGTAGTCTGTTGTTGTGTATCCAAGTAGCTATTGTTAACTCAAAACTTAGCTATACTACAGTATCCGGTCAGCTACCGTTTGAACATCTGACGTACTTTGATCAAAGGTCAGTAAAGCAAAATCACACAAAATTGTTCTAGTAAAAAGGTTTGGGTACTCAAATGTTTATGGGAGAGCGCCTTTGACCAAGAGCTGAAGGGGTGGGTTAAACATGGAAAAAAATACATCAAAGATTGTTTCTTTTCACTGGGACAGCATTCATAGGCATTTGTTTTGGTGAAGATTCTGTGTACAAGTTAAATCACCAAGCTGATTCTGAGGTGTTTCTTTAAAATGTGTTTTCTGACAGCAGGATGTCTTGCAATGTTTCATATTTCTTGGTGTTTGGACTGAAATTTTATTCATGAGACAGATATGAACAACATGATGGGGCACTGGGAGGGATCGGATTACAAAACGCAATAAGCAAACCATAAAAATGAAAAAGTGGAGTTGAAAAGCGCAAAACAAAACAGCTCAACAGAAACTTTCCCCAAGCTTACCAATTTTGACTTGAATTGTTCAATTTAACTTCTATTTTCTGTCAGCATTTGACAGGTGAAATTTCCAACCAGACATTCTTAAAGAATTGTTTATAACTCTGTTTTGTATAAATTGTTTCATTTTTCAAGACCTCTGACAACTATTTAGAGGGGCCCATGCTTCATAAAATTGCAAAATTCCTTCAACTTCAAAGCTGAATCATCTTCACCTCTCTTAAACCCCTAACAAGTGTACAAAATATTCTGGGGTCAACTAAATAAAAACAAATGTTTGTTTGTTTGTTCTTTTGTCTGCTTATCCCAGACAGCACATGAATGTCGGCTGGGGCCCATACAGTGGTGCCTTTTCACTGAAGGACATGCATACACTCACACACTAGGGACAATAAAAAGATGGCAGTTAGCCTGACTGCACTTCTTTAGACTGCAGGAGGAATCCGGAATACCTGCATAAATCCGTGAAGCACAGAGACAACATGAAGGCTCCACAGGGATTTGACTCCCCAACCATGGGCGTCAGAATGGCAGGGAAACCCTGGCAGATTCACTTTCCAGAGGCCCAAAACATCCCACCCTCCCCACTTGGCAAAATCTGGGGGGAGCAGAATATCTAGCCACACCCCTGTTCCCAACCCTGGAGGTGTGAGATATCCACTGTTTTCACTACATAAATGTCAGTTCACTAAAAGTTCCTGTAATTCCGACAATAATACGAAAAAGATCTAAGCATTTTAAGAACTTTTCAATTATAGTGTGTTGACTGTCAAATATATAGAAAAATAATTTTCACCAGATGGCGCACTTACTCCAATTTTTACAATTAGAAAAAAAAGCAGAGGACATCCAATATAGAGAAAAGTAACGTTTTGGGTAACGTCATTAACGATAAGATTTATGTTTATACAGATAATCAATTGGTCATGTGAAATGTTCAATTGTACCACATTTAGATTTCTAGCACACCAGAAGAAAAAAAAAATTAGCTGTACTTTGAAATAAAATAATCTTATTTTTAGGGAAAAAATCAGCCTGTTGCTTCATGAAGTCAAAGCAGTGTTTTTATTTTTACTTGATATTTATATAAGGACATTCTGAGCTAACAAAATCATGCTAACGCTCATATTAATATTAATAAATGTATTGATCTCTGTAGTACAGTTTATCTATATTTTAAAATTTAGGTGTGGGACACAGCTGCTCAGTGGGTATCGCTCAGACACTGTGGCTGCCCAACCCCCCCTGGGCATGCTAACATTATAGGAAAAAGAAGAGTGAGCTTACTTGCTAAAAGCAAGGTGTAGACTGATCAGATCAAGTCAAAGTTCATCAATGAGTCAATTCTCCAGGCTGTCCTGTGCTGGGTGCAAATTGACACCCATGATGTAACAGTTTGTAGGTCAAATCCACAATGTCACCCTTCCATGGGATTGAACCAGGCTGATCCCGGCTGGCGATTCCCCCCCCCCCCCCCCAAGCAGACATGAGGTCCTGTCCCACCCTCCTGTAATGGACATCTATCTGCCGCAGCCAGGCGTTATGTGGAGCGACCCCTCGGCCTGGTCCAGCTGCTTGGGTCCTCAGCAATGAAGATCCTGCAAGCCGGATCACCCTCAGGGAAACGCACCACATGGCCGTAGGGCCATAACTGACGCTCCCTCATAATATGGGAAATGTACCTCATTCGGGACTCCTCCACCAACCGCTCATTCGACACAAAGTCAAACCAGCGGTACCCAAGGATTCTCCGAAGAGACACAGTACCGAAGGAGTCCAGTCTGTATCTCAGTTCACTGCATAGCATCCATGTCCCTCAGCCATACAGCAAGAAAGGAAGCACCAGGACTCTAAAGAGCCCTTTACAGCGACCTTTTGCCCCTGTGCTCTCCTAATCCATCTGCAGACTTCTTAGGAAGTGTCACTAGAGACATGAACGCAGCTGTAAGCGAATCTCCCGACGAAGTCGACACCTCCCCCGCAGACAGACACTTTTAGGTATAAAACCAGACTCTGCTCCGGTTGCTGGTAGGCGAACAAATGATCACAGATCCTGTTACGAATGACCCCTGTAGTTGCCTCAATCCAGGCAATCACGTTTCCCTTTCCACATAGGGACAACAAGTTCCATTTTCCAATAAGTTGAGATGACATCCCAAATGGAAGCAAAGATTGCCTACAATACCAGGAGGACAGCCTTACCACCAGCCAGGAATTCACCCCAGATAACACAGATCCCTGCGGCCTTCCCTACCCCCAGCTGATTCACCATCTGTGCAATCTCAGTGAGACTGGGTGGTTCACAGCTGATCGGAGGATCACCCTCAAGATGTCCAACCTCCTAGCTGATGGATCAGCTTTGAACATCTGCTCAAAGTAGCGGCCCAGTGGGTCATAACCGCAATGTCTTCTGTAAGGACTGGTCCATCCTGCCCTAACTGCAACTCTCTGAGGAACAGATTCTGATGTGCGTAATGCTTCGATTCCTCTGTAAGCAGGATGTGGGTCACTAGACCACAGATGGAATGTCACCTGCTCACAGATTCATCTAACAAACGCTTCTTCATCTGCCCTCAGAGCCCTCACAGCCATCCTCAGTTCCCGGTACAGACTGGAGTTTCCACCTAGTTGTGTGCTGTGACTCCTCTCAATAATATCCAGGGTGGCCTGCGAGATGAAACACCTCCTTCTGGGAACACCAGCAACACCAACACAACCCCCAGTAACCTTCAGGGTCTAGTCATGGAAGGTGATCCACATCACATTGGAAAATGTGTGTAAACTCATCAGAAAAAGCTTGATCTTGGAGTGGGGCCAAGACCAACCTTGATTCTCCTAGAAGGTGGTAGCCTTCTGGATCCAAGCTGAATCTTCAGAGTAGCAACAAGTCTGTGGCCAAAATTCATAAACTGGGCACTTCTGTAGACCCTGCAGTTCTGCAGGAGCCTCCAGCGTTTGCCCACGAGGATGTGATCGTTCTCCTTCACTACACCACGATTATTTGAGTACCGAGTGCAATGATCCGACTCAGGGCGTTGGAACCAGCATCCAGCGACCTGAAGCCGCTGACCTTTTGCTAAGTCAAAAAACAAGGAGCCACTCTTACCCCGGTCTCCAGACTCATAGGAACTGATACAGTCCTCATAGCCAGCCCTGTCAGTGCCAGTGGTCGCATTGAAGTCATCCATGACCAGAAGAGTGTCACCTCATGGGAACCTATCAACCACTGAGCAAAGTTGTCCAATCTCCCTCAACGAAACATCACTCACCGTGGTCGGAGCATACACTGAGACAACAGACAAGACACCCTAAGGAGTGCCTTAGCCTGAGACTCATAATACACTCGATGAAAGGAGTGACATCAGACACCATCAGGAGGAGCTGATTCACCACAGCAGCAGCTACTCCCTGAGTATGGCAGCCATCAGACCGGCCAGACCAAAAGTAGGTATACCCACCTACAGAGGTCTGGTCGCTCCGCGGTCTGTGCACCTCAGGGAGTGCCGCCACCAAGATGCAGAGTTTTGGAGCTCTTCTAACAGCAGAGGAAGATGGTTATCTTGCTGGAGAGACAAGACGTTCCACATGCTTACCTCGATGGGCTGCCTCAAACTGGCACCCAAGTGGGTGATGCCTCAGCACCACACCATCTCTGATCCCGAAGAGACCTGACCCAATGAACTCTCCTCAGTTTTCATCCTGGGTATGATGTTAAACTGCTTCCAGCCCTGCAAGTTGTCCTCCGACTTGCATGGAAAAAGTTGGAGGTTGGTGGCAGGATTATGTTATGTAATAAATTTCCCTGCATTTTGTAATAAATTATTATATATTGTGGTGCTCATTACAAAATGTGGGAGTTGCACTTTTGAATGGTGAAAATGCAGTACTGTGCATTATGTAGCAAATAACCAAAATGGATGTCTTCATTGACACTTTGTCGAGTTATTACATAATGTGGTGTTATTACACAATGCTTTGTTACAAGGTGTGTCCCAATACTTACTTTTGTCCATAGAGTGTACATCAACATTCATAAAATAGCCAGGACACATACAGAACACAAAAAGCAGAAAATCCTGCTGGAACATGGTAAACACTTACCTAATATTCATAAAAGGAAATGATGAGCACTACTTATAAGAAGTAAACTTGAGTTACACAACCAGTCCATCTTGTCTGGTGTTCAATCTGGCACACAGTCATCGCCACACCACTCAATATGCTAAACAACAATGTCTTAGACGGTTGCACTTTTTCACAGTGACCTCTCAACAAACCAGTTCTTGAACAGTGCAGAACAAAAAGTTTCAACAATTGTGAAAGAGGAAAAAACTATACAAAGTTGCTAAAGTAATAGTATTTTTTCATATGCTAATACAGCAAAAATTTAGCATTCATAAAGTCTAAAGTATACACGATTAATTCAAAGTTTTGGGATAAACGCTACAAGCTGCCTCTGAGCTACTGCCTCGCTGTGACATACAGATGGCGTCAAGAGTGAAATTGCAGTGAGAGGAAGTCTCTAGAGGAGAGATCTGACAACCATGCCTTACTCAAATTGTTAGCAGCACCATTTTAGTTTGAATCCATTTTAAATCAAGTATTTTTAAAATTATTTTAAATTTAGATACACTTGCAAATACCCATGGATTGTTAAAGTGTCTGTCTCAGCATCTCTCCCGACTTCAGCTGACAGAGGTGGTTCTTGGGAAAGCACATTTTCACATATTTAAATTAATTACGTTTGCTTGTTGGGCTGGTGGTTCTACAATTAGAATGTTTTTCAAAAAATATAACAGCGCTGCCAGGCAACCACACTGCCTCAGTCTCTTCAGCAGATACTTGTTTCATTGTTCCAATTCGATTTTATCTCCAGGGTGCCAGTGTACATTAGAACCCTAAATACAGAACTACACAACTGCTACAGTTGGTTGTGATTTAGCCAAGAGATTCCTGACAAAATACCATGAAACTAAGATGTATATATGTACATGTATATTTTCTTTCTTTTAACCCAAACTCTAACCTGATTTAATTAATCTAAGATAACCAGTCAGTCTTCAACTACATGGATACGTCTACGAACAGATAAAAATGACTCAGCTATAGTGCTTCCTGACTAATCAACATGCTCCGTGGGGGATCAGAGGCGCAAAAAAGAATCTGACAGACAGGATCAACAATGTAGCCAAAGAGGTCATGGAACAACAATACCAATTAGTGGCCACTGTGTAACTAATGGAAAAAGCCCTGCTAATCAGGCAGACACACAGAGAGACCTGCGAAGGTGCACAAACACCAGTCTAGACCAATTATCAGCTGACGGCCTTGCTAACTACTGGACAGCTTACTAAGGTCATGGATATTTTTAGTAACGAAATGACATTTAGTGTTCACAGAAAAAAAGCATGATTGGCAAAATAAATAATCATCCAAGTTTTTATTACACATATAGTCAGGCCGTGTGAGAAGGGATTTGTGACATTCAAAAAACTTTTCTTTTTTTTTACCTGTTTAGCTCAGGTCATTTATTTTTTTTACTTTGTTTTCTGCAACAAAAGAGAAAAAAAAAAGCAAATGAAATGGTGAGGTTGTCCTTCAGTTTCAGCAGAAACTTAAATAATTCATTATAATTATGCCGCAAAAAGGAGAAAATAACCATAAAGTTCGAGGTCGTCTAATGGAACATGGGAAAAATAAAAATAAATCCCATTACAGCTGCAGTGTATTAGGATCAGGAATACATGAATGTCCTTGTTGCTTCTGGCTGGTGTATACAATGTCAGGATGTCGTGGATATGCTTCTGAAGATTTACACTGACCACTTATCTGAAGTCAACATATCTGTAAAATTATTTCTCTGCATTTCAGGATCTTGGTGAAACACCAGATAACATCACAGATTTTCACTGCTATTTTAAGGTTAACTAGTTCTGTTGTCTGCCATGGGTTGGCGCCCCATCCGAGGTTGTTCCCTGCCTTGCACTTGTAGACTGCCTTGAGCGGTTTCAGACAATAAATGGACGGATGGATGTTCTATAAGAAGTGCCCAGAAACACATTTTCACTTGGGCTCATTTATTGGCTGCAGATATTCCAGTACATTGGCACAATCACAGGTGGTTCTAAGCATACAATATAAGTAGTGTCTATAAAGGTTTTCAGCCATCCAGGATATTATGGTTTGTATATACAACAAAAAATGTAATTCTGAATTTTAAATGTAATTTCCATACCTTAAAATATCTTGCAGATGGCAGAAAACAACTGGGACAGATTGATCATGATCTCATGATCCAACCTGCAGGGCAGTGAGAGTGGGCTGATGCAGACAACTGTGCTGCGTGACTTGACCATGGAAACATGATGACCTGTACTCAACAAACTGTTCCAGGTTGATTTTTTTTTGATCCCTGAGTGGGAAGCTGAAGGAAATGTTATGACAAATAGTTACAGAATACAAGCCTACAAGCTGTGGAGCCAACCAGAAGCAATGCAGGGAGGCACAGACAAATTTAACTGTAGGTCATAAAAAGATATACAAAATCATGAGGCGGACTGTAGACAGAATATGCCAGACCTAGACATCATACCGCTATGGTGTGCAGTGTCTCAGTAATACAAAATGCGAACAATTCAACTTCAATTCAAAAATCTGTAGTTAGGCAATTTGGACCTAGATTACACTTTCTGAGCAAGGTTTGATGGTAGGTGTTTTAACATATATAGGAATTTATGCAGAAGATAAGGACTCTGTAATTGTGGGCAGAAAATCCATTTTGTTAAGAATTTCATTAGTAAGTAGAGTATCCGGTTCACTGAGGGAACCAGAGCAAATACAAAGTAAATGTAGAAGGAATATTACCATTAGACATGTGACAGACCTGAAAATACACCAAGAACCTTATGTCAATCTAATGTTTCGTTTTCTGCTATGTGTAAAATCTCCACTCATTATTTAAAAACAAAACATTTTTCTGAGGGATTCCAAGGTAATTAGGCAAATATATTAAAGAGAAATCTATAATTCTTACTATTTTTACAATCAAGTATTTGTATTCTTGGAATAACCTTCAACAATGATATCAAATGGATTGAAGAAGCAGCAGCTGCTGTAAAGAAGGCCCACCATTATCTGTACTGTACAGGTTGCTGGGATCTGTGGTATCCGGGGTGAACTTTCGCAGGCTGGTCGTAAGGCTGTCTTCCTGGCATTTCAGGGAATCTTTGCCTCCATTTGGGAGTCAGACATCATCCCAAATGACTGGAAAATGGAACTTATAGTCTGGAAAGGGAAGGGTGAATGCCTGGATTGT
This sequence comes from Hippopotamyrus pictus, assembly GCA_026781145.1. Taxonomy (NCBI): domain Eukaryota; kingdom Metazoa; phylum Chordata; class Actinopteri; order Osteoglossiformes; family Mormyridae; genus Hippopotamyrus; species Hippopotamyrus pictus. Next base: position 9,750,488 of record JAODLC010000113.1, read on the forward strand.
GGCAGCTGTAGTGGGATACGACTGCTTTCAGTGCCAGGCAAGGTCCTTACTAGGGTCACTCTTAAGAGAATCCGTGATCACTTGCTTGCCTATCAGTGGCTGAAGCAGTCAGGTTTTACACCTAAGAAGTCTACCATCGACCACATCCTGGCACTAAGGGTTCTCATGGAGCACAGGCGTGAATATCAGCAGAGGTTCTTTGCAGCCTTTGTTGATTTTCGTAAAACGTTTGACTCAGTTGACCAAGTTGCCCTGTGGGACATCCTGAGATATCATGGGATCCCCCCGAAGCTTCTGGACATTATGGCCGGCCTGTACACTGGTACTCTGGGTGCTGTGTTGAGTGGAGGCAAAACCTCCGTGTTCTTTCCAGTTGATTCTGGGGTTCGCCAGGGGTGTGTTCTTGCTCCTACTCTGTTCAATGCTTACATGGGCTGGGTGTTGGGCGGGGTTGTGGGGTCCAATGGCTAAGGGGCATTTGTTGGTGAAGAACGTTCTACTGATCTTGACATTGCCAATGATGCTGTGATCTTCATAGAGTCAATGGAAGCTCTGATCGGGGCTCTTGGAGGGACTGAGCGAGGGGTCTGAGTGTCTGGGATTGTGACTATCCTCAAAAAAAAAAAAAAAACAAGATCCAGGCATTTAATGACTTCTTAGGCACAGCATCAGTCGTATGTCTGTCTGCAGGGAAGGTGACGACCTCGTCGAGAGATTCACTTACTTCGACAGCGACATTCATGTCTCTGGTGACTTCCTATGAAGTCAGCAAATGGATTAGGAGAGCATGTGGGGTCATGGGGTCACTGGAAAGGGGTGTGTAGTGTTCCTGATATCTTTGTAAGAGGACGAAGGTCCAAGTCTTCAGAGTCCTGGTGCTCCCCGTCTTGCTGTGTGGCTGTGAGACATGGACGCTGTCCAGTGAGCTGAGATGAAGACTGGACTCCTTCGGTACTGTGTCTCTTCGGAGAATCCTTGGGTGCCGCTGGTTTGACTTTGTGTCGAATGCATGGTTGCTAGAGGAGTCCCGAATGAGGCACATTACCTGCATTGTGAGGGAGCGTCAGTTACGGCCATGTGGTGCGTTTCCCTGAGGGTGATCCGGCTTGCAGGATCCTCATTGCTGAGGACCCGAGGGTCTGGACCAGGCCGAGGGGACGCCCACGTAACACCTGGCTGCGGCAGATGAATGGCCATTTTTAGAGTGTGGGACTGGACCATGTGTCTGCCTGGGGGGTCGCCAGCCAGGATCCCGAGGAGTTTTGCTGTGTGGTGGGTGCAGCAACGTGTTGCATCAGCACACGCTCCCCAACCTGATCTAATCCTGAATGCATCTAGTTCTTTCATTCCAGTTGCTAGTGGTCACTGACTCTTAAATCCAAGGGGAGAAAAAAAACGAAAAAGGAAAGTGGCAGCATTTAATTATGTTCCCTCTCAACCCGTGTATGCTTCCTTCTACATTATCACATGATTAAAGCGAGGCTCCATCCAGAGTAGTGGACCATTTTGTGATGGACATTATGGCTCCTGAAAAAAGTATTTGGCTCCTAAATATTCTAGGTTTATGAGCCAATGGCTCCTATTTTTTTTGTCTGGAGCACTGCTTTCTGAATCCACTATACATCTCATGTAGAAGAGTATGTGACATTTGCCATCTAACCTTTCAGAAGTATGTTCCAGAGTGTGACTGTTACATCAGAAGCATCCATAAACACGATTACCATGGTACCAAGTATGCCCTGAATAAAATGATTTTTTCTTCTAATTTCACAGGGTTTTATTTCTGCTCTAAAGAAAGATACGTATCTAAAATAATACTGTCATTTGTAAAGATAGATAAACTCTAAGCAACAACATCCATAGGCTAAGAAAAGATCACTGATCATATTGATGTTTTGGGCCTATTGCATTTTGCTCAGATAAAAATTTGCAAAGGGAGATTTACATTACTTGCATTAAATAATCAGGGATGACAAAAACATTTGTGTGGACAACAGCAAAATCAGCAACAAAACCACAGACTGCACCAAAAAGTCTTTAAATACTAACAAGCACAAAGGACTAAGAAACATCAGATTTTTTTTTTTATTACCACAGCCTGGACAACAGATTTATACTTGTATTGTAAGTTGAACACAAAAGAGCAAATTATGCGGTCATGCTTTTGTGACTAGTAAGACAAAAGATTTCGATTAAAAGAATAAAAAGGTTGAGATTTAATTAAAATAGCTACATCAGGCCTAAACCAACTTTCAGTAAATCCCAAAATAATGCTTATGCTCACTAATTTATTCATTTACTGTAGTTTTTAGCTGGGTAAGTATCCTCATCTACCTTCCTCATGTAGTCCAGTGACATTCAGTTATGTTATGGCGTCTATAAGTTACCTATGGTGTGTGTGTATGTTTGTGGTGTGGGATGTACTGGCATCCGATGCAGGGGAAGGGTTCTGCTGTCGTATCCCCCCTGACCTGAGTTGTAATATAATAACGTATTTTAGAGAATTTGCATTTACTTTTATCCATCAAATATAACTTAGTGTGTGTGTGTGTGTGTGTGGTGGGGGGGGGGGGGTTATGGGGCGTGGGATGTCACAGGTTGTTCTTTCACATTTTTAAGGACAGAGTTACTAATTATCAAAGACTTCAAAGGTGCTGCTGACTGATGAAAATGGTTTCAAAATGTCAAAGGATAACAAAGTAGGAGAGCCGGGTATCTTGCATGTTTCTGCACAAACTGTGACAAATGAACCTAGATTATACATATGAGACTGTCGCAGAAATGCGATAATGGGTTTGGCGTAGCATCTGACAATGAGTTCTACCCATTTCAGCAAAATTCTCAGCCAATCTAGCATTTTTTTTTTTTTTTTTTTTTACATATTTCCATTCAGCTATCATCTATAACTGCATATCCAGTAAAGCAGGGGTGCCCTACTCCAGTCCTAGAGGGCCGGAGCCCTGTGTAGCTTAGTTCTTTCCCTGTTCCACCATAAATGATTCAACTCAAGAGCTGTGTGGTAATTAGCACAAATAGTTGAATCAGGTGTGTTAAATGAGGGGAAACCCAAAAATGTGCAGGGCTCTGGCCCCCCAGGACTGGAGTAGGGCACCCCTGCAGTAAAGTGTAGTGGTGAGCCTGCAGTCTGTTCCTGGAAGCACTAGGCATGGGGCAGTAGGTATCCGGGAGAGGATGCTCAGACAGGCAATCATGCATCACGGGCAGGTTAGAGACACGAGTTCAACTACACTGCATTTCCTGGGAATGTGGTGAGTCCTTAGGAGTAGCCTAGGTGCACACTGAGCCAGGGCCAGAATTGAGCCCTAGAGACTTAATCTAACAAGTCACCGCACTGCCCCCACTTAAAATAGAAAGAGTATTATAATACATAATAAACTATTATGATTATTGTATGCATATTTTTATAAATATACCATATATTATTATAGTAGTACATCGACAAATACAAATGAGATGTTTTGCATTTTGAGCAATGCAAGAGACTTTCATATACAAGATAAAGTACCTTTCCTTTCCGTCTTCAAAGAAAATGATGACGGAAGAGACTTTGGATGGACAATATAAACCAGGGATGGGCAATCTTATCCAGAACAGGCTGCTGTGCATGTAGGTTTGCGCTGTAACTTCCTAATTACATTTCTAATTAGAGAACTGATTGGCTGAAGAGTCCTCACACCTGAGTTTGAACAGCTGACCTAAAGGTCATATAAGCTATAAGGCTAATTGGTGTTTCTGAATTGCCCATGGTGTATGACTGTGTGTGTAGGTAAGTACCCTGTGACAGACTGGCATCCCGTCCAAGGTATATCCCAGCTTTGTGTCTTAAGCCGTCTGTTATAGGCTAACAAGCCCATGGATGGAAATGCACACATATTAAATATGCGAACAATTATTGAGACCTAGAATGCTTATGTTTTGTCTTCAGCTAATGTTTAATAAACCTATAGTTTATTAAAAACATACGAAACATTTTTGTATTTTATAGTAAAAAATAAAGTGTGCATCTTAATGCAGCACCACTATGTTTATTTTCAATGTGCTTGTTAGGATTCTGAGCAAGATTTAGCTTTGGCTCAGGCTGCATATTCATGATGTGCACAAGTGTCCTAGAGAAGTTCTGGGTATTCTGCCAGCTGGTCTATCACTCTGTTCATCAACCAGACTGCAGCCTACCGGAAAATACCAGTTTGACCAAACAAATTTTAAATCTCTAGATTAGTATGTGAATCTAGCATCAGCTAGACAGAAAAAAAAAAACAATGACGAAGATTTGCTGGATTATGTCAGGGGAAATTGCGAAGAGCGACAGCAAGACATTCAATGCAGTTTGCCATTGAGAACAAAACTTCCCAAATTTAGGAATTAATTTCATTGCCTTTAAATAGCGCAGCTAAATTTTATTCGGCGACCGAATGGGGAGAGGTAAGGAGCACACACCAATTCAGCGTGCAGCTACACCCACCACACCACAAAGCTTTATTTTTGGTTCCATTCAGTGACTGAATGGAAGAAAAAAATATATTTGGTAGTAAAGTTAATCTGAATGTCAGTCTGTTGTCTAAATACACTGCTCAGATTTACCTGCATCAGGAAAGTCAGCAAGTCGCCTCAGTTTAGGTAAAGAGGCATCCTAAATGAGAAACAGGCAAAAAAAGGCCCACCGCAGGGTAATTTATATAGCATTATTCAATGACCACATGACCAAGTGAGGAGGAAATCACTGACCCCATCAATGGCGAGACAATAAAACTGATGTCAGTCATCTGTGGATGGACTGCGCTGTTGAGCTCTTGTGGCCCATTAGCACCGAGACAGTATCCACTCAAGGACAACCCAATGAAAAACTGCATTGGCTGCAATATAAATGTCTGTTTTTCATACCACAGCATGAATCCTCAGCTGCAAAAGTGCCTATTTAGATACATTCAGTACCTCATGTCATTAAAATGCTCAAGATCCACACTACAGACACATTTGCCAAAGTGATTTCAGTTCATTGTATAGTCTTTTTGTTGTTTGTTAAAGACTTTCCTTATGACTCAGATCAGGATCAGATCACATTTTTAAGAGCCATTCATGCTGAAATCCAGTGAATTCCGAAGGGTTCACAACTTCTCGTAATCGGATACATGTAATCTCTTCCCGGGCAACACTTGTGTAGATTATCTCAGATTAAACACATGCAACATGGAAATATCTACGGTTCCTCAGAATACAGGACACATCCTCTCTCTTGGTGGCTTGACTGTCACAGGACAATCCACCACAGAAAGTGATGCACAAAGCAGTGGCAGAAAATTGGATGACAGAACTAGAAGAACCCAAATCTGACGACAAAATAAGACTGATATGGTCACGTGAAGGAGGCGACAGAGAAGGCATCCAGCAGAATTTAAAACCAAACATGGACATAAGGACTTAACTTCCACACCTTGTGTTCCAGGTCTAAAATAGTTTATTGAAACATGACTCAGCCTTTGCAGACTGGCACTCGTCATAGAAGTGAAAGGACCATCTCTGAAGGATAAAACGTTCTCTGCAGTCGCTCTTACAGTTACTCTTAACGTCAGGCACCAAGACCCCAAAATACCAAAAATATCAACAAGAAATAAAGAGGCAGCAAATGGCTACACTTGATGAAAACAGGTTTTAATACAAGATTTCAACATACAGTGTTTAGTGGCATAAATAATGCTCTCAGAAATTATAAAATGCTGATTTGCACTCCCCCTACAATTTACTTTACCTACGCACTCGCATGACATAATTTAAAAACTAAGTTGCCATGGTAACAGACAACCATCAGGCTTGCCTGCATATTTTTTGCTTCTTTCCTCTTCCTTCTCTTTCAGCATTAGCAAGCTTCCTCTGTTTTCCATGTAAGGATAAAGTTGAATCACACAAGGCCCTATATTTAGAGGGTTAGGCAAAAACACTGCTTTAACTAACTAACACACACACACACACACACACGCACACACACACACAGCCAAGCTGGGCCAGATCCTATTGGACGCCCAGTCTGACCAGAGCACCACTCGCTATCACTGCTCTCACATGCTCACTAATGGTACATTTCTGGGAGACAGGGTCCAAAGCATTAAAGAGACAAGGCAAAAAAGTTCAAACAAGATCCTTTTCTGTTTGCCATACAAAATATTTACATATAAAAATACTTTATTTCTTTCATCACACATATTGTGATATCCTTAATATTCCAGTTGTAAGGGGAAAAAACCTTTTCTCCAAGCTGTTCAATCGCCAACTAAAATAACTGGAGATATGGGTGTAAGGCTTGAGACAGAAAACCTTATAGCTTAAAAGGCAAATTAACAAACTGTAAAATAAAAAATTACAGGCATAAACAATTATTTTGGATGTAGAGGTACATCACCTCCAACAACTATTGCACAATACTTGTGTGCTGAGCTTGATAACCAGACGTAACTACCTTCAGTGACAAGCCTCTAGAGCAATGTGAATTTAACAAGCCAAAAGCTATGCATTTTGTGTAGGATTCCACTGGAATTATTATTAAATGAATCTGAATGTAAATTACTCTGAATATGCAAAAACATTCCTAAAATAACCATAAACAGAATTAACAGTTCTAGCAGTGGAATACTTCCACTGAATGAAGTAAAAGCAATAAAAAATGCAAAATGACCATCTAAAATTTGCCTCTTTGGTTTACTTTCCACTCAGAAGTGTCCCCAGTTCCATCTTATCTTGTTTAAGATGTTTGGTGTGAACAGCTGGCTACACAAACTGACGGCTTGGTGAACATCATGATGGACTGAAGAGGACCACCGCTGCACAAGAACAAAAAGGCCACATGTTGTGAAACTCATAAACCCAAGACATAAAGGTGGCCGCCTGATTTACAACTGGGATCACAGCGGCTGAAGAGCCACATCTGACAAGATAGTAAAATAGAATGATGATTTTCTATATATTACGCACTGGTGCTGAATGTACTTCGTCGCACGGCTGTCACGTTATACGTGTGACACACACGTTTTATCACTAATGATTTGATTTGCCTATATTGACATTCTGTTTTAGTTCCAAGCCATACAAGTAAAAGGTCATAGACTGCACGTCCCAAGGATTCACAGACAGCTCACATACCCAGGACAGGAGAAATCTGGGAACTCAAACAGCAAACCAAAGACTTTTCCGCTGCTCTTCTTATGCAAAAAACATAGACACCATAAAAATGGAGCAAATCAATACTTTTCATGTAAAAATGTATATTAATTTAAGCTAATATCATGTTGTACAAAGAGTTACCTGGCATGGTTAGTGTCAACTTATTAACATAACACATACAGGGAGCTGGTCACGTCACAGTAGGCCCATACAAGAAGTCACGTCGTAAGAATTCCGGTTGCGCAGATGGCTCATTGGACAGATAATTTCACCTTGGCTTCCCCGCAGCGACCGTACCACACCAGACATTATTGCAAAGTTTACTTTTGGAGAAACAAATCACTGTGCTTCCTTCACTGTCCCCAAAAACCCCTCAACTGGTGAAGAGAGATGAAAATCAGGAAAAAGAAAATATGATACATATGCATAACCATGGTAAAATTTTATGTACATTTTAAAATACCAAACAAACCCAATCTCTATTAGACTAATATCTACAAAACTGCATTACTGTATTTTTATTCAGTATTAAAGAGATTTTAGGATGGTATAAAAGCTTCCTTTTAAAAGTCCTCAATTTGAATTTTTCTTGAATACCTAGTTTTTCCAAATCAGACCCTGTGAAAAATAAATCAAGACATCTGTGGTATTATGTAACCTGTACAGTATAGGACAGGTTTTTAATGGGAGAACATAATTATAAATGATATAATATATGCATATTATTAGATTTAATTATACATATTTAAATATATATATAATTTATAAATATGTAATATACTACTTTCACTGAAATAAAATGCAGGAAGCCATATTTTTATTGCACAATATGTATAAGACCTTGACCCTCAACAGCATGTCTTTCGACGCAACACGGTTCGGATATTTGAAATGCAACATCTGTGCAATTTTCTCAACAGAGTCAAAAAATGGAGCACCAATATAATGACAAGATGTAGTTAATCAGATCTTATCTTTTCATCAGAATATTGCCTACCCATGTTTATATGCATTCCTGCAATAACAGAATCTCACCACGGCCTTCTTAATATCCTGTATGCCAAGTAGTGATTACTCGTCTTCTGAAATACATGAGAATTGACAAAACCTCATTGTGACAAATTATAAAATATCTGCATAATTACAATGATGGTTTCCTACAGGTTATTTCAAACTGATGTTTATGAATAAAGAACTTCATATTGAAATGAATATGCATGTCTGAGTGCAATATAATAACAGCCGACAATAATTTTCGATGCTAGTTTCTTTTCGAGGTAATCAGACTTGCGCCCATTTTGATTAGACAGTTTTGGACCAAACACCAGGACTAACAAGACAGAAATATACCTCCTTGAAAAAAGATTAGGTATAAATGATCATTTTTGCCTTTCCATTTTTTTTTTCTTAACCAAAACTTTAAGCCTGCATTTTACAGATATTTTATTTTAAATTAGAGTAGAGAAAATTAAGTGTGCTCTGGAGGCCAGCAGTCTGATCCAAAAACAAAACAAAAATGCTTGATTGGCATTTATGATGGCCACTCTTAACTGGTCTCTACCCACTAACTTTGTCCTTCCCTACCTTTTGAGTAAAAGCCCTCCCCACACATCTAACCCCAGTGTCTCTCTCTATGTTATTCGTTCCCATCCCATCATGTTTTCAGACAGACGGCACTGGCATGGAACTGCTTAAGTCCCCTGTCAACCTCCTTTTGGAGGTTTGCAAAAAATGTTAGGGTGGCACATATGGAGGTGGAGATCTGTATGGGGTCATGTTCCTTGGCCGAGAGCCTTTCCCTTCCATAGGGACAGCAAAGGGAGGGGGAGGCTGATATGGGGGCGCACTGGGATCCTCATCACGCAGGGCAGTGTACTCTCCCAGATGGTCCTGATTGAGGGGAGTTGTCTCCTGGGTGACCATGTTGGGGTAGTCTGGAGGGGGAAGTGGAGGCTTCTCTTCCTGCAAGATGAGGGGCATGCTGGAGGAAGGAGGGGGCTTGGAGTCATCTAACTCATCAGCAAAAATGATGGGCACACCCTTCTTGATAAATGTGGCCTGGTCCTCGATCGTGAGGTTCCCTTTGCGCTTTTTGCGGTAGCAAATCATGGCAATGATGCCAGCGATGAGCAGTATTGCAGCCACCACCACGGCTGGGATAACCGTGTGAAGGTACACGTCGTCGGTGTTCTGATGCCCCACATCCACAGAGGGCGTGACAGCAGAAGGGGGAGGAGTTGGGACCTCTCCCGGGGGCACAAAGCTGTATCGACGACAGCTGCCTGTGCCTCGAACAGTGATGTTGATGGGTCTGAAATCCGGCTCCATGGCATTGCTGAAAATCGCAGAGGGCCATCCTTGATTGTCCGAGATTCTCCGACTCATAGCTTCAATCTGATCCCGGGGGCAAGGATTCTGCTGGAGGCTGTTGTTTGTCCACTCTACCATTATGGATCCCTTAGTGATGTTCTTCAGCATGATTGTGCTACTGTTACGATCTCCCAGGGAATAGGCCAGCTTCTTTACTAACAGGATCTTCTTGTGAACATCACTGGCAATAGCCAGTGGATCGCCATGGAAACGAGCAAGAAAGAGGACAGGAGACTTTTCAAGTGATGTCCACTGGTTGACATGGACTTCAAAGGCATCTATGGCACTCAGACCTCCCTTGTCCATTGCCTGCATAAAATATTCATGCTTTCCTACATGCTGCCTATCTGGTAGGCCATACAACAGCTGGCTGGTAGTATTGAACTGTATCCATGAGCTCTCCCCAACTACTTCATTATGGTTCATCCGTAGTGTTAGTCGAAGCTTGTCAGTGGTGCCATCCTCTTTGTCAAAAAAGGTGTCAGAGGGGATTTTCAATTCAAAGTAGGAGCCAACCCAAGCATTTACTTCATCAATGGAGTTGTGTAAGCTTGGTTTCTCATTCCCTGGTTCAGGCACAACGGATAGTGGTGTTATTCGCTTAGAGGGTTTAGCAGTAGTGGTTTTAGGATCCCGGGGCAACGGGGTGGTTGTCTTTGACTTCTTGGGTTTCCTAGTAGTTGAGGGTTTGGGTCTTTTAGTGGTGGTTGTTGGTGGGGTTACAGAAGCCGTAGCCTCAACATACACTGGTCTTGTTACAGTGGGCTGAACAGGAATAGTGCTAGTAGTGTCCACGATCCTAGTTGGTTGATGAGGACCCAAAGTGGGCGTGTGAGCAATTGGGTCTTTGAACTTTAGGGTTGGCCTCACAGGTAAAGGAACAGGTCCTCGTACAGGAGGAGCTGACTGGTCAGTGGTGGGTGCAATCGAAGGTGAAGTTGGTGTGGGCACGATGCGTACAGGTGGTTCTGGATATGTTGTTGGGGGAAGCAAGGAGGGAACAGGTGTTGGGGTGTTGTAGAGTTGCCGCCTGACACGTTTGGGCAGATGAGGTTTCTTGTTGGCAATGTGCCACCCCACAACTGGGTATCCCAGTTGGGCTGACATTGTGCCCTCCTTCGCAGGCACCTGGACACTGCTAATGTCAGGCACACTGGTCTGGTCAAGGGCACAACCCAGTTTCCAAGATACCAATGCTCCATTTTCTACCACCTTCTTGGCATTACCGGGCCCAGCCATAAAAGCAGACATGTCAAAGAGGCGATTGTTTACAACAGGAAGGACCTTCATATGCTGAAGCTCTACTCCAGAAAACTTCTTCATGTTCACCACTAGGTTTACCCTCTGCCTGGAGTCCATTTTGGTGAGATCAGCATCCAGGATGACTGTGATAACTGTGACAGGTTCCTCACTGCCACAGACAAAAGGCGGGACATAGCTGGCTGTAGACGGGAGAGCTAGTTGAATGGGGTCAGTGTCAGCATACTCTTCAGGACGCACATCTATGGCGAAAACATCAGAGCTGGAAACACCACGGCTCCTGTTGCCAGGCACCTTGGACACAGACACAGAGATGTAGTGGACTCCTTTGTCCTGTGCCAGAGGGATGCCTTGAAGTGTAGCGCTCTCCTCATCCCAGTGCAACCAAGTTGGTAAATTTTCCTTGCCAGCTTCTGTTATCTACGGGGGGGAGGAAAAAATGTTTTTTAATACTGGAAATTAAATTTTGTGACCAAGTACAAAAAAAAAAAAAAAAAAAAAAAATCAACATAGAGAGTGTGTTCAGCAAGAAGCTTAGTATAACATTCAACTATTTTTCACAAATCCTAAATCTTCATGATACAAGTCCACAAAGGAAACAAACATATGTTGTTTCCTGATGGCTCATGCCCCTTTATAACTAAAATGCAAAGAACATGTCATAAACATCAATTTTTTATTTATTAAAATATTACTATCAAAGCTTACTATGTATTCTATTAAGTGACAGTGATGACAAAAAGCTACTTAAGGCAAAAGGAGCTGGAGATGATGTAAATATGATTACAAAACAACAGTTTCCACTTTGCAGGAGGACCATCTGCAAATGGATCATTGCTTTTCCAGGACTTGTGAATGCAGCAACTGACAGCATAACCTAGACATGCCTGGAGCCTTCTCTGCTCGAGTAGCGTAAGCGTTGTTAAGCAGGGACGAAATGTGCAGCTATTTAAAAATAATAATAATTAAATAAGAGCCTGCAACACAAATAAGGTGCACAATACATGTCCTGATAAAGTAATTTCCATATCACAACAAAGGCATATACTAGTCTAGCCAGAGTTCAACTTAAGGTGAACCTGGATCTGTGCATCTCATTGCTTGCATAAAGACAATGCAGTCCATATCTTGCAAAGATGGCACAACTTAGATGGACATAATACATCGTTACTCATGATAATTACTTGAGGCAGCTGGCCAAAATTTACATTAAAGGCAGATTCTGCCATACCAATTTCATTTCACATCCTCACTTTCACTTGAAAAGACTGAGGTAAAGGCTTTTAATTTTGCAGACAAATGTCTGATATCTATGTCCTCATCCAAAAAATATTCATTTACCTTAATGAAAATGAGCAACAAGCAAGGATTACCAATCAATATCACAATATTGTTAAACATTTACCTTGACAATTTACAACATTTAGAATATTATAATGTAAAATATCATCACAGCTCCCTGAAAATGAATAGTCAGTATTACAGTACACATACGAATGTTTGGAAATGGATTCAGTTATTGAATTGTTCTTAACTATTAATGCTGCGGCCGCTAAGGCCATTTCATAGCTCAATGCACGACATCATTTATGCAGACAGAACAGAGGATTAGTACAAACATTTATTGAACATTTTAAGACAACTATAACTAATACCGTACATATTTGTTTTGCTTAAATAGATGAACAACCATAACAATAACGCAAAGGGGTTTTTTTTTTATTAAATGATACTTTATTGGCAATTTCCACAAGTGCAAGAATATTTCTTGGGACAGCTTCAATATGCTGCATGGCTGTTGCAGTTTTTAAGGGAACAGCTCACAAAAATGAATAGCTTGGGAAGCAATTCCTAAGCACACTGACATTAACAAAATTAGGTTGGTAAATGCTGTTTAACATCGGTAAATTCTCAGCATACTGCCTGTTCCCTATTACCAAGTACATAACACAGATCTATACTACAATAAAAATGATAAAATTATAATTTTTCCTTCCACTAAATACACAGGCATAAGCACAGACTGTGCTGGCAGAGATTGCAGGACTGGTGTATGTATGCTGATTTTCAGTAACCAGGTGATACAAATGTGTTATTAATAGAATCCCCAACTAAAGGTTTTGTAATGAAAATATTCCTCATATTAGCATTTTTGGGTAACACTTCTGAGATTGTTTTCATTTCTTGCCTGAAATGTGAGTTCTTTGGGTACAATTCTAGATTTTAACAAAAACCACAGCAAACAAGTATGAAAGATCCCATTTATTGGTTTATTTTTGTATTTTAATTGGAATGTCTGTTGTCATATAAATAAATTACTGCATTTCACTTTTCCATGTTGTGGTTAAAAACAGACATCTGAGTCCAGAGCTCTAAGTGTCTCAAGATTAACATTCCTCATAACCAAAACGATTTATTAAATCCGCATGAGAGAATAAATGGAATATTACATATTAAACATATGTTGGGCAAAACAAGAAAAAAGTTATGTACTGATCTGGTTTGCTTTCTTAAGGTTAAGGCTTTCATGAAGAGATGTTTATTCAGCTCATTAACTCCATTTTCAATCAATCTTAATATACAGGTAAATAATCCACAAATAAGACACAATATGGCTCTGATAACTAGTGCTGAAACCTTTGCCATTACAGCAGTAATTCTAGGTTTGGACTAACAAGGTCTTGTGTTGCCCGTGGTAACCTTTGAAGGGATCAGAGTTAGCAGCCAAAAAATAACATTACATGGTGTCAAACTGTGGCTTCTCACTGTACGGCACCGCAGTGTGTTCAGTGCGAAGAGAGATTGTTCTAAGGTAAGAATGAGTTGCTATGGTTGTGGCAGATGACAGTATTACTTAGTCATAGGCTCAATTTTTATGAAGCGATAACTATTGTGAACTGTTAGCAACTGAAAAACCATGTCTGGGCTATAAGCTTTCTATTTAATTTTCAAACAAAATAACGATTATCAATAAAAATGTAGTGCGCATATTTATATAGCTAGCAACATATTTTTAAATCTTAGCAACACCTCCAAATAAATGGGACTGCAGCATCTTTATTTGCAACTTAACCACAGGCTATTTGCAATGGACTGTTATCCTGACAGAGGTGTAACTGCAGTCTTTTGCCCTGTGTTCCCTGGGACATGCTTCTGCTCCCCCACACAACCACCACCGGAATAAGTGGTTAGCAGATGGATGGGGAGATGGATTGCAGCAGACTACTTCCTACTCTGATATTTAATAACGTCTCCTTATTAAAGTTTGAGGTCTGTCATTGGTAAATAAACAGAGCAAAACGAGGGAAAAAAATGAGGCGAACAGGAAGCAGACAGACTTTTTAAATTCAAACTTGCAGAGGCCAAAGAATGCACCTTGCCTTGCTTGTGCTTTCACTAAGGAGAGGAAGGGAAAAAAGAAAAACTGCAGATATTACTAAAATACAAGTAACTTACCTTGTAGTAAAACAATACCTAAAGCCTTTAGAAATACGTGAGCACAAACCCTAGTGTAACAGGCAGGAGACAGCAGCTTTTGAAGAAAAGAAATGAGGAAGTTATGGGAAATAGCTATTCCCAGGGAGTTTGAAGATGTCGCCTGAATCCAACATTCTTACAGCACTTCCTAGCTGCATGTGTGTCACTGCAGCAAACTGCAGCCTGGCAGAGTAAACAAGGGCCAGGACGCAGCACTGACCTTGGTCTGCTCAGCAGCACGATGCTGATGAAACTGTGGTGCAGACACAGCCCCACAAAGTGCAGCGGCACAACTGGGCCAAGCTGAGGGAGCCTCCTGCGCTCAAAGCCCACCTTAGGGAGGCATCGCCACGTATTACACACGGCAAACAGAGCAGAACACAACAGGTCACATAAAAGCACAGAGCATAGGCAAGCTAAGTCCACAAACCGCATAAAGACAATCAGACTTTCATTCTGACCCTGATAAATGGCATTCTCATTGATGTTTATTTTAATATGTTAAAGCACATCAGCTCTATGGTGAGGCTGTAGCTGTATGACACTAACTCTATGAGTACAACTATCAAAGGCTGACAGAAATACAGAGGACCCGGGGACACTGGCCAATTCGGCTATGCTTTCAATGCCACAGTACTGACCTTTAAGTGACACCCTTTGAGGCACATGAACAGAAATACAACCTATGGTACACATATCAAACTCAAGGCCCAAGGGCCACAATTATTTACGGCACGCAAAATGATTTTGATATTCTTTGAATATTCTGGGAGTGGGGGTGTAACACAAAATTCAGGTTTTGGAACAAACCTCAGTTTGGGGTTCACTGTTCGGTGCAATTATGGTACAGCAGAGAAAAATGAATTTGTTTTGAAATGATTTATTACTAAAACATAACTAGGAACAATGGTAAACCAAAGGTACTGTGTCTGACGTCAACAAGTCTGAATAACAAAACCTAAAAGAGGCTTATTTGCACATTATAAAAATATGTGAAATCATTCATGTATTACTTTTAAAATTAATTAAATCCCATGTTTTCAAATACTGAGAATGGTTGCATACTTGTAGCAAAAAAACGCCGTAGTCGTAATATTTTTTAGCCTGGTCTGAATTTCCTAGCAAAAGGGCCTTAAATGCCGCGGGGAGTCTAACTTATAGAGGTGATTTCTTCCTTGCTGCTATCATGCACGCACTCGGACGTCGTCACCTCAGATGAGTTAACACGTTGGACGTGGTTCCAGCAACGTCTGACTTCAGATCCGACAGACAATCTTGGTCTTATAGATTGCTCTCTCTCCAGAGCTGGTGTAAACTGCCAATTATGACTTACTGTAACCAGCATCAGCCCTAACCAACTCACCGCCATAATCAGCATAATGCTTTCTGTGTTGAACATCTATTTGCGAATTCAGGTTCTGCCCTTGTCAATAAATATTCGTTTCATTGTGTTTTTCGAACAGAAAATGACGTATACAAAATGACACTTGACGAATAAGTCTACCGTTGGAGCCCTACCCAGGGAAGTAGGCATCGTCCTGCACGAACCCACAATCCACCTTTCCTCACGCCGCCCCTCCCCCACTGACAAGCTCAGCAGCAGCGAATTGGCGGGAAATAGAGCAAAACATTGTGGTTGTAATCCGGCTGTTTTGATTTATTGTGAATAAACTCAGCATATTTCTCATTTTAAAAGATCCAGGTGGTATAAAAACGCATAAAAATAGATGAATAATAGTTCATCAGCTCAATGGATGCACTTGATTTAATCTTGAGAGAAGTCATACACAATGTTCAGTTTTATTTTAAGAGGGAATATTGAGGAATAATGTTTACTAAGAAGTTCACATTCGTAAATGTTATTTACATATAATAAAGATTTCCACAAAGGAACTGCAAAGTTTTGGTCATACTGTTATTAACTGCATAAATAAACCTTTGTCAGCCATCAAAACGATTTGTGGTTTTTAGTATGGTCATGCCAGTGAGTGACACCCTTAATCTGTCATATGGAATTTACTAGGCAAGATTTAAATGATTAGTTCAAAATAAATTTAAAATGATTTGCTTGAAAGCTGGGTTACATAGAGGGCAGCACTGTGCATTTCCTCCCATGGTCTAAAGACACGCACTTTAGATGAAGTGGTGCTTCTAAAGTGAATCCCTGCTTAAAGCGATAAGCTGCAAGCTCTGTATCGGATGAGCAATTATGGAAAATGGATGGATTACCTAAAACTATATCAATTCCACTTGACCAGGCCAATGATTTTCAAATTCTCTGGATAGACTTTTCAAAACAGACAGCAAAGTGCCCAGATTCACTCAGTCCCTCACCTTCCTCCCCCACCCCTGCTCACCTGCACCACACTGCTGCTGGCAATGACCTCCACCGGTAACTTCATCTTGAAGACCTGGCCCACAGTTGCTGAGGAATCTGGGATCCCAGCTCCAGTTGGTGGCCCGACGGCCAGCGTAGCCCCCCGCAGGTCAGACAGCACAGAAGAGTGCATGGAGGCCTCTAGCTGGCCAATCTGCTCCTCCAGGGCTTCCACCAGAACATTTCCCCAGCTGCCCTGGGTGACTGAAATTAAGAACCCGAGCATAAACAAGGTAGTCCTGGTGGGGTCGAGCCACCCCCCTCCGTCCATGTGGACCAGCAGTTTATTGCGCATAATTCCGGTCTCCCTGTCTCAGAAGAAAGAGTCAAGAGAAAACAGGCACAATTGGCTGAGGTGACCTGTGCTTCCACAAGGCTGATGCCACTGCTGGAGTCTCTTCAGGGTTTCTGTGTTTGGCTGTCTTTGTGCTTCTTTGTGTAACACTCTTCAAAAAAACTGGAGTCCCATTGCTTCAAAACCATACCATCAATCCTGTAAGAAATAATTCATAAGCGTAAATTAGTTTATACACAAAAGGTACAGCACAGAGGATTTATCAGAAAGGCAGAACTTCATGGAAAGAAGGTCCCCCCCCCATGACCTGGGCATCTGTGAAAGGGATTGTTCTTTACAGCAGTTAATAACAATACATCAATGGTAAAATAGCCTTGCCTGCACCAAAACAACTCTTCTGAAATACTGAATTTACCCGCCTACTACAACGAAAATCCACAATGAGTCATATGCATGCCTGTGCACATTGATAAGTCAAAAACAACAAGGTTGGACTACTGAAAAGCACAACTTTTTTTGTAACATTAAAGGTTTTCTGATACAGAAAGGCATCCTTGATAACCACAGACAGACTAAATAGCTAATTCTGTTTAGATTGTGGAGGGTGTGAGACACGCTTGATAGAATCTTATATCCCAGTTCTGAAATGTGCTGTCAAATAGCAGAAGGTCTTTAACTTGCTTCTGGGGACACATGTTGTGCATTTCCATCAAACATCATAATTAGGCCTCTAGGTCTTTGGAAAGCAAACAATGTATGAGGCAAACCGAAGAAACAGAAAAGAGTTTTGGGGGGAAGACATACAAACCCACTTATTTTTCTTTTTATTCTTTTGTATACATACAGGCCAGCCCTGTCCCATACCCCAGAAATAGCTTAGAACATGGATAGAATGTGGCTGGACATACCTATAGCGCTGTATATGTTTCTGCATAATATATTAGGAACATGCATTAAAAATACAAGCCCAAGTGTGTTTTGACAGCTGTCTGACAGCTGGGTCATGCTGTTGATGAATGTAGTTTCTCTCTTGGCAATTGACTATTCCTTATTCACCTGTACCCTGAAGCAGAAACAGTCGATAGATTGAGAAAAACACAAACAAGTGTTTAGCTATGTAGAACCCTAACAACGAGCTCCATTAACGAGGTACGTCATTTTCAATTATTGATGAATTTATTGCATTTAGCATGTAGCAAGATCACTTTCCGTCCACACATGCCAAACCTTCTGCTGATCAGCACAATACCTCAAAAGAAGTATTAAGCTTAGCAGCACTTTTATAAATTATTTATATTGGGTTTTGTGACGCACCTTGCCTTTTCCACTCATGCCCTCCTGCAAAACTCAACACCAATATTACTACTGCAAAAAAAAAAAAAAAAAAAAAAAAGAGATACACACAAGTGATGGAAAGGGTGGGAGTATACTACAGGTAGAGCAACACTTTATTCAGCATTAGCACTGGCCTAGGAAGAAGAATTTCTACACTCAAGGACCAGTCTCCTGGGGGGAGGGGGGCGAGTAGGAAACCCTCATAGATGCCCAGGCCACCCCCACACCCTCCGTTTGTCCCGACCCTGATGGGAGGAGGTGGACTGGTGGCATGAAAAGATTTCAAACCCATCTGCAGTGGTACATAAAAGCCAACTTTCACCATCGCACAAAAAGAGCTAAAGGCGATTTTCAGAAGTAGAACTCTGTCATGGCATTCCTGTGCTGACCGGCCAGGCCCCAGTCAATCTCATGGACACCAGCACCCCCAGAAGAACAGAGAACCTGCTGGAAAAGTGTAACATTCAGAAAGGCTAAGTTGGCTTGCAAAATATTTAACCCTCTGTTTCTCAGAGAGAAAGCCAGGAGGCCTCAATCATTATGTTGGGCCATTGTGCACATCAGAGGCTGAAGTGTCAGTGGCCATTTGGGGGGATTCAATCGTATCGGGGTAAACTGGACGACGGGAAGCAGAGTGGGCACCTAGTGCAGCTGTACAATAAACGAGCCTCTGAGCCAGAAGTAGTCAGAGCTAGAAATGTCCTTCACAGCTTTCTTGCATACAGAGAACAGTGTTCCACAGAGCCATGGCAACAGAGTGTTGCCTCTATCCGAGCCCATACTAGCACATTCAGCTTGTCTCCTAAGTGACTAGCATACCACAAGGTCCCTTCTTCCTAACCATTGCAGAACGTTAATAAACACATAGTACATACATTGTGATTAAGTTATTTTTATTGCAACAAGTAGTATATACTATTCAGTGCCTACAGAAAAACTTGAGTGTAGTCTTTGTTCGACTCAAAGTATGCCACATAGACATGTGTAGACACACCAAAAACCTTCTAACAAGACAAAAAGATATAGTATAAGGTTTTTTATACTTCTAAGAAGTAATCTACAGTGGCCCTGAAAGCCCAGAACACACAAACATTAACAACGCAAAAAAAAAAAAAAAAAACGCAAAGACAAAAAGACGACACAAAAACATCAAGTCATAGAATTAAGAATTTAATTTTTAGATGTGTTGTGTTTCCGTGTTTCCACAGGGGGCAGTATTCAACTCTGATTGCCTGTGACACCAATATCTACAGTAGCTGTTTAGTGTTGATGGGCTACAAATTCAGAAAACACTTACCCACAAGTGAAACAGGTTTTAGATTTAGATTATGAAGATAAAAAACCTTCACCTTATGTTCTGAGAGCAGTGTCATAAACAAACAAAAATGAGTCTGTTGGTGGGTGTAGTTGAGCGAGTCCCTTTTATGTTGTGATTGTTTTATTTAACCAATGCAACAGATACAGGCATACATTGAATTTTGTCTTTATTTTGAGACTTGTGGTTGGAATAAAGAAAATGTCTATACAGAATAGTTGTTGTATATTTGTAAACAAGGAAAGAAGTCCATACATTGCATATGGTTTTTATTTAAAACTGTACATTAAAAACAGTTAACAGAAAGTATTATGTATTGTTATTCTGCCTAAAAATACCAATATGGTTTTTGTCAGTATCATCCAGCTATACGGAACATGCAGAAGAGCAACATGCAGTTTCCTCAAGTCACAAAGTGAGGGAGATCCATTGCCTGCTAGCTGATTATGACTGTGTTTACATGCCATAGCCCCATTACAGTGTTTACATGCCATAGCCCCACTACAGTGTTTACATGTGTTTTTAATAACTTGATTACCGTGTCTACCTGACCAAGTCTGTAATCGGGCCATTAAAATCACACACAAAATTTTTTATCAGGTTATCATATGTAAATGTAGTCATAGTTAGTTAAAAACAACACTAAAAAAAGAGCATATATCGCTGATTGAATGGGGGTGTGTTAGCAACTTGCATAGTTGGAACCAGGCAACTGAATTCAGTGCTCACAGAAGCGTTTGAGAAATGCACCCTGGTTTGATTGTAGCTGTGATTCTGGGAATCTGCGCAGCATCAATATCAAAGCCTCTGCATTGCTTAGAACCAGGAAGGAGTACTTTTGGTCTTTATTCAAAATCTTTAATAAAGCCCGAATTTTAAATCAATACAAACAGTAGTGTCATCAATTTTCTAGTTTTGAAAATACATTGAACTACCATAAAGCCCAAATGGTCTGTCTTACTATTCTCTAGCTTAATACCGTACAACCTTGGTTTTGAAAACCGGAAAGCACATTAAGAGAACACCACATTTAAAAAATAAATTGGCTTGATTTTTTTGTCATGATGTTTTTGTGGTTTTTTAATGTTTGTGCATTGTGTTAATGCTGATCTGCTCTGGGCTTTCAGGGCCATCATACTAACCATCACTGGAACAGAATGCTAAATTTGTTTAACTAGAGAGTTGGGGAATTAAGGGATCCATTATTTAAATGGAGTTCATAAAAGCTCTGATAGAGGGATACATTGGGGCATCCCAGGTTAAGACTGAAAACTATTGAGAAGGGGATCTGGGGGTGTTTGATAAAGTAGGATTGATTTAAGAGAAGCTCTAACAGTCATGACCGTCCAATAGGATTTCAGGTAAGGAGGCTTCCTATTGGAAAATCATGACTTCTAGTTTATGTTAACCCAGCTAACTAAGAAATCCTGCTTTGTGGAACCCCCCCTCCCACCACCCTCCTAAAAGATTGGTGCCAGTCGTATTTTATCTGGCGAGGGGGGTACTAGCCCTTAAAGACTAGGTTGCTTACACAGCAGGAATGCAAGCTGACTTCCAGGTGTCCCCTTCACATGAGTGAGATCATTCATTCAGCTACCGCAGTCTGGTCCAAATCCAACAACCCCTGTCCAAACTCATTTCCATCCAACATAGCTGACTATAAAAATTAACTAGCCATCAGTCAAATTGACACATACCATTTCATTTAATTTCACCTCCCCAATTACAAGCAGAACAAAAACAGAAAACTAGAGGACAGTCATTGGTAAATACATTGGTCAATACACCCAGTTCATCCCCATAATATTACATCACCATTGCCTAATTTGGACATGGATGAATATTGAACTAAACATAGAGGCATGACTCAGAGTGCTACTTGCTCCCAGGTCTCTGGTATTGCAGGCGAATCTGCAGCATCTTTTACCCACAAAGCCTGATATGCATGCTCGGATTTGATTGGAGGAGGACTGGCGATGTAGGGAGAAAATCCAGTGCCACTGGATACATCAAATACAGCTGCTGTCACCATAAACTGAGCACAAAACTATGGCAAGCCCAGGGAACCCCTCCATTCCATTTCCAAAACTCACCTGTAAAAACTGCAGTCAGATTTAGAGGAAAAATGAACAAGAAATTAAGCACCAGATGGTAGGCAGTTATACATATACAACTGCAAACATACACACATCCTAATACAAGCAAAGCATAATGCTATCAAATTGACTTTAATTTTTGCTGAAACCTTTAAAGCTCAAGAGGAGAGGTAAGAGGAGGAAGATTACTGCATATATATACACCCCCAAATTGTGGAAATCCTAATTATTGCTTTGTGGTCCTACCATTAACTTGCCCATGAATGGGTATCAAGCTAATGTTTCTCATTGCACTCTTTGCGACAGCATGATTACATCCTTGACCTTTGTTTCCCCCATCGTTCAGCCAGCCCTAAAGAGCATAGATTTGGGTATGGACATGTCCCTACCAATACCGTTGGAGTACTGTGCATGTTTAGGGGGGGTTGGGGTTTGGAGCTGATTTGGTCTCTACCAATGTTGAACGCAAACCTGCGTCCTTGCCTAAAGGTTAAAGTTGTGTATTCTAAAGGGGTTTAGAAATATCTACACTTCGCTAAAATTAGAAACACTCCATTCCAAATTACAATAGGACACAGTCAAGTGGATCATCTGGTGTCAACACTTGTGGAGGTTGTGGTCTAAACAATGATACAGCTCAGTTCAGGGGGGGCAAAGTGAACCTGGACCAGCAAATCTAAAGTGCTTTTGAAGCATTTTTCTCTTAATTCCACTCAAACACAAGAACAACAAAAAACCAGCTATGTTCCTTCAGAACACCTCTAATAATGTGGATCAAACACTAAAAATGTTTACAGTATTTTACGACAAGTCTGGAACCAGTAATTTATTTACACGACTAGCTTTCCAAATTTAACTCATACTGCAGTTACAGCAACAAACAGGCAAGCGAATGAGTTACAGTCACTGCTCCCAAGCCAGAGACAACCTGCTCCAACAGCCAACAACCCAGCGCTGTGTGAAGCGGGATGGACAGTTCAGGTCACTGGCAGTCCTGGACCCCGGGGCCTTAATGGCGAGGTGCTAAATACATCCCGCCGGTCACACACTGCGGCTTCGCTGATGAAGTAATTTATTAGCCAGTGCTGCTATTCCCACATGGTCCACAGACCACATGAGCATAAGCTTCTGCCCCTGTACTAGCCGACCGGTGAAAGTTCACGGCATTCTCCACTGAATTGAGGAGACTTTTCAAACATGCACTATTAAGTTAGCTTATTGTATTACAAATCACCAACCAAGCAATGCAAGCTGAAGTAATTAAAAACCTCGACTATTAAAAGTTTAATGACACGGTGACAAAAGCTATGACCTATAAGAAAGAATGGCCTTCTGGAACACCACACAGCTCAGGTTGCTCAGTAACCAGGGGGTTAAAATCTTTTGTTAATTATCTACTGCATCATTTTCTAGAGTTTCTGAATGTTTAACAGAGGTGAAGGCCATGACTTGGAGTATTTAGCTTGATCATCTAAGAAGGGAGCATAAAACAAACCTCCAAAATCCCAGATTTGAGGGGGATATTAGGTATGCACTGGCCACCACTGAATAGGCATCAGGTAATCAAATCTGACTGCAGACGTGCGTGTTTGAACATAGGCAAAGGGAGACATAATACAGCCTTGGCATTCAGGCACGGGCACACTGACACTCTGGGAAGCCCACAAGCGTTGTCATGGTATACTGCTGTCTCAGAAATAAAAGGTGCATTCAGTGCAGGGCTCATGCACAGTGTCAAGTGTAGTACAGCCACACATCCGAAAGTTCACAAAGCAAGACGCAACAATGATGATTAACTCCAACCAATATGTAAAGCGATCCTTCAGGGGCCAATAATTCCGATTCCCTTCCACCATATTGCCGAGAAATTGAGAAGGAAAAATTTTTAAATTGATGCTTTTTGGTAATCGAGTTTGAGTAATTGTGACAGCTCTGAGAATTTAAAAAAAAAAAAAAAAAAAGGAATCGCAGTAGATTTCTCAATCAAATCGAAAGATTTGAGATTTACCCTTTTAATAAAGCCTTGAAGCAAGACATTCTATGCATTTCTGGCAAAAAAAATCATTACAGATAAAATAGGCACACTGCTTCCATATTATTATTAATATTATTATTCAAGTACAAATATACTAGGAAATCGAAATTAAAGAACAACTCATGAATAATTTCTTTTGAATATTGCCGACTTTCACTGCTCAGAATTTAAAGTAATATCAGTTGTGGGTATATGATCACTATTCTACTAGCATGTTCCCCAAAATAACCAAGGGCAAAAGAAAGTGATTCAACAAAAACCTTTAATTTTGGAAAACTACAGTGTTCGAAATTTGAGAACTGTTACACTTTTATTGCAAAAGAACACTAGAAACAAAACTGTCAACACTTTTTGATGTTTACAGCTTTCAAACATTAGTAGGAAGTAGGGCTGGGTGATATATCGATAATAATCACCAGGGCTTCAGATGAAAGGCAAAGCATTTGGCCAGTCACCAGTTTTTTGATATTATATGGACATTTATTTACGCCCAATATTTGGTAAGCAGATTAGTAGTACAGCTAAAATATTAATGAGATGCATTTTGTGACGCCCAAAACTTAGTAATCTTATTAAAATTTGGTTAGCGGAGCGCACCACATCATGCTGTTTTGGTATACTATGTTTGGTATATTATGTGTGGTATACTTTAGTGCGATTTGCACTGAAGTGTCAGTGGAGAAAGGAACAGCTCAGCAGCCACCACATCTTTTAAAAGAGGAGATCTTGCGGATAAATGATAAAAAGACATCGTGGAAATATGTCCTTATAGTACTGAAAAGCTGGCATTCGGCCAAATGTTTTGCCCGTCATCTGAAGCCCTGGTGACTATTGTGCATGCGTGATATAATATCGATATGATATTGCCCGGCCCTAGTAGGAAGTGCAGAGCCCCTTACTTTCAGTTCTTTGGCACATCTGTACCCACAAGTCAATTTCTCACACTACTCTTCCTTTTCCATCCATTTGTCTTCCAGTCTCTTCCATATTTGGTAACTGTGGGTTTCGTTGCCATAACAATTGCCTTCCGGAGATTCTTGATATGGCACAGATTAGGACTCTGGGTTGGCCATTTCGTCACTTTGGTGATGTCAGTTACATCCATCGTGCAGTGAGGCAAGAGGCAACGCCTTGCATAAAAACGGTCATGTGGCCATTTCTCCCAGACCACGGCGCATCCCCCTCTGAACTTCACAGTTTCACATATTTTGGGTGAAGTCTTTCTCCAGGTTAACACCAATGTTTCCCTTCTGAACCAACTAAATTAAACCTGCTTTCGTCACTGAAATCAACTTCAGACCATTTCTCATCAGTCCACGCAACATGCTCCTTAGCAAAGGCTAGTCTACATCTTTATTCCTTTCGCTGATGAGCGGTCTGGTCACTACAGAATGGGCTTTCCCAAATTCTCTCAGACAAGACACCGTACGTAGAGATAAACTCTTGTGCTGTCCAGCACTGGATTGGTGAGCAATGCCCCATCTTATCATCCTGTTCTCTCATATGCTCATCTTACATGGGTGACTGGCCTTTTTTCCAGAACCTGAATGACTGTTTCCTTCTGGAGCTTCAATATTCAAGAAATGACATGAACAACTAACTTCCAGTGGTTGGGAGGATCATTCATCAGCTTCATCTGAAAAATCTGACTTTGCAAGGTGTCACTCACCTTGGAGAGGCCCACTATCTTGCGAAGTGCCTACCAGTGTTGCCAAATAGATTGGGATTGGTTGCTGGTAGGTAGGCAAGCCAGGTTATCGCACCTCCTGCCGTCTAAAAACTTAAACTTAGATATTACGCAACCTAAAAATAATAAGCTATTATGCAGTTCATTTTTTTATTTTCACGATTTGAATCGTTATGATATATTGTTACACACCTAACCAATACTATATGCAATTTGTCCAGTATTTCTTCGGATCAAAAGTAGAAACCCTAATTGCTGGTATTCATGACTGTAAGTACTTGCATTCTGTGCTCTGCTGGATGGCAATGCTTCCAATGGTAAAATACATTCACAGTATATCTTTCAGCTGGCACAAGTTTTCAGCAGAGCTTACAGTACACAGCACCAGTGAGTTACGCGTTGAACTCCATATTGAAAACAGTACCGCCAAACCACCATTTTCCCTTGTTTAATCACCTACTTTTTAAAAAGATATTGTGGCTGTTAAGCTATGGCTTTCTTCATCAACACTTTCACTTCATCAAGGGACCATTTACCTCTTCCATCACCAAACCCATAGCACGTGGCATGCTGCACTAATTCAACCTTGCCCTGCATTTTGTTAGCCATAAGCTGTCGGTCCTTAAATTACGATACGTAATAGGTTGGAATGGCATTTTTCCCAATAGGATGTAAAATGACAGACTCATTGGTGCTATCAAGCAGTGTTCCTTATCAAAAGTTTACCAATGTTTCTCATTTTATTATTTAAAATGACAATAAGTTGATTCCTCACATACTGCCAGCTACCGTCATATACATTGGCAGACTTTTGCAAAGTAGTTAGCATGTATTCTTCAGTATGCTGGGAAACAATTTAAGAGGACATCTCTGAAGTACATTTTCTGTGAAATAAAGTCTCTCCATACATGTTCATGATCGATGGTGTGAACGTCGGTCATAAGTCAAGCAAGGTCACCTTAACCGCACTAAAATGCAAAGCCCAATCAAGTTAGCTGAAGCTAAAAATTCAGGTCACATGTGTTCTGATGATACCAGTGAGCAGTTTAGGGCACAGTTAGTGCTTAAATACAACATTTATTTTAGCCCTTGTTATCAGTGCAGATGTAAACATGTCCCCACCTTTATTCCCATCTTATCACTGGCCACTAGTCAATGGTTCCACTTTCATTCCCATGGAATAAAATACATAAAATAAATACATAAATGCAGGCAGTGGTGGTTTGCTGGTTAAGGAAGCGCACTTGTAATCGAAAGATTGCAGGTTCAAATCCCCGACCAACAAGGCACCACTGAGGTACCCTGAGCATCGTACAGTCCCCAAGCACTGCTCCCCGGGCGCTGAATTAGCTGCCCCCTGCTATGTCACGAAAGTCACATATGGGTTAAATGC
>JAODLC010000113.1:9777400-9801137 GCA_026781145.1 Hippopotamyrus pictus
TTAGCTGCCCCCTGCTATGTCACGAAAGTCACATATGGGTTAAATGCAGAGGACACATTTCGTTGTTGCGCACTGTGCTGTGTTAACAATGACCAGTGATCACCAAATTCTAGTTTAAAATTAATCCAAAATTGACATTATCACAATTCTCATTCCACCGCTGACCACAGCCAGACTAAATACTAAGTGTTGGTAATTTTCCACACCTGTTTATCCTTTAAAGTAGGATTAAGAGCTTTAACTGTTTTAATATTTCAGAGAAATATGCCCCAGAATGCTAATGCTTCTTCTATCTGAATGTATTAAAACCTTAGATTTAACAGAATCTAAAGAACACCCAAAGATCTACCTAGAAAAAGCGCTCATGCCTCAAAGCATCCTCATGTCTCCTTTACGGTTTTGTTCAATAAACATGATTAATAAGCAGACAATGCATCCAAAAATAATTGAGACCTCTGGGGGAGGGGGGGCAGTATTTCCCCCTTTATGTCTTTAAAAGGCAAACAAACAAAAGCTTCAGAAGCCAGGAGATGGCTTAATGGTTGCCTCACACTACCAGGGTTGCAGGTTTGATTCAGTTCCATTTTAATGTGTCGTATGTCCATGTACTTGCAGGTTTCTTCCCACAGCCCAAATATGTGGACTAGGCAAACCCACATCTCTAAATGTCCTACAGCACATGTAGCCTGTGAAGGACCATCATTCTATCCAGGGTGCCCCAGGCTTCAGGCCAACAGTGACCCTGCCCTAGATCATCGTGTAATGAATGGATAAAATGCTAATAAAATGTCTACATTATTAAAATGCCACATACTTACCTTGCATATTACTCAAAAACTACAGTCCCGAAAATGACATACTATCAACACTTCTCACTGCTCCTTAAGCTTCCAAAAAGCCTCTGGTCAGCGGTTCCTGCAGGCTGGAGGCTATTGCCCAAATGGCAGGGCATCATCCAGGAGCTGACATAATTGGTAAGAATTTTTCCCATCTGAACCCACGTAGGATACTGTATGTAAATCCAAATATAGCTATAAAGGTTACTCATTTTTTTTCTTGAAACTATTAGTGGGAGGATGAAAATTGAAGAAGTAAACAGTCAAGATTATTAATCAAAACAGGATGCAGTATAAGAAAAAGTACAGGTGCAGCCTAGAATGTATTACAATTTTTATGTAGTGCTGTCACTATCAATTATATCAATAATCGAGTAATCTACCAATAAATCTGACAATTATCAGTTATAATACTATAAACGATACATTGTACTTGGCACAAGCAAGAACCAACCAACAATCACAGGGTCACAAATACGGTCTACTTAAGGCAATTAAGTTGCATTTTTATGGACAGTGGACAGTTTAGGCTTTAAGGTACCATTAAGACACTATGCATCACGACTAAATAGGCAAAGCTTGCACAATAGTTTGACAATGGCCAAAGACCAACACCAAAAGACCAACTATTCCAAAAAGCCCGAAGGGAACAAGATCAAGAAACACCGGCTGCAATGTTGAAAACTGTCAAACCTGTGGAGAGACCAGAAAGAACAATTAACCATAAACTGCCATGTGTTACCATAAGCCAGAAGTCAGTCTAGAAAGATCTTTGTTTAGCATCAAGGACTGAAGTGAATTTAGGCCCTGCACCAACCCTAGCTACAACTACAGAGAAGGCATTCAGCCACAAAAATCCCAGCGGCCAATCTGAAAAAGCATTAGCATAATAAGTCTACACAATAAAAACAATTATTGACAATAATAATAGCAATTATTATTATTATAATAAACCTGTTCCATGCAAATTACACTGTACCCTGAGTGTCCATTTTCTGTATTTACCATTTCTACTTGTCTAAATCATCTGTTTTAAAGGGGTTCATTCATAAGATTACAATTGTATTTATTATTAAAAGATTAGTACTTTGAGAAAATACATTAACCGAGGGATTGATGCATTAAGCTCCGTATGTGTCATGCTGACATTTCTGAATAACTGGCTTTCCAAAACACATTGGCTTGCCTAACACACCTAGGCCCAAGCCCTGAATGGCAGATTTTCCAAGAACATCACCGCCTGCATAACCCAAACCCACTTTACAATGGACCCAGCCAGAATTTCCCAGAATCACCAGACTTTCAGAAGGCATGAGCGCGCACACAAAGTTCTGCCTGCCAGGAGAACGGGTTCAGAATACATTCTACATATACCAAAACAAAGCTCAAAAAAAGTCCATAAAACCTACCATAAACACACTATTCTATGCCGAACTACTGATTTCCACCTTGTGCAGTTCATTAAAATGAAGCAAAGAACAGCAAATGCTCCAATGATGTACAGGGAAAAACTTTGATGCAGGTAAGCTCTCGGTCTAAAGGGACACTGAGGATGACATGCACAGAAGCACATTCCCGGACCTACTGTCTGTGGGAAGGACCTGTCCAAACGCAAAGCACTGTCTGTAAATGCTTACCCTTCTTTCAGAAGCCCTCTTAAGACTGTTCCAAATTTCCAACGTCTTCTTTGCTTTTAGAATTCTATTTTTTGTGTGTGTGTGTCACTATAAACACCTGCATCTATTTTTTGTTGTCTGATACAAACCATTTAGTGAATCAAAAGGCTACACATCACCCTATTTAGACATTCAGTACATTCGTAAAACGGAAAATAACGTGGAAAACGTGTTTTTTAGCGCATTTTCCCCGCCGTATAACACAAAAGTATCACATTAGCATGCTGACTGCTTAGCTTGTTTCAAAGTAACGTTCACTTCTATCACCGTTTATAAAAGCCGAGGTCAACTTTTAATAAAAAAAAAAAAAAGCAGTATATTCCAAAATCTCTCGCCACCTAACATTGGCCGCAAACATAGGAAACAAGTACCTTCCGTTTTACTTTTTTAGAAAACGAATACCTTAATCAAGTCCTGTAGTCCTTCTTACCATTTCGTCCTCTTAACCGAAGTCACTCCCTACAAGCGAACCAGCTACACATCCACATAACAGCAGTTAATGCTAATGGATGATCGTCGATGATAGTGGCCATAACAGCTTAGCCGATAAACCCACCCATCGGAATGTACGATCCATTTTACAGACTACACTAAAGTCGGATAAATATTCACCGGAGATGTTAGAAATCTTATTTTTTTTAAAGCCCAAAAATGTTGTTTGCCGGACGGGGGCCTTCCATAGGCCTACGTTGAAAATTAAAAATGATCATAATAATTAAAAAAAAACCCGCTAACACATTAACCACACAGCAAGGTATCCAAGTAGGCTGAACGAACCGGGAGGACATTTCCCCATTATTTAGTTAGCGATCCAGCTAGCTATGCAGACCACTGACCGGCTAGCTATCTATATTTAATTCAAGACGTTTACTCGCCAATAAAAACGGCCCGATTTAATTAATCGTATATCATGGAGGCTCCAGATGCACCTGTTCCGGCTGAGGCGAAATACACCCAGAACCGCTTCGCTCAAGCAGCCCAGCTCGCGTTTAATCTCAATCGCTTACATTGCTGCCTAAATACAAGGCAGCGTTAAAAGTGCTAGTTACAGGCCAGCGACTTTGCCAGCGATGGCTGGTAACCGATGACAATGCTACGGTCCGCTTAAAAACCGGGACAGTTTTAGCCGAAAGAAAACGGACAGGTAGCTAACAGACCCGACTAGTTAACGCATGACCTAGCACCGCCACAAAGGAAATATTAAGAAAAACACACAAATACAAATAATTTCATAACCGATAAAAAAAAAAAAAAAAACTTGATTTTGACTTGTATAAAATTCTTTACCTTTAATTGTCGTCTACTGTCAAGGCCGTGTGAAATAAAGAACCGAGCAGAACACAGCCGAGCCGAGCCGAACCGTGCCGAGCCGAGCCGACGGTAAGGTAACTTATTTCCTTTCGCATTGACCCTCATCGGCCCGCGGTGGTGCCCGGTCCCGGTCGGTGGCGATGGTACACAGGCTCTATCCCCATCAACTCTGCCTCTGCTGAAGGATCCCACGGTGCGAGTACGGGGCCTCAGCGAGAATCCTTCGTTCCTTGTGCTTAAATTGCAAAATAAGTCAGATTAAAGAGCTAATAAAAGTCAGCACGGTATATACACTAGGCCACGTGTGTTAACGATAAAGCAGCCGTGGCTGCGGATTATTCCTCAATAACAGTCTGCCACTGCCTACACGCCGCTTCCCCGGCTCTGACTCCCCTCCATACCAGCGATCTGATACGGCCAGCGAGCCGCCGAGGGTGCCGGCGCTGTCAGCCCGAGACTCCTCCCTTTCTGCGCTTCTGAAGAAGGGGAGTCTTTTAATAACATCGTCCCATTTCGTGTCCCCACCACCTTCTCCCTTCCATTCGGCTAGTTTTGTCTGTTTAAAACTATACGGTTGGCATGAATATTATCGTATGTGAATAAAATAGGGAGAAAATAACCAGACCGCGCTCCGCAAAAGCACCCCTCCTTTCCTTACGTCTACCCTCAGCCTCTTTATTCCGTTTGACTCGTAGCATAAACATTTTCCAAGAACACAAACGCACACTTTGCCCTCCCTCTCGCCTGGTAGACGAAGTCAGTTCAGTACCCACGCGGGTTGCCATGACGATTAAACAAAATCGTTTTCCCCATCGTCGTTTAATGTCCCTTAATAAGGCATTACGTACGGTGACTAACCACGGTACTAATTTTTAGTTAAATGCTGAAATCCGATGTATCGTTTTATTATGTAGTCGATAACTCAACATGCATGTTATTATCGCATTAAAATCAATAAAACATATTCGGGAATTTTCTCCTGCGAAAAAAAGTTAACCGAAATATAATTTGATTAGTTGGAGCTCAGCTACATGTCCTACCGCAGCACTCAATTTATCTTGTTAATTAATTGATTGATAAGGTTGCGTGTTTTTATTAGCAGCGCCACTTCCTAAAGAGGGTGCTATCCGTTGTATGGGGCGCCACTAAATTAGCACCGCCATTATTTAATTGCGCCACCGATCATTTTTAAAGCAGGCTTTGTATCCTTGTAGTAAGGGTGCATTCCTTTTTATGCATTATCTAAAAGCTCTTGTTCACTGACTTTTCCGCAGTACCACTTATTTATGACCGCGCACATACTACTTATTCATTTAAAATGACGAACAGAGTAATACAATTCAGAAGACGATTATTATCCCTTTTAACTCTAAACGAGATATTTTTAAAAATATTGAACACCAGCCAATCTTTCCTTTTGGGCGCAGTAAAAATGGAATGAAATGATCCTACTAAGTGGGGGAGCACAGCACGTGAATTTCTTGAAAAGTTGGTCTGTTTCAATGAATTGGATGGATATTCCGTTTGTTTTTTTCCTCCCATTGGTTTTTATTTTCAGTCGATATATGTCTTCCAATGAGTTAGAATAGTATTTCACTGGAATGTGCAGTTCGAAGAATAAAAAAATATGTTTCGGATTCCATGTCTACAATATAAAGTTTTTCTTGAAATGAACCAGTGGAACATAATTCCGTTCTGCATCCTTCAACGCGACCTGGATATCAGTTAGTTTTCATACAGACTACGGCGTTCTTTATCACCACTGTAGCATTAAATAAACAGTTTCACGCCACGTAGTCCAATACCTTTTAAATTTTGTTATAAAAATAAAATGAGAAAAAAAAAAGTAAATTAATGAAAATATAGAAAAGGAAAGTCAATAATATTAACATTTTTAATAGGTAAAGTTCGTTTAAAAAGTTTGCGAGAAACACAAAAACCACCGAGCCGTACAAACTGAGGAAGATTTTTTAAAAGCAACAGTTAAGTTCATTGAAGAGCAACAGGCACATTAAACACTCAAACTGCTGAAACTTCTCTGTTGCAACAGCACCCCCGCATGTATCATTAATGCCATAATATCGATTCTCCTCCCAGCGAGATGTAAAACACGTATCAGTCGAGAGAGAGACATTATGCTGGTTATTTTTCATTTCATAATAAAATATTGCGTAATTTGTGAAATATGCAGTTTGTATGTCTTATACCATATTAAAATATTGTTCTGCCATGCAATATATGCATATAGGCAGGTAGGACATAGGTAGTGTTTATTTCTCCCATATATGGTTGGTAATATGTTGCTGAGCAAAGAAAATACTGTAGTATACATTTATTTATTTAGCCGTATGGGAAACCTTTTCCATGCAGCACTCTATGGAGTCTCCAGGTTTTTAGGTTACATTTCCATTAGAGATTAAAGATTTACACATAAAATCGTTTAGAAATTCAAGGCTGTAATATAAAGATGCAGTGTAAGGCCCTCAGTGGACCACTTTTCTTCATCACTGCTTTACGTGTACCTCGCAGTGAGTCCTCAAATATGAATGTATATTGCCATGATACCAGTGAAACAAGTTAAAGTGATAAAATTAGTCCCAAATTGAAATCAAACCTTTTTTTTTGCTTTTCTCAATTACTGGATTTATGTAGCTTCTGTCCCGGGCTCAAGCTTCATGGTGTCGTTACTCTTCAATCCAGTTCAGAGTCCAAACACATTTCATAACTCACTGCCAGTGTACCACCATACTAGCCTTCCTTTCACATCTATTGTCCTTCTACCTTCTCAAAGTACTACAAACATTTTAATTGGCTCCTGTAGCTCATTGTACATGTTTCTTTTGATTCATTGATTGTTAATTATCTTAATTGCTTTGGTTTATGTATTCATTTGTGTAGCATAACTTCTGATAAAAGTGATTAAGATTACAATGGTGATCCTATTAGTATTTTTAGTATTGTTGTAATCACTATTATTGCTATTATCTTGTTGCCCTTAAGTTCCACTTGTATGTCACTACAAACTAATTCTGAAAGATTCATCAGAAGCTTGGTTCAGTTCATCAAATTATTGGCTTTCAGGAGCTGTTTGCGGCTCTCTGCTGAGAACAGCCATATGCAGGATCTGTTATTATGGTTGAAGGCTGAAAAACAATATTGTAACCCTAACATCTCCCTTTAAGCTCTTAAAAAATTCTATAAGTCAAAACGCCTGGGGCAGTGTGTGTCATGGTTCTTATTGATTCCCACCGCCAGCCCCACTCTTTGCGTGCACAACAAATCAAGCTGAGTTTTTGTTCACTCACACACTCAGAAATACCCAGCCTTAAGGGCCCTAGCCTCCTAATGAGGACAGACTTCCATTTGATTGCCCCAATCAGCCAGGCTTTTTTGGTGAGAGCATAGAACAGGAAAGAGAAGCAGATTAGGAATCACCTGACTCCCTGACACTTTGTTCACTGTGATCAAAAGGAAGGGCAGATTGTGGACTCATTTGGCAGGAAGTAAAAGCCTTACTGAAGCCTGTCTCCCAATAAACACTGCTTGCTTTCAATATAAGAGATTATTCTAGGCAGCGAAATCATAGGCTCCATCAACACAAAACAGAAAATGATCCCACAGCTACACTCATCCTGTTTTTCTCATCTGTCTCACTTTTTTTCCATCTCTTTGTTGTAGAGATTTGTCATTTTGTGCACTTTAAGACAGCAAGCGGATACAAGTTTACTTGGGTTAACACCTCTAAGGAAATCACATTGCCTTTATCTCTAATTTCAGCTCAGTCGTAGAGTAAGAAATGAACCCTGAGTATTGTAAAGATACAATATACCCTTCTCAGAATCAAACAGGGACAGGAGGGTATTAATTATTAAGCAGACAGATATTAAAACCTTTAGTAGTGAACAGGGCAGATGCACTCTGTGGGATCTATACCAGGTAACAAGGCCTTTTGCTGATCCATCTTTGCAACATTGTAATGCAGTGGCTGTTCAACACTGAATTTTCTGCAACACTGCACTGCATTTCATTGTCTGCCAAAGGAAGTGTTTTGTAAGGTTTCGTAAAGGGACACTTACTTCAGAGCAGCTGATATAAAATATAGTAAGGCATGCTGCAAAACACCATTTACGTTAAGATATTAAAATCTATTTTTCTAGGGGGCAATTAGGATGTTTTGAAAAGTGAGCCCATGTTTAAAGGTCAATGTAATTTCATTAAAATATGTAAAGTGTATTGTGTTAGGAAATGATTTAATCCCAGAATTTCGAACACACAAAATGATTCAGGGTGTGCAGTGTGAACACACATATATAACATTGCTTTTAGGATTTAACCATCACAAATGCAATCTGTTTTCTGTGATGGATAGGGCAGATTGGCAAATCCACCCCAAAGTGTAGTGAAAGTAATTCTGGTGGTGGTGTGCAACGGCTGGTGATTTAATTTGGCAGCAGAATTAGTGGGGTGGTGCAGCAATTAGTGCTGCTGGATCACACTGTCAAGGTAACTGACTGAGTGTCAGCTTTTAGTCTCTGCAAGTGCCAGTTTGTGTAATCTCTCTGCATGTACTTTGCATGTCCTTGGGTCCTCTGGTTCTCTCCCAAAACGTGATATCCCCATTGGCCATTCTGTCTGTGTCTGTGTGCCGATGACCTCCCTGAGTGGATGACTCCTGCTTCTGCCTCATCCCCTTAGCCGCTACTGCCTGCAATCTCTCATCATAACGGGCTGTTTTAGGAGAGGGAGAGAAGAGTATTTTTACTATTTTTACTATAATAGTCCCCACAACCTGACACCCTGAACCTGCGTTGTTATTTTAATAAACAAATAGGTTCATTCACAAGCGTTGCTCTTTGAAGTCTGTCCACGCTCAATATTTACTTGACGCCAGTTTTAAACAGTTGTAACTTGAACCATGAAGCAGCTGCACATGTCCACCACCCTGTAAAACTGTGGTTGACTGCAGGGATGATGCTTAAATTTAGCAACCGTTAAGAAAATGGGACCAGTCTCACAGTGACAATACATAGTCCTATAGCATAGTCCAGACTGCCACAAGATCATTTCATTGTATTCTATAGTCTCAATATGTTTTATGTATTTTCAAAGTTTTAACTGTATTTTAAATGAGTACATTTTTAAATTTTGTTTTGTATAGTGGATCAACAAGCGATTCCACCATTCTTTTCTAAGAATGATTGTTATTCCACTTCTTAACAGGCAAAATTCTTATGTTGCATCATTATCTAAATTTTTAAATGGTTAATTAAAACATGAAGCAAGCTTAATGATCACTGTCTTGATTATTAGTTCTGGCAGTCATGCACAAAATAATTGAAATTTATACTCAGGAAACCGCTCTGGAACACTGTGCCTACATTCTGTGGATGAAGACGTCTTTACATCATTAATGTTTGCCATCATTAGGAAGATGGTGAAATATTTGTTTTTGGGACCAAAATCAAAACATGGATTTAGAAAACATGGTGCCCAAGATTATGACGTTTCTGTAGTATCAATGTGCAACTGCAGTAGATTACACTGTGAAAATGCTGGCTGCTGTTGTTTTCTAAACCTAATGCTAAAGGAATACAAGAGGGACACTGACTGTGATTTAACATGCAGTACAAATGTACAGTGTTCCTCAAACTAGCATTTTGTACAGCTGCCTCCTAAGTTTGACAAGTGGGTTCATTTTTGTACTGGAAGTAATTACCATTGTCGTCTTTAAAATGACAACCATAAAACCACAGCAGATGTAAATTGTCAGTAAATACCATCACTTAAGTATTCTATTCATAAACCAGAAAAATACATACATCCAGGTTATAATTGCCAGTAACAGGACCGAGAAAATTAACACCCGTATTCATGTTCCTTATAATAATGCATATATATACGATGTATGAAATCTACTGTATTAAAGCCTCAAAGAAAATGTTATTAACAATGATAAAATGGGTTTTGTGTATTTGCTTTTATTATTGACTGTGGGAGACAAATGGGTGCAGATTTTTCAAAAGCTTTATAAATATAACTCTGACACCAAATGTCTCATAATTGTATTGTCATTTAATTTGCTTATTACTAACACAATGAGAGAGAAAATGATTGAGAATGGTTGTGATGAAGCTGATTAATTGTATTTTGGTTCATGCTCAGGCAGACTAAGTTAATTTACATCTGCGAGAGGATTTTTTTTTACATGTATTTTTTTCCAATGATCACCTGGCTTTGCATGACAGTGGCCTTAGGTAAGATGTAGACAGGGCCAGATCTATTCACGGACAGTGTCGTGTCATTCCATGTTTTTTGTTGTGCGTTGGCACACACCAGATATAGCTAAGTCTTCCCCAGACAAAAAGTGGATGCCAGTCAATTTCATTATTAGGGTAAACAGGTACTAACAAATACAGGTTTCATAATTTTAAAAATTTCCAAAATTTAGCAGCTCCTCCGCCCAGCTGTTAGCCCGGAGCACCATCCATCCATCCATCCATCCATCCATCCATCTTCCAACCCGCTTATCCGACTGGGGCGCGGGGGGTCCGGAGCCTATCCCGGAAGCAACGGGCACGAGGCAGGGAACAGCCCTGGACGGGGGGCCAGCCCATCGCAGGGCACACTCACACACCATTCACTCACACATGCACACCTATGGGCAATTTAGGAATGCCTTTTTGGACTGTGGAGGGAAACTGGAGTACCCGGAGAAAAGAGCACCAGACAGAGTTTTCATTTTATCCTTTCTTCATTACCCCCCTCCCCCCGCCCCACCAGTAGCTGAACTGTGCCTCCTCTCATTAAAAGCAAAAGAACCCCAGAACTCTCGCAGTCTGCATGAAAGCAGGTTCTATGAGATGGTACTACCACCATGGGTCTCTCAGAAGTCCACGCATTGTTAATCTGTTGCATTACAGTGGACAGAGACTGACAAAATAGATAGTATGTAAGAAACCTACCGCCTATCCCACTGACCATGCTGTCCTACAGAACCGGCCGTGAATAATGTGAGCTAAGAGACAGCCACTCCTCAAAATGAGGAGAAAACTGCCTTCTTTGGGCTTCTCTGTTCAGTGGCTTCATTCTTCAGAAGTGCTTCTGCATGAAACTTAATTCCAACAAAGGCAAAGATTGACAAAGGTTGTTACTGTCTTGTTATCCCTCATTCCCCCAGCCGTCCCCTTTATTCCTCTTAACCCACTTTTCCTGAAACATGCCAGGTTATTTGCATATGTGTTTACGCCTCAATAATAGTGTTAATAAACCTTCCGGCCAAAGGAAAGGAAATCTGATGAAGAAAACACACAAACAAACAAATAAACAACAAATAGATCTGTTGCCATCATGCACTAAAAGTTACAGAGGGATTTTCAATGAGCATTAGACAGTCATAAGCCAAGCTAGCAGAATTTTTTTAGCTGTCTGTCCATTCATCCATCCATCCATACATACATACATGCCTGCTTATACCACAGATGGTCACTGGAAAATAGAAATCTTACATGTATACACATGATTTAATGTAGAAAACTGTATACTGTACATTATTTATTATGCACGTGATTATGCAGTCAAGTCACAGACAGGAATATAAATCATTCTGAAATGACAGAGTTAATGTAGTTGCACTAACGAGGCACTAATCTATGGAATGTAAGACGCCTTGAGCCCCCATTCAAGCTGAGCTCTGAGCTGCAGTGCCTTTGAAGATTTGCCCCTGTCCCTGCAAGCGCTGCAGAGTCATGGAAAATTCCAGAAAGCAGCTCAGCCTCTTGCCCAGGCAGCAGTGGGCAGGACTTGTCGGAGTAATCACGTTTAATTAATATTTGAAAGAGAAGGACCAGTTGCGGCTAGAGTGACCCTTTTCATTACACAAAAACTCCACAAAACTCGTATCGAAAGAGCTGGAGCAGAATCACGGGCGACATAAGCCCTTATATTACTCCCTGGAACAGCCTGCTGAAAGACTTCAACACTACAGAAGAATGCGATAGACCAAATTAGGGAAATATTCTTCTTTTATCTAATGGTCATAAAAATGTCATAATTGCAATTGAATTTGAAAATCAAGTGTTAAAGGAATGTTACAACGGTTAATAATTATGAATTAGAGGTTTTGTTGATTGTCAATTACTTAACTATGAACTACATTAACACACCTTGATTAAACAATGAACGTGGCTAAGGTTAGGACTTATTAAGGATGGGAATTATTGTGTCCATTGTGATGCATTTGCACATGTACACTTTTGCTTGTTAAAAGCAGATTATCAGAAAAACATGTATGCGCATTGTATTGATAAAATCCTTGAAAATATGAGGCACACAGCCAGAGCTGAAGGTCTGAGTTTTGCTTTGACCCCACAACCCTGATACTATGATGCGGTGGCACAGCTGCAGTATTGGCTTGTGTAGTTTGTTGGGAAAAAATAACTATAGGTACTGAAGAATGTCAATGTAGCAATTTTGTTTTATATACAGAGATTCCAGGGATATTACTCATTGACATTATGGGTGGTATGTTTGTTGATGAAAGGATAGTATTAATGTGCACACACTTCCAGGGTTGTATGTCGTCCTTTGTTCCCCTCAAGAATTCCCTCTATAGGTTCTATATATATATATATACATATATATGTGTGTGTGTGTGTGTGTCTCTTTGTGTCTGTGGGTCTCTGTGGTTGGTTACATTGCAATTCATACATAGTTATTTTCAATTTTCACAACTGCATCCATAACATATGATGAAATATTACCTACACGACTATTTTTCTTTTTTTCTGGTCATATTAATCTGCCACTGAGGCTCTGCTTCCACGGCTTTTCCACATAAATAATCATCCTCCTTCTTGTTCCTCGGAGGCTTGTGCTGATGTCTGCATTTTTGTCGTACGCTGCTGTGGTTCCCTCATTTTTGAGTTCTGTGTGGGCTGTGTTATTGACAGGTTTCCAAAATGGGGCAGTGAAAGGCCTGTAATATCCCAGTGTCTTGACTTAAATGAACATTTTAACCTCATCTTCCCACTGACAGTCATAGTGAGGCTTTTAGCAGAATTTATTCACCTCTTGTTTTGATAGACATGCGGTCCCTCCTAATTTCATAGCACGCTCCTGGCGTAGCTTTTCCATCTATTAATTGTGATTCTGTCATGATTATCTTTCAACTGTCATGCCATGCTTTGCTCCCTTCACGAGACACATGGTTATTAACAAGCAGACAAGGGCTAGAATCACAATGAGCTGGAAAGCAGCTACTAGACCGTGATCAGTACACTTAACAGGCAGCCTCATCCAGGTTTCTGTCACTGCCCTCTCGCCAACCTTCTGCCTTTCACAGTAACTAGTGATGATGACTTACAGGAGTACTCACAATACACAGTATAAGCAACCCAACATTTTATAAGGTTGGACCTGTCAACAAGGAATTTCGCATGAAATTAACTGCATGAAAGTGCGAAACTATAATTTACACGCATGAAATCCCAGTCTGCCCACAACCTCTTCACCTTGGCCTGCTGTCTTCTCTGGTGAGGAATGTGAGAAGCAGAGAGTATAAGGAACGGTGAGGAGTAGCATGATGAGAAGTCTTTTGATTTTCTTAAGGTAGGAATATCATAGATAAAAAGAGGGCCGTGATCATACAATCACGATAAAACATAGCTAATGGGTAACCATGCCCCTTAATTAACTTATAAGATTTAAATGTGAGCTGTTTGACTTTTATTCACTTTCCAAGTAATACTGCCATGTTTTTACCTGTCAGCAATGGCAGCATTTTCAATAAAACAAACATAAAAAAAAGGTTGCGGAAATTTCACTCTGTATTATTTAATTTAGCAGCCAGGATAGGCCAGTGTTATTCAGGGGACACGTTTAAGTGGTGGTGAAGAACGCCTGTAAGCTCTGTAAGGATTGCCGGCACCAGAACCTTCTTTACGCTTCAGTATTTATTCTATCATACTAATAATGGTCTTTCATGAAGCAGCTCTAGTCACAGCAAGCCAAAATCCGGCAAGTTAAAGGTGCCAAAATGTGTGTGCATGTCTGTTCCTGTGTACGCACATTGGTGTTTTTGTATGTGCCCAGTCAAAGAAGCCTGTGTTAACTTCGAAGTGCCCAGCACACTGAACCATAGCAGTCAGACCCCATGGACGATACTGAAGTTTGCAGACTGTAGAGCTCATTAGTGTCAGCAGTTACCTTACAGTGTCCATTGCTGCTTAAAGTAGAAGGAAGGCTTTACTCATGCATACATCATCTATCAAGAACTTTGCATTCTGAATGATGATTATGCCAAGTGTTCTAATGGATGCTATGAAAATTAGCATATGAGCTGCAGAGATCCACAGACCCTGACAACCCAGTCAAAAACGGAAAAGATTATCTTTTTTATTGTATTGTTTGTCACTGTTAAATCAGTTTTTTTTGCTTGGTTTCAGACTTAGAGACACTAACCTACACATTGATCCTTCAGACCCTGTACCACAGCTGATATCTGAAGCTCTGTTTTGAAGAAAATTAGCATCCAGAAATCATCCCAAACAGGTAATTAAGGACCTTATTTTGTAATTTTGCTTCAAGCAAAGTAGGTGATCTTCATGATCGATTGTCAGTTACAATTACGATGTCTTCTTTCCGAAAGCCTTCAGCGTACTTTAAGTTACAATTAGATTTTAGGTATTTTTATGGAAAACAGAAACATTAATTAAAGGAAATTTACATTCAAGATGGACGCAAGCAAAAACAAACTTTTGTTGAACCAACACCAGGGCAGATATGGGAATGTCACTAATTAAAAAAAAGTGTCAATGCTCTTAAGCTAACAGACAGTCTGCTGGTGCCTAAGCTCTGACCTGTTCTGGAAGCAACAGTCCACTTACACCTCCTCTGATGATCGTCAGGATGTCTTGCTGTCTGCAGACCTTTTGGCTGATTGCACTTCAAGCAATAAATTATATAGATTGTGTCTTCTCATTAGTGCGGTAATAATCCACCAGTATTAATGAATCTTCCAGTATTCAGAATTGTATTTGTCAGCAAGCCTTACCTAGTTTTTGTTGCTCCCAATAATATATGAATGTATTTTCACACATGAACAAGAAAATGACACTTGAATTCCAAATTACATGAAGGATCAAAGGCCTTAAGTTAGGCATCATGATGAAGATTTTACTATGGTGACATAAGCTCAACATTTTAGCAATCCAGTACTATGTCCCCTAGAAACAAACCAGGGATGCAAACCAAAACAGCCCAGAATGGACAGTGGCCTGTTGACAGAACTGTTAGCTCAATGATTCATTTTTATACTGCTCATTTATAAATATAGCCAGGCCTGGGACATGCCAGGATTATACACTGATAGCAGGTAGTGCAGACTCAGGACGAGGAGAAAGGGATTTTGGATGTATGGAGCCAAGGCTGGAGAAAATTACCATATTTTAAGCATATTAAATTATTCACAACAGCAGTCAGAGGCTAAGGCAGACATAAGGCTTCCTCCCTGCAGAATCTGCAATTGGGTGAGAGGAGGCACTTCACCCTGCATCTCTGTTGCTGTACGCCCAGAGCTGCTATGAGCCTTAGTGCTAAATCGTGTTCATGTGTGCTAAATATAGCATTGTTCTGCTCTGCTACATGGCCATGCATCAGAGAGCCTGCTCTATGCACACAGGAAGAGTGGACTGTCATGGGTGCAGCACCTGCATCTTGCCCCCAGCAGAAAGGGGGCTTTCGTCTCCCAAAAGGCATCATGTGATGCCACCATTTCATCAGGCCTGTGAGTTAGCCCATATGCATGTGTGTGTGTGTGTGTGTGTGTGTGTTCATGTGTGTATGTGCATGTGTGCATGTGTGTGTACATATGTGTGCATGTGTGTCTGTGGTGTGTGGGTGTCTGTGAATGCATGTGTGTGCAGGTGTATATGTGTGTACGTCTGTGCATGTGTGTGTGTCTCTATTTGTGTCCATGTGTGTCTGTGCATTTGTGTGTCTGTGAGTGTGTATGTGTGTGTCTGTGCATGTATGTGTGTGCGTGTGTACCTGTGTGTGCATGTATGTGTTTGTGTGTGTCTCTTTGCATCTATGTGTGTCTGTTTGATGAATATGTGGACTGTGTGTGTGTGTGTGTGTATGCGCGCATGCACGTGTAGTTCAGATATACCTTACCTTGTTGGAACTAAATGTCCCTACAACGCATGGGTGTGTGCGTGTGTCTGTGCATGTATGTATGTGTGTGTGTGTCTCTGTGCATGCATGTGTGCGTGTCTGTGTTTGTGTGTCTCTGTGCATATGTGTGTGTCTCTGTGCGTGTGTGTGTGCGTATGTGTGTCTGTGCCTATCTGTGTGTCAGAGAGATAGAGAAAGAGAGAGAGAAATGTTTTGACTCCTTAATGTTGAAGGTACACAAGTGAAGAATAAAAAAATATTTGAAGAACCTACAATGTTTCACTCTTTTTCTTTTCACTTGAATCTCCCTTTATAGATTAAAATATATCTATCTGGCAAGCAACAGCATCCTCACACACAAACACATACATACACACATGCACACACAGACATGCACAGTCCACATATTCATATTTTTATGATCCCAACTTTGACACTCTTAACCCCTACCAACCTTAACCAAACAAGTAACCAAACAAAATACAAGACTTTTGGAATTTGTAGTTTTTTTTATTGTAGTTACAGATTTTTATAAAATTGAGTTTCCCCTTGTGGAGACAGAAAATGGTTGCTACATTGTAGGGACATTGGGTAGACTGGTACTCAGCTTGGCAGATAAACATAAATGTTCATGCTATGTTCTGAATTGTCATGTGTTTTCCTGTTTTAGGGTTCACTTCTAAGTAAAGACCCTTGCAGAAATGTTCTTCTACCTAAAGTTCATCAGCTTGTGCCTCTCTTGCCCTGTGACACTATTTAATAAATTATGGGGCTCCACACTTTTGGAAAGACAAGGAAATTGATGTGACAGTCTGTACTCTCATTCTGCATCATCCCTCCTTCTGCGTATACACAGGGATAAGGCTATAAACACACCTATATAGAGTCATTCCTCTGCTAATATCACAGCAGAAAACTTATTTCTATGTGCCAACATGGGAACTCAAAGAGAATGAATAACTGCAGTAATAAGATCAGCTCAAGACAGATAGCAAGAAAAGAGTACAAGAGTAATATGCAGGTATCTTTGCACCTAGGAACTGAATACTGAATAGTGTGGTGAGCAAACAGGATTTCCTAAGCTCAGCCCAGGGTTAGTCACTCCATAAGAACATAAGAAATTTACAAACGAGTGGGGACCATTCGGCCCATCAAGCTCGTTTGGGGAGAACTTAACTAATAGCTCAGGGTTGTTCAAATCTTATCTAGCTCTGATTTATAGGAACCCAAGATTTTAGCTTGC
Organism: Hippopotamyrus pictus; assembly: GCA_026781145.1. Classification (NCBI taxonomy): domain Eukaryota; kingdom Metazoa; phylum Chordata; class Actinopteri; order Osteoglossiformes; family Mormyridae; genus Hippopotamyrus; species Hippopotamyrus pictus. The sequence continues at coordinate 9,794,638 of JAODLC010000113.1, forward strand.
ACTACATTAGCAGGAAGATTATTACATACTCTAACTACACGCTGTGTAAAAAAGTGCTTTCTCAGATGCATTTTAAAATGTTCTCCCGCTAATTTCCACCTATGGCCACCAGTTATAGTATTTAAACTAATACTGAAGGAGCCATTTGGCTGAACAGCATCCAGACCTGTTAGAATCTTATATACAGTTAGGTACATATATTTTTGGACACTGACACAAGTTTTACTATTTTAACTGTTTACTGAAATATATTCCTATTGAAGTTATACAATGGGCATGGACATAAAGTGCAGACTGTCAGATTTCATTTTAGGGTTTCCACATTCAAATTGGATGAAGGGTTTAGGAGTTTCAGCTCGTTAACCTGTGCCACCCTCTGTTTAAAGTAATTGGACAATTCACTTAAAAGCTATTTCATGGACAGGTGTGTCTTTTTTTGCATTTGGAAGATTGTGGTGTGAATATACAACATGTGGTCAAAGCAACTCAGTATACAGGTGAAACAGACCATCCTTAGGCTGCGAAAACAGAAAAAAATAATTTGAGAAATTGCCACAACATTAGGAGTGGCAAAATCCACAGTTTGGTACGTCCTGAGAAAGAATGAAAGCATTGGTGAACTCAAGGGAAAAAAAGGGTTGGACGTCCACGGAAGACAACGATGGTGGATGGTCATAAAATCCTTTCCATGGTGAAGAGAAACCCCTTCATAACAGCTAACCAAGTGAACAACACTCTCCAGGAGGTAAGCGTATCAAAGTCTACCATAAAGAGAAGACTGCATGAAAGCAAATACAGAGGGTTCACTACAAGATGCAAGACACTCATAAGCCTTAAGAATAGAAAGGCTAGATTGGACTCTGCAAAAAAACATCTAGAAAAAGCCAGCACAGCTCTGGAACAGCATTCTATGGACATATGAAACCAAGATCAACCTGTATTAGTATGATGGAAAGAAAAAAGTATGGAGAAGGGCTGGAACAGCTTATGATCCAAAGAACACCACATCATCTGTAAAACATGGTGGAGGCAGTGTGATGGCTTGGGCGTGCATGGCTGCCAGTGGCACTGGGCCTTTAGTGTTTCTTGATGATGTGACACAGGATGGAAGCAGCCGAATGAATGCTGAGATGTTCAGAGACATCATGTCTGCTCAAATCCAGCCAAATGCAACCAAATTGATTGGGCGGCGTTTCATAATACAGATTGACAATGTCCCAAAACACACAGCAAAAGTAACCCAGGAAAAGCAAAGAAGTGCAATATTCTCAAATGGCCAAGTCAGTCATCTGATCTCAACCCCATTGAGCATGCATTTCACTCGCTGAAGACTAAACTACAGACCGAAAGACCATCAAACAAACAGCAAATGAAAGCTGCTGCAGTAAAGGCCTGGCAGAGCATTAAAAGGGAGGAAACCCAGCGTCTGGTCATGTCCTTGAGTTCAAGATTTCAAGCAGTCATTGCCTGCACAGGGTTTCCAACTAAGTATTAGAATTGAACATTTTATTTGCAGTTATATTAATTTGTCCAATTACTTATGAGCCCCTGAAAGGAGGGGATTGTGTAGAAAAATTACTTTAGTTCCCCACATTTTTATGCAATTCTTTTGTTCTACCCACAGAATTAAAGCTGAAAGTCTGCACTTCAACTGCATATGACTTGTTTCTTTTAAAATTTATTGTGGTAATGTACAGAACTTAAAAATTGAAAAACTTCATCTCTGTCCAAATATTTCTGGTCCTGACTGTACCTGGATCATGAATATAATATTCATGACATTTAGTTTAATCTTTCTGCTCCTAAGTACCAGTAAGTTACACTTACTGAGCTGCTGCTTGTTTATGCAGAATATTAGTTTTCTTTGTATTGCCCACTCGTTGAGAATCAATAAGATACCAGAAATATTATCAGTTTAACTATATAGATTTTCTGATGTTTCCCCTGTGACGTAGAACAATATTTAAAATAAAACAAGGCACATAACATCAAACAAAAAACTTATCTGATGCCTTGAATGAAATGAGGAATAATAGTTACATTTAAAATGTAGTCACATCAATTAGTGATGACTATAAACTCTGAGTAAAAAATATTATGCAAATTGATTCACTGCAGAACATAAATAATAATTGTGATTACATGGATTAGATAGATGGTTTCATCAGTTATTAACTCTTTGCAGAGATGTGGTGTATATTTTTAATTTTGTACCATGGGATCTGGAATTCAGTGGGATTCTCAGATGACAGTTGCAGTAGAATCAGCAAGGACGTGGTTTAACATCTTCATCATAAACAAAATGCGGGTTTCTGATATTTCATACAGACCTGGTGGACTGTGATTCGAGTACCATTTGCAAGCAGAAATATTTTACAGCTGTTTGTGGAACACCAATTAAACATTACTTATTAATTGTTTGCATTGTATTAATGAATGCAAAAACAGACTAATTATCTGTGGGTTGGGCTGAAAGCAACTGGGAATAAAACTGATAAGTAATTACAGTGGTGCGGAGCAGAAGTGGTGCTTTGAAGTGTCCACTGAAGCGGTCATGCAGACATAACACCGCATGCAGTAAAAAGTGACTATAATAGGAAACATGCAGGACTCCATTCCTGCTGTACAAATATCCCATTAATAACAAACACTTTACTTCAGTTCTTCTATAGCAATACCATGCTAATAACAAACACAGTCCTTCACTCCTACAATGGAAATGTTTCATCAATAAGAAACACATGGAGAGCCACTCCTGCTATTGAGACGTCCATTGAATAACAAATACCCCTCTAATGGCAGTCATACAACACTCCAATCCTGGTACAGGAACATCCTTGCAATAGCAAAGTGCATCATTATGTTTGTTTAACAGACTGTAGTGACTCTCCAAGGGGATGACCTGGGATGAGACTCAACCATCATGCTCCCACACTCAAAGAGGCTGTGTTATCAAAGGGGTAGCACCATAAATGAATCTTAGTTGATGAACTTGGCTATGAAGATGAAACGGCTGGCCAACTGGTCTACATTTTTCAAAAATAATCACAGCTTAAGTGGAACCACTTGTTCGAAAGTTTTTGTTCATTGGATATATTGACGACGGACTAATGTATTGCACACTATGACATATTTATCTTTAAAAGGAGGCAGGAAGCTTTCATCCTATTGCTTTTCCAGTTAATACAAGCTCTCTGCCAGTGAACTCTGTGGTACAGGTTCTAAACCAATTTATTGTTTATTTTGTGGGATCACTTTTGTACTTGATCTGAGGATACTTTTTATTTCTTTCAGTGATAAAGGTGCTATAAAGTTTTATTCATCCATTCAACAAACAGGGTCCTTTGCTAGAATTATTTTGGAAGGGAAGGAAATTATGCATTTTTTTGTTCATCTCAGGTAGTTGGTGAGAGTACATAGAGATAGTACTTTGTTTGTGATTTTTTTTTATTTTGCTGTTTTAAACAGAAATGTCACCAGCTTTAATGTGAGATCAGAAGAGGAATCTCAGCTCAGGAAAAAAACAGCGATCACTGTGAATTCAAGCTGATCTGATTGAGCTGAGTGATGTAACAGTTTGATGACTGAACACCAGAGATATACAGTTACAGGCGAATCAAGAACATTCACTAAATACTCTATCAATGAAAGTTAATTGACAGCAACCTGCTTCAATAGTTTATTTTCCAACTAAATTTTTTTGTTTACAGCGGCAAGAAAATGTGAATCCTTTGGGATTACCTGGTTTTCTGCATTAATTGATCATAAGATGTGATCTGGTTTTCAGCTATGCTACAAGTACAGATGAACACAATGTGCTTAAGTTAAGGGTTGTTTAGTATCTTGGAAAAAGTAGGGCTGATGTCTTGACTAAAATTTGGCCATGGTGTCTGGGATTACCTGACTGTGTAGGTTCCACATGCAGGGGGCTATGATGGTGGTGGGAGGCTTGAACCCTGGTCCTTGGGCTGTGAGGCAGCAGTGCTAACCACTGTGCTATCCAGCTACCCCCCTCCTGTTGTCCCCTGTAGGTAACTGATATAGTTGCTTTCTTTAGGCTCCAGCTCACATTCTCAGTGATCAGTGTTTCCAGCTGTCAGCAACCATGGTACCTGTAGTTTAGACTGGGTAGTTTATGTGATGCTAACCAGGATTGGGTTTGGCCAGTGTTTGGATGGGAGCCTAATAGGTCAGGGAAGGTCCTGTTTCTTTATTGTAAGGCCTCATTAAGGGTTGTTTGTTATTTTTTGGAAAAAGTAGGGGAGATGTCCTGACTAAAATCTGGCCATTGTTTTTCTCAGGCTATGGGTGAGGGCATCTGGGACTACCTGACTGTGCAGGTTCCATGCAGGGGGGGCTATGGGGGTGGGGGAAGGTTTGAACCCTGGTCCTTGGCCTGTGAGGCAGCAGTGCTAGCCACTGCGCTATGTAACCACTGCCCCTCCTACTGTCCCCTGTATGTTACTGATGTAGTTGCTTTCTTTAGGCTCCAGCTCACATTCTCAGTGATCAGTGTTTTAAGCTGTCAGCAACCATGGTACCTGCAGTTTGGACTGGGTAGTCTGGTTGAAGCTAAGTAGGATTTGGTCTGGCCAGTGTTTGGATGGGAGCCTAGTTGGCCTGGGAAGATCCTGGTTCTTTATTGTAAGGCCTCATTAAGGGTTGTTTGTTATCTTTTGGAAAAAGAAGGGGAGATGTCCTGACTAAAATCTGGCCATTGTTTTTCTCAGGCTTTGGGGGAGGGCATCTGGGACTACCTGACTGTGCAGGTTCCATGCAGAGGGAGCTATGGGGGTGTGGAAAGGTTTGAACCCTGGTCCTTGGGCTGTGAGGCAGCAGTGCTAACCACTGTGCTATCCAGCTACCCCCTCCTGTTGTCCCCTGTAGGTAACTGATGTAGTTGCTTTCTTTAGGCTCCAACTCACATTCTCAGTGATCAGTGTTTTTAGCTGTCAGCAACCATGGTACCTGTAGTTTAGACTGGGTAGTTTATGTGATGCTAACCAGGATTTGGTTTGGCCAGTGTTTGGATGGGAGCCTAATGGGTCTGGGAAGGTCCTGTTTCTTTATTGTAAGGCCTCATTAAGGGTTGTTTGTTATCTTTTGGAAAAAGTAGGGGAGATGTCCTGACTAAAATCTGGCCATTGTTTTTCTCAGGCTATGGGTGAGGGCATCTGGGACTACCTGACAGTGCAGGTTCCATGCAGGGGGGCTATGGGGGAGGGGGGAGGCTTGAACCCTGGTTCTTGGGCTGTGAGGTAGCAGTGCTGACCACTGTGCCATCCAGCCAATGCCCCTCCTATCTGTAGTTTGGACTGGGTAGTTTATGTGATGCTAACCAGGATTTGGTTTGGCCAGTGTTTGGATGGGAGCGTAATAGGTCTGGGAAGCTCCTGGTTCTTTATTGTAAGGCCTCATTAAGGGTTTGTAATCTTTTGGAAAAGATAGGGGAGATGTCCTGACTAAAATCTGGCCATTGTTTTTCTCAGGCTATAGGTGAGGGTGTCTGGGATCCTTGGATTGTGAGGCAGCAATGCTAACCACTGTGCTATCCAGCCAGCCCCCTCCTATTGTCCCCGTAGGTAACTGATGTAGTTGCTTTCTTTAGGCTCCAGCTCACATTCTCAGTGATCAGTGTTTTAAGCTGTCAGCAACCATGGTACCTGCAGTTTGGACTGGGTAGTTTGGTTGAAGCTAAGCAGGATTTGGTCTGGCCAGTGTTTGGAAGGGAGCCTAGTTGGCCTGGGAAGATCTGGGTTCTTTATTGTAAGGCCTCATTAAGGGTTGTTTGTTATGTTTTGGAAAAGATAGGGGAGATGTCCTGACTAAAATCTGGCCATTTTTTTCTCAGGCTATAGGTGAGGGTGTCTGGGACTACCTGACTGTGCAGGTTCCATGCAGGGGGAGCTATGGGGGTGGGGGAAGGTTTGAGCCCTGGTCCTTGGGTTGTGAGGCAGCAGTGCTAACCACTGTGCTATCCAGCCACCCCCCTCCTATTGTCCCCGTAGGTAACTGATGTAGTTGCTTTCTTTAGGCTCCAACTCACATTCTCAGTGATCAGTGTTTCTAGCTGTCAGCAACCATGGTACCTGTAGTTTAGACTGGGTAGTTTATGTGATGCTAACCAGGATTTGGTTTGGCCAGTGTTTGGATGGGAGCCTAATGGGTCTGGGAAGGTCCTGTTTCTTTATTGTAAGGCCTCATTAAGGGTTGTTTGTTATTTTTTGGAAAAGGTAGGGGAGATGTCCCGACTAAAATCTGGCCATTGTTTTCCTTAGGCTATGGGTGAGGACATCTGTGACTACCTGACTGTGCAGGTTCCATGCAGGGGGAGCTATGGGGGTGGGGGGAGGTTTGAACCCTGGTTCTTGGGTTGTAAGGCAGCAGTGCTAACCACTGTACTATCCAGCCACCCCCCTCCTTTTGTCCCTGTAGGTAACTGATGTAGTTGCTTTCTTTAGGCTCCAGCTCACATTCTCAGTGATCAGTGTTTTAAGCTG
>JAODLC010000113.1:9801237-9817578 GCA_026781145.1 Hippopotamyrus pictus
TGGTCTCAGATTATTGGTGCTGAGTTTGTGCTGGATAAAAGCAAATGTAACACTTTGGGATAAATGTTTTTTAGATAAGTGAAATATTTTAAAATGTCAAGGCATGTCAGAAAGTGGAAAAGAGGCCTCAGGCCCCATAGGGTTAATAACACACAATTCTGATCTATATTGTGCATCTTCACTGAACACACCCTGAACCAGTGGATATAACAACTGGTGAAACCTCCTTTGGCAGTAATCATCTCAAACAAGTGCATCCGGTAGTTGCAGATCAGATGTGTACAAAGTTCAGGAGAAATTTGGGACCATTCTTCCTATTAGAACTGAAGCAGCACAGCCATCAAGTGGTAATGCTTCTCTTGATGTCATTCCTTAGCATCTCTACTGGGGGTCTGGGTTTTGACTGGACCACACCAAAAGACATTTTTTTGTGAAGCCACTTTTGTAGTAGATTTACTTCAATGTTTAGAATCAGTCTTGCTACATCACGCAGCTTCCCCTGAGCTTCAGCTGGTGGTCAGCCAGTGCTGTGTCTTCCTCCCAAATAATTTACTCTTAATTTCATCAGTGCACAGAACATTTCCTCAGTAGTAAAGTGGAGTGTGTCTTTGGCAAACTGATTTTTTTTTTTTTTTTTTTTGAAAGCCTGTTAAATGTTTTGCATCTGATAGACTCCGGGAGGATAAGCAGTTACACTGATTCCTTCAAACTAGCTGTTACTCACTGGTTCTTCTTTACCTCACTGAGCATTCTACACTGTGTTCCTAGAGTCATTTTAGCTGAGGACCCACTTTTCACCATAGCATTAAATTACTTCCATTTATAGACAATTTGTTTAACTCTGGGCTGATGAATATCTAAATTCTTTGAGACTGCTTTGTAACAGGTTTATGCCAATAAATTTTCTAGCGCTTTTATTCTAGGTTTATGGCAATCAACTATTCTTGATCATAGGACTTCGGCGATGCCTTCTTTGGGAGGCGTGGTTCACATCAGCAGACGCTTCTTGTGAATAGCAAACTCAAAATGTTTGAGTGTTTAAATAAGTAGCTGTAACCCACACCTGCAATCTCATTTCATTACTGGACACCAGGTTTGCTAACTCCTGCCTGCATTTAGCTTTTGTTGCAGTCATTAGCCATGGGGTTAACAGAGATTTTCCAGGAATGATGTGATACATACAACAACAATACAATAACTTGTGCATTATTAGCTAAACAGATCGAGTTTGTTCATTATTGTAACATGGATGAATATTTTAAGACAAATTTATACATAATGCAAGTAGTGCAAAGGCAATCACATACTTTTTCTTGCCACGGTAGTTCTGTATATCTTGAACATATGCACACAATTACAGTATCATAGAAGTACAACAAGATGCGATATACACCTACACATCAACATACTTCATAATAAACAAAATAAAGGGAAATGAGAAGGTGATACATGGTCACAAACACAAGTGCCACAATTATTAAATTTTAAACCTTGACTTTGAATATGATAAAACTTCATTTACTAATGTTCTTCTAGTGCCAACATGAAAAAATTAAAAAGGATAGATCTCGACATTGGTGTCGACAAGGTAATAATTATCTGAATGAAAGAAAGACTTGATTAAAAAATTCTAGGGTACAAGAGCCAGCATCAGCTGAACACACTTTAGTGAAAAATTAATTATAACAGAGAGTAAGTAAAACTGATGATAAGGTGAGTTGTGCTATTGGAAATTGTTTCCCCTCATCATTTCAAAAGATTAGATTAATAAAATTACTAAATTACATTTAGCCGTAAGCTATTTAGGTGCTTCCATCACTGGTTAAAATTGGGTGCTACATCCAATGCAAACTAAAATGACTAATCAGAGGTATGTTTCCCAAACACTTCATTTAGCAACTTATGCAATTTAGTTGACGTGGTTCCAACTATATGAGTTGCTAACATTATTAGCAACTATGCTTTAGGGAAACGTACCCCCTACCAATACAGTGCGACCCCCACTATTTCGATTTCAGTAACCGTGGTTTCAGTTATGCACAGTTTACTTCTGTGCAAAAAAAAATTTTTAATTCCAGAAATGGTTCCTAAGTTTCACACTATGCACCAAACCAGTACTATATTTCCAAAAGTACTGGGACACCCACCTTTACACACACATGAACTTTACTGACATCTGATTCTTAATACATAGGCTTTAATATGGAGTTGGCCCACCCTTTGTAGCTATAACAGCTTCGACTCTTCTTCTTCTTCTTTTCTGTCCACAAGGTTTGGGAGTGTGCTTTTGAGAATTTTTGACCATTATTCCAGGAGAGCATTTGTGAGCTGCCTTGTTTCTCACCTGTTAGCTCGCTTTTCCTTTGCTTTGCCTTTGTATGATTGCTCTCGTGTATGACTGTTTTGTTCCTGGTTTTCGTGTGTCATGGGGATTACTGTTTGTTTGGTTAGGCCTAGGCATTTTTGTTTCGTTTTACACCTTTTGTTTTCACTTAGGCTTAGCTTAGATTGGGGCTGTATTCGATAGATGTGTTTTTGTTTGTTTCTTTGGCCTTTGTCACACCTGTAGTCTGTTACACCTAGTGTTTGTAAAGTGTCTGTGAAAAACTATTAAAAAACCCTTTGTGTCCCATGTTTCCTTCTCCTAGCCCCTTCCCATTACCTCCTTCCCTTCCACGCTGTTAGGCTCCAACCCTACACTGGAGCGTAACGCTGTGGACTCAAAACAAGGCACAAAAAATACATGACCACAACATCATCACACCACGCTAGCAAGCCAGCATGGGAATGCAAATTAGAATCAAAGACTGAGGACATCAGATGTGACCTGGGTCGGCTAACGATATACGCAGAACAACACATCAAAACAACTACACAAACACCTGAGAAAGATATTCAAAAGGATAACGACACGCACAGAACATGAACATCACGATGAGTACAGGCACATATATAGACAAACTCAAAAAGAAACTTGCAGTGAAATCACACAAAGACAACACAAACGATGCAATCTCCGAGAAAAACAGAACATACAATTGCAAAACAATGAAAAACTTCTACAGACATACACTGAACAAAACACCAACAGAAAACAATGGCACAGCCTCACATAACACTGGTCCTCCATCTGGTCCAATGCAGAAGAGCATAATAGCAATACCTCATGGATCAAGGAAGAAGAGCGAATAACAAACAGCATTACACTGATGCCTTTTGAACACATAATGACTGCAGATCTGACACAAATAATGAACAAAACACACAACTGGAAAACATTTCGTTTCATACAGTACAAAACCCACAAGACACACCACAGTTCCTAACAGAGGGCATCACATACATGAAACAAAAGTCAAAGATGCCTCAGATCCCACAAATTACAGAACCGTCACGTGCCTTCCAACATTGTACAAGATACTTATGCCAAATATAAGCAACAAATTATACAATCATATCACAGACGACAACATGCAGAACAACAAAATGGATGTCGGGGAAAACACATGGGCTGTAAGGAACAACTTCTGATTGATTCTATCAGAAGAAACATCTTCCAGGGAGATGCGCTCAATCCTTTCTGGTTCTGTCTGGCTCTTAACTCAGAAAAAAACAGACTCAGCAGCACACACTATGGATATAAAATCATACAGACTCCAGCAGTGCACCCTCTCACGTTTATCCTACATGGATGACCTGAAAATATCTGCCAGAACCAACATACACTTACAAAATCTGCTCCATATAACAGAAAAATCCTCACAAGACATGGTGTTTGTCATATCGCGCAGTGTAGGCGGGTGGAGAAGCAGGCAAGCTGAGCCAAGGAGTCCAATAAACGTGGCTTTTAATAAGCACTGACGGGCAGACAGGAGAGAATCAAGCACCACGTAGAACAACATCAATGACCGGACTGGGGAATATTGACTCAGACGCGGACTAAATACACTGGACTAGCTGGTATGAACAAGAGACAGGTGAGAACAATCAGGTAAAAACACGGGGTAACAAGGTGGGCGTGGCACACATGGGGATCGTACGGAGCCGGGCGTGACAGTGTTTGACCTGGGCAATTGTAAAACCCTCCATACAGAAGAAATAACCATGAGAGAAGGAGTCTTCACTCTGGAAACTGGTGACCAAATTGATGCAGTGACAGAGAATGAGCTCCCCAAGTGCCTGGGATTCCAACGGGCCGAACTTACTGAGCATAAACACATGAAAGGCATACTAACAGGAAAATACACATCTTGACTTACAGAAATACTAAAAATACACCTACACGCACGTCATACAGCCAAAGCCATCAACACATACGCAATGCCAATACTCACAATGTCCTTTGGAGTAATACATTGGACATCCACAGAGTTACAACAGCTCTAAAGGAAAACACATATACTACTAACAACAAATAAATACCATCACCCCAAACGAGCTACTGCGAGGCTCACCCTCCCATGGGTGGAAGGGGCCTCACAGACATACCAAACCTCCACAATACACAGATAAACACACTGAGAAGCTTCTTCTGCACAATAAAACAGAACACATCAGCACTACACGATGCTATCTTTCATGTAGACACTAACTACACACCACTTAACTTACACAACACGCACAATATAACAGATCACATCAGCACTACACGATGCTATCGTCCATGTAGACACTAACTACACACCACTTAACTTACACAACACACACAATAACACAGATCACATCAGCACTACACGATGCTATCGTTCATGTAGACACTAACTACACACCACTTAACTTACACAACACACAATAAAACAGATCACATCAACACTACACGATGCTATCGTTCATGTAGACACTAACTACACACCACTTAACTTACACAACACACACAATAACACAGATCACATCAGCACTACACGATGCTATCGTTCATGTAGACACTAACTACACACCACTTAACTTACACAACACGCACAATAAAACAGATCACATCAGTACTACACGATGCTATCGTCCATGTAGACACTAACTACACACCACTTAACTTACACAACACGCACAATAACACAGATCACATCAGCACTACACAATGTTATCGTCCATGTAGACACTAACTACACACCACTTAACTTACACAACACGCACAATAAAACAGATCACATCAGCACTACACGATGCTATCGTCCATGTAGACACTAACTACACACCACTTAACTTACATAGAACATATTACAACCCCACACCTCAAAAATACGGAATGAGCCCAGAAAGAACTCCATGGCAGACACCCCTATGAACTCAGCCAGCCTCAGGTTATTTATGGGGTCCAAGGGAGGGAACAACCCAGGATGGGGCACCAACCCAACGCAGGCTTGGAACATATCACACGCAGATAAGGGAGGTGATTTGCAAATAATGAAGTCTAAGAGAAATATCTTCAAAAAGTATTTAAAAAATCTTGCATTGAAATTCTCAAAGGAAGTTGATGATTGAAGTGATTGCATGAGAAATGATTTATGCACAGGGATTTGGTCAGTAAAGGGGAACATGGACGTGGAGTCGTCTTATTTTCAATGAGATCAATGAGAATTTATTTTGTGACACAACAGTGAAACCAGCCCTCAGTCTTCATTGGTGCAATAATTTGAAATACTTTAAAGGTAGTTAGTGAGTTAATGAAAAATGTCTACAGCTTACCTTACAGAGGGGTAAAGGGCATTAAGCAAAGCTCTAAACCATCAGTAACTGACCCTGGTTTCCAAATATGTTACATCGCTTTGGATAAAAGCATCTGCTAAAAAGAACATTAATGTTAACATTGAGACAAAAATTATATATAAATGAAACATTCATTTAGTGTTTTGTGTCTTAATATCCTGGGCTGTTTTTTCTAAAGTCCAAGAGTGTGACGTAAACTTGATAATGTTGCTGCTGTTGAGTTGAAATTTCTCTTGTATATGAACCTTTTTTTTGTCTGCCCTAGGGATGTAATAAAAACTGCTGTCTGCAGCTCTGGATGTGACAGAAGGTGATAGAAGAGACCAGGGGTCTGTCCTCCTGGATCCTATTAACACTATGAGAAGGACCAAAACTCTATGCCGGGCTCCCAATACAGCACCCACCTACAGTACAGAACAGGAAGCCGTGTCACCAGATAGCTTTCTAGAAGAATTTTAAAAACAGGAGAGAAGAAACGGGGATTATATCAATCAATCACTTTATTTATAAAGCGCATTTAAAGACATCACATATCAAAGTTTTGTACAGTATACCAATGAACCTGTCATGCCGTAACGTGAGCACGGACCGGAGGATCAGGAACGAGGGATTTATTCAGGGAAAACAACAAATCGAAGCACAATACAGTGATGACTTCAATGACAGGACTGGGGAAACATACTTGAATGCGGACTTAAATACAGAGGACTTAATGGAAACAATATGAAACAGCTGGTAACAATCGGGATTTCACACGAGGTTAATGAGGGGGCGTGGCACACAGGAGGATCGGACGAGCAGGGCGTGACAGAACCAAAAGAATAAAACAGATAGATAGATAGAAATCACATTGTAACCATCAGGTACTTCAAATGCTATTGAGGAGAAATATGTTTTCAATCTTAGTGATGGTGTCGATGTATTATACATTGGTAGTGCATTCCACAGTGTTGGAGCGCACACTGCAATAACAAGGTCATCTTTAGCCGAGTTTGTGGTTTGGCTAAAAGGAGCTGACTGGAAGACCGCAGTGATCTACTGCTAGTTTGGAATTGAAGTAACTGTGCAATGTATGATGAGGTCAACCCATTAAGAGCTTTAAACACAAACAGAAGAATCCTGAATATCACAGGAAGCCAATGAAGCGAAGCTAAAACTGGAGCGATAGGATCCCTCTTCTGACTACCAGTAAGAAGACAAGCAACTGCATTTAGTGCCAATTTTAAATGAGACAAATATAAACAGGGGCTTCACATTTTAAATATGTAATAATATTCACTCATTTATTTTTAAATTACAGTTCTGTACTAGATAAGTGGTTGCAGAAGATGAATGGAATTTTTAGAATCTTATACTTTTGCAGTATATTTGGAATCTATCCTGATACATCAAAATACCTATATCAAGTTTCCAGACAGGACTTTAGAATGTATTTGTATTCTTTTATTTCGTTTTTATTGAAAAATCACCATAGGGAAAGGATCACCCACATTTGAAAAGCCATCCATCCATCAATCCATCCATCCATTCATCTTTGAATCCCACATCCTGGGCTGACCTGGAAATGCATCCCAGTCAGCACAAGGCACACAGTAGTGGAACACGCTGGATAGGATGCCAGTCCGTCACTGTACACAAACACATAATCACACACTATGGGCAGTTTAGAGATGCCAATTAACCAACCTGCATGTCACTGAACTGCGAGAGCAGCATTGAATCTCTGCACACATACACAGCAAAAGCAGCCTTTGAATCATCAGCCTGGGGGGATAAATGGCAACAGTGCATTCCACTGAACACTGTTAATTTATTCATGTTTTCATAATCATTTTGAAGATATATCAGCCGTTAATATTTATGTGATTTACTAGGAAAGATCATTGTGATCTTTGTTTTACTTGTGTTTGTGTGTTTTTTTTTTCTTTTGTTGATGCAGTAATATTGTCTTTTATGTTCTCTACTGGAATTAGAACACCAATAACCACAGGAGATAAAATATAACAATGAAACTAAATCCTTTAATGTAACAATCATGAAACAAAAACAAGCAAAAACCACAGACTTATGTTAGGTCTACAGATTTTTTTCCTACAAATTATTATGTGTGAACACTGTTTTCCCAAATGCCTTATTTCTTCTGTGCTCAGCATGATCACTTTGTATTACAGAGCAGAGGAAACACACAAAAATATCACTGCTTCCTGCTGCACTGCTGCCTTTTATTAAAAGGTAAAGAGTGGTCAACCTGTTCAGCACCACCCTACGAAAAATGCTTCCAGGCAGAATTCACAGCAGAGCCTCATAAAACGTAATTAATAGCAATAGCCACAGTGAAAACCTTAGCATATGTAGTCTTCTGCAAAGCTGAGAAGATACAGATCGTCATGACAACATGTGGTCAAACTTACTCTGAGTGGCCAATATATTAGTACACATAGTTGGTACACAGTGGGACAAACTTTTGCCCCCAGAACAGCTTCGAAAGTTATGCACCTGGAGAAGAAATTCTGTGGAACACTATTGTATTGAACTGTTGTTTTTGCACTTCTGGCCTTCCTGTTAACAGCTTAACAGTCCATTGTCCATTCTCCTCTGATCTCTCATAACAAGATGTCTTTCGCAGGAGAACTGCTGCTGACTGTAAACTCCAGACCCTGAGTAGTGTCTGAAAATCCCAGGAAGGCGGCTGCTTCTCAGATGCTGGGACCGCCAGATCCAACACTGTCAACCACAACCCCGTTTAAAACCACTTGGCTGAGACCAGGACAGCAATGTCCCAATGGCAGCTGCCTCAAAGTGGACTGGTCACCGATGGTGCCTGTGCCTTTAAATCATAAACGCAATGAAACTTACCGAGGAATGGGGGCTGAATGGAGCTGAAACTGAAAGCCTGAGATCTCCGATAGCGGTAGTTTGCCAACCTTGCAAGACAGATTCTGTCACACAAGGCTGCCATCGATTTATGACCATTAAATACAACAAGGCCAATAAACCATTAAAGCCTGTTGTGTTGTACTCAGCAGTGCTGCTGGAGTCTGAGGTGCAGGAAAGTGACCTTTAAGTGCATCCCTCCTGGGTCTGATGGAGCAGAACTAGAGAGGTTTGCAAAGTCTATCATATTTCCCTTAATACAGATCTAAGGCTACAGCAGAGTTATGTTCGTAGAAATGTCATGTACATCAATTTTATTTCTTTCATTACTGTGATCTAAACATCAATCCTGCCATACTGTGTCCTGACGTCATGCAGTACAGTCCTGCTGATTCTCTTAATGGGAAACAATTCCCAATGTTTGATGCATATTTTAGTGACTTCTTATTTCCATTATATAATTTCTTCATGGCTTTGTGGAGGAAACAGGACAGGAGGTGCATTAAAGTGCTGTACTTCCCATGAGGGCTCCTGTAGGGATGAGCCAAAGTAATTTCAAACTTTTACCAATCTATCGGACACTTTCAGCAAATGTAAGAATAAAGTATGAATGCTTGATTGTAAATCTACAACAATGGATAGTAACAGTTATGCTTATCTCAAAGTGGCTTGCATTACAGCTACATTAATATCATTATTGTTTTTTGTTTGCTTGTAATGTACTTGCACAAGTTTACATGCAGACCTTGTTTACAGTTTACATGTTATCCAAAAAAACCCCAAAACCCTCTGTGGAATAATAGTGGCAGGAATCCAGTAAAAATGTTGAATTAGTAGCAAGTCATTAGCTTGTTTGTTTGTTTATTTGAATGCACTGCAAACCTGAGGACAAAACACTTAATAAAAGTGGAGCTCACAGACACCCTTTGGCTGCTATAGCCCTGACTCCCTACCAGCAACATACTCGCAAGAATGAGCGTGGACTTCAGATCATCGAAACCGCTAAATACTCACAATGTGTCTTACAGCGTTAAGACGACTTTGTAAAAGAAACTTGCAGTAATCCGAAGACTTAAAAGATTGCAAGAAACCAACAAAAGACAGCTGCACAACTCGAGTGGCTTTGAGCTACGATAAGATCCGTTAATCAAATGATAAGCAGCTGGGTTGTTTTTCAAGGCTCCAATAGCACCTGTAATCAAAATATATTCACTTTGAAATTTTAACAATTTAACATAATCTTAACAGTTAGCAAGACAACGAGACAAGCATGTACTGTATAGATGAGTAAACAGTTATTCATCCGTTCAGAAAGAATAAAATATAAGCAATAGTTTATGTATTGTATGATTTGATTTTCTTTATTTTTATTATATATATACACATACAAAGCACACAGCCTAAGATGTAGTTCCCAAGTTCCAAGCTGCACTTCATCCACTGCTGACTGTATGGAAATGTCTATGTAATCTGGTAATGATCCACATAGCAGACAATGGACAGTACTAGTGATGCACTAATCATTCAGGGACTTCCCACAAGATTCAAAACTATAATTCAATAGCAGTCATTAGCTGCATGTGCATGGAAATTGCTGTGGTAAATTGTTGTGCGCACATAACTAATGTCAATAAAAGTTGTAGGCCCACCCTTTTGGAAGCATAAATTATCTTTTATCTTTGCATGGAGATTTTAAATAGTATGTTGGAGTTTGGAACAAGTAAAACATGGCAGTATATATGTATAACTGAAAGTCTGTGTATGCTGATTATCATGAATTACACAGGAATACGCATACAGGAGCATATGCAAGTTATTACATCATTAAATGGTGCAAGAGTGGCACTGAGCTACTGGATCCTTTAGATTAGAGCTCATTTTCTGTTTGAACCTTTTTAAATCTCAGTTTCTCTCTCACCCAAACCATGAAGGTGTTTCTTCAATTTTTAACCCACAGATGCGAAAGATTAGCTCACCACCTCAAGACCTGTGGTACAAAACCATTCTAAAAGGTTCTGTTCTTCATAATGAGTGCAAATTCTTGGGAATTAAAACTTCAGGTGAAATTTAATTATGATGTCCTAATCACTGAAAAACACATTAATGCAAGAATTCAGTTTTGTGTTGATTATTAGCACTCAGGTGGTTTTCCCTGAGGTTTCTTTAGATGCTTAGATATCCAAAATGAAATGATCACTGCAAATGGCAGACTATGCAACAGAAGGCTTGTTATTACAAATAAAAAATAAAGGAAACAGTTTTTTCTAATGTTTTTGTCATGTACTTTGCCTGAATTTGTGTATTATTGTAAAGTATATGTTAGATACTGAAAATGTTGGACAATTTTTACAAAATAAAATTTGATTATTGGATATACTGTTAATCAGGGGTGCCACTTGAGATTTTGGACCCTATGAAATGTTATCATATTGGGACCCCAACCCAAAACAGTCCAATTACGTTTCAAATATTTTAGGGCCCCTGTCACTCACGGGTCACATCCTAGGTCCCCCCCCCCCCCCCCCCACAGCACTGCTGCCGTTACAGTGTACTCTTAAATAAATGTGTCTGTCTACTCATCAAGTTTCACATCAAGGTTTGTTTCACCTTGACTGGGAAGTGCTGCATGGGTCTGTGAGTGAAATCTGAGGTGAGGTGTATTTATTAAACCATCCCTATCTCAAGAGGTATTGTGTTAAGTTAGGACAAGGAGAGAGGGGACTAAACCCGAATCACTTAGTGAAAGAAATCGGTATGCCTTTTCCACTTGTGTAGCAGTGGCTCTGCAGGCTCACTGCTGCTGCCCGTTTTCTTAGTTAACAATTACCCATCATGCATTGCTATTCACAGCCAAGGATTTATATATGCAGAAGTAAGAAATGTCGTCCCTCAGAATGTGTCCCTTTGGGCACGAAACACTTCAGTAAATATGTAAATTAAAAAAAACATCACCCAGCATGATGCGCGTGTTGCAAGTAGTCTAAATGAAGAAATTCATAATATCCTCATGATTTACTAAAAAAAACATCTTGAATGAGAATTTTTGGGCTGCTATGTTTTTGAAAGAAAAAAAAATTATCAGGCAGATATGGTGACAGTCACGTTCCTTAAAAACGTTACGATAAGGAACATAATTACATCAAACAATTACATACTTTGATAAATATATATATTTTTGGAAAATGTTTTAATGTTTTACTTGAATTTTAAAGATAAAAATGAAGCTTACATTGCTGAAGAAAGCCTTTCAGAAAAAGGTGGAATTATAGAGACCATTTGCTTAGGTTGACAACCTTTAACGTTCTGTGTGTAGGGCTGGAAATTCTGAATTGAATTAATAACAGTACAATAGAAAATCTTGAAAGTGATTGTCATAGTGATGTCTGATATTCTAGGCCACAGCTATCATCATTATATGTCATTACATGTGTTTCTTGAAAACCAATTAGACGATTCTCCAGACTATGACCAGCAACGTGTGCCAACCAATAGTTTATATAAGGTTCAATTATTAACAAAATGATAAGGAAAAGATGGAAACTAATTAGAAGCTAGTGAAGCCAGTGATTACAGAGAGCTTTTCCATTACTCTACCAGTCAGGAGGCCCCAATGTCTGTGTTGCAAACAGGTCAATGTAGAGGGCCTGAATTCACGTGAAAAAAGCAGGCACCCCTAATTGTGCATTCAAAGCCAAGGCTGCCAATTCCGCCTGAATGCATTCAAAAGTTCAGAACTCCAGAGACAATCCAGTGCTAATTCATGTACATGGCATGTAATTCAGAGAGGAAACAAAGAGCTGGATCTGCTAATTGGGCTCCACATTTCATCAAACGTCAGGAAAGCGCACTAAGGCACTGGATATTTTATGGGCAGCTGCACATTAGTAAAAAACCTCCTGACATGATTTAATTGACTTTCATGTCAAAGAATGGGGGGGCATGTCTGTATATAAATCAAGTTGTTTCAAAATTCTTGAAGATCATTTTATAAAAATTGAACCTTTATTGGTCTTGGTAAGTCTCCATCTTTAAATTCTCAGATTTTTTTCCATTCTACATGATCTTGATGTCTAATGTAAAAAGCATTAAAAAGAACGCTACACTAGAGGATAGACAATATGGTCTTCAGGGTTTGAGACACACCTTGTCAAAACATAGCTATCAAATCAACATGAAAATGCAATAGAAGTATTACACTGGAACTGTGTCCATAAATACACTTCATGCTATTTGATATCATACATGCATATATTTTAAATATCAAAACATTTCAAGCGATATAAAGTTAATGAAATACACATTATGTCAGACTTTCAGTGAGAGTCCCTGAATAAAGGACTTGATTTTTTGCATTGTCTAAACTGGTCCCTCAACTATGTAGCAGTTTATGTGATAAACTCCTTTTATCTTTTTTTTTCCTTTATCTTTCCTTTATCTTTTATTCAGGCATCATAGTTCAGTTGTCTCGGAAACATCATGTCCAAGCTTGTCCACCTTGTTGGACTGGTCTCATTGTACTCATGTTAGAACTGTGTATGTAACTCATACTTACCCATGAACTGATGCTTGGGTTAGTGTCACTCCAAAACTGACCTTCAGCCATCTGTGAAAACATTTTAAATACTAAAAATGACTGAAAGGGAGGGAGGCATAATTTTATTTTGCAATTGTTTAGCAGATGCGTACTGTATATTCAAAGCATTGTGAGGAAGTATCCCTGGACCAACTGGATTTAAAGGCCTTGCTCAGGGGTCCAATATTACTGGAACGGCTGGACGATTTGAAGCAGTGACCTTCTATTCAGACCCACAGAGTGCTAACCCTCAGAGCCACACATTGCCTCGTCATAATAAAGTATTCTATAGTATACTAGAGGCAGTGGATTCATAGAAAAATATGCTTCTCTTGTTGGTGTGTGTTGAGTAATGGTTGAGGAATTAGCATGAAAGCAAAGGCAGTGGAAAAAGTAAGCTGAGGTCTTACAAGGTTTCTTTTCTATGAAAGGCATATGCATGAATATCAATACAACTCAAATCAAAGTAACATGATTGAAATGTGGATCTATACAATTCCCCATGTAAACAGGAGAATTCATTATAGTACATAAATAATAATATCTATGATTGTGTATGTATTCTCCACTGGATTCCAAAATCTGGATTAGCCACACAATTACATAAGCAACTGTAAGCAATTGTGAATCTTACAATTTAATTACAAAAGCAACAGTCCTTGAGCTCTCTGACATTTAATGCCAAGCTTCAATCTTGTAATAAGCTGTTTAAAGAGAGTATTAGACGTTAAGAAAATCTCTGAGTAAGTCTGTCACAGCATTTTTAAAGTTGTATCATATTACTCAGAAGATGAAAAGATCTGCCTGTCCTGCCAAAGTAAACGGTTTGTCAAGCAGACGACAGGTTAAAAATTCTGCCATGCAGCTAAAATCAATATTTTTTTTTTTTTTGTTTTTCGCTAATTCGCAAAAAAAAAGACAAGATTCTATTGAGTAAACAAAATAAGTTCATGTAACAGAGAAGAATGTTTCTCCATCCTGGAGTTTGCTGCAAAGCGATTATGTAAAACTGAAAACACCGCATTTGGAAAGAAAGGTCTAATGAGACAAACCTTTTGGCCAAAAGACAAAGAGTCAGAGCCTATGAAAATTCAGCACAGAGCAAAGTCACTGCAGTCAAGTACAAGGCAAAGTCTCGGTCTGCTTTTCAACAAGAGCTGTGTAGCTTGTTAGGAGCAATTGGTCTGAATAACACACAGGTAAATAATCTGAATCTGGCTGAAAATTTGAGGCAGCTTTCAAACATTTGTTGTCCATCAATAATCTCATATGAGATATTTAAACGACTGAGGAAAGTAGTCAGTAAATGGCTGTAATGGACTGACATGCCATCAGGAGTTTGGCGGAGCCTTTTGTCCTTATGTTGCTTTGGCAGGCCCGAGCCTTTCTGTGACCCTCTGCGCCTATGCAGAGGGATGGATATATCAGACAGAGAAAATCAGGAAACACAGTAAGCTGGAAAACATAGAGCAAAAATTGATTTTGACAATGCAAGGCTTAATAAACACATTTATCATGGTGGCTGACTGGGCTGTTCTGTGTTCTCCCTGTGTTCTCCCTGTGTTCTCCCTGTGTTCGTGTATCCAAGTCACGCAGGTTCACCTGAGGCAGCAACTGCTGGGATGAGGAGTGAAAAATGCATGGATGGATTGACACGTCAGAAAAACTTGAGTTTTTTCAGTTTTTCCATATGCTTGTGACACGATGTAATATAAACCTAATCCACACACACACACACACACACACACACACACAAACACCTGTACTCATATTTTAGTGGGGACTCATCCATTCATTTATATGGGCAGAACCCTAATCCAAGCTATGAGAACCTTAACCCCTACCCAGCCCTAACCTTAACCATAAGTAAACAAACAAAATACAAGACTTTTGACAGTTTTAGTTATTTGGTCGCAAATACATATTTTTATAAACATTAAGATCATCATCATTGTGGGGACCGAAAAAATGTCCCCAAAAGTTTAAAAGTTGCAGATTTTTATCACATTTTGGGGAAATCTGGTCCCTACAATGTAATAATTACAAAAACAAACATCAAACAAACACACATATATAAATAATGTATGTATATATAAGTATTTGACATTTGCAGATATGGGTTCAAAAAAGGTTCCATGGATGGTCAGAGACTGAGTTTCTTGTGGACACCGGCATATGGGCGATGTGTCAGCTATATTTCTTAGAAGGTCCTCTGGGGATTCTGCTCATAATTCAGTAACACTTTTTTTCTTCATGTCTTTCTCTGGCTAAAGCAAATCTCATCGTTCTATTCTCACCAAAAGCTCAGATCCTTCCCTCTCCCTCCCTCTCCTCTCACACACTAGCCCTCGTGGTTTTCTCTGAAGGTTGCACTGTTAAACACCCAGCACACCTTTCTGAGCTCATTCATCTTCTTGCCATCTTTTTTCTTGTTTCTGTAATTGGACACATCAGTGATTTTTCAAACCACACAGTTACCAGCCTTCAAAATGAGGCCTCTTATGCAACAAATAGACACCGATACCACAGGAAACATGCTGCCAAAGGCAATATAAAGCAGAGGCAGACCACAACTGCAGCTCATGTAGCCAAACACTGAACATTTTCTGGCATATCATGGGATTGCCAGAAGCAAAAGGCACTCGCACTCTTCAATGTCAACCCAACCGCTTTCTGATTTCCGCCTGGATTTATATTTACTTTGGATTTTGGAAACCTCCAGCACCACCAGATGCTGAGCATAATTCAGCACTGGTGTTTTGTCGTAGCATCAGTAAAACAAACTCACAACTCATTTACATGCTTGTGTGATACAGAGACACGTTTTTAAATCAGAGATGAGAGACGGAGAGATTAGATGGAACTGTATTGATCCCCAGAGGGAAATTAGGATGTTACAGCAGCAAAAACGGGAACAGAAATAGGAAAAGGGGCAGAATAAATAAGGATATAATTAAAGGTAAAAATAAAAGTACAGATGTGAGTACAAATACATCAAAAGTACAGATGTGAATAAATTAAATGTACAGATGTGCAAACATATGAGATATTACCATAATGTGTCTGTGTTACAATGTAAGAAATCCTACATGCAGACAAAACATAACGGCCAAGGTGGACTGTCTGGCAGGGAGCTGGGAGGGAGCAAAAATGTGGACTGTCTGGCAGGGAGCTGGGAGGGAGCAAAAATG
>JAODLC010000113.1:9819708-9842046 GCA_026781145.1 Hippopotamyrus pictus
TGAGATTAATAGTTACATTTTATTGTTGAGGGGCAAAGACAGGGCTCCATACGCACATACACATTAAAAAAAAAAAACAAAAAAAAACCCCAAGAAAAGGGCACTTAAGGCATCCTGGAGGGAAGGGGCGGGTGCTCAAGCACCCTCCGCCCCCCCCCCTCTGCACGTGCCTGGTCTTATGGCCAGATTCTAGCCGCAACCATTTTTTCCCAGCAAGGTAAAGGGGAAAGGTTCCACATTTCGGAAGGTAAAAGATAAAAGATGACAAAAGATGACAAGCACCTTCAGATGGCAGTTCTGTGCATGATGACCCCATAATTAAGTGTAAAGGAAGCATGACACTAGAACAGTGTGGTTCTTTTGCCGCAGGAAAGGGTGCTGTATATATCAGGCGACCTGAGATGGAGATGGTGGCTTTGCAGAACTCACATAAATACCAGCGCTGCTGCTGCAGCACTAGGCGATCGCATGATCTGCAGAGCATAATCGAGAGAAGTGGATTCATGGAGTTTGTTTTGGAGCATCAAAAGCCCTACAGAAACACACACATTTCAAATCTGCTTCACAATACCATGGTTTTTTTGATCACATTTCATTTATTTTGACTGGCATGTTGGTGTCAATGTATTATGCCTCTGTTGTAGACTTTGGAAAACATTCAGTGGGCAAGCAAGCGATTCTGGTATGCTGGAAATGTTCTTTGCTACTTAGGATCGGTATTTAAACTATTCTTGATAATAATAAATCCATAGTAGTAGGCATGTCACATAGAAAGCTCTACCAACTGTGTTTTTACAATAGTGAGAACTATCAGGATTACATTTCGTCAGCCCAAGGCTGTAAATATCACTTGTAAGGTTAAGTGATCGTGCTAAACTTTTCACTTGGTCAGGATCTCGCAGACATGGCCCATCATTGCCGCTTCATCGCCGCTGTTAGAGCCACAGAGCATGATGAAAAGAATCTATCCATGTCTCCATGGCTACAAACAAAGGGAAAATATGAACTGACTGGACATGGGGGCAAAGTAACACTGTTGCCACTATCAGGTGCATAGAATACATACTGTAATATAGGTACACTATATAAATCATATAAGGACTTTTTTGAGACATAAAGGATCCTTCATTCCCTTTGCATTACGTTTCAGGTTTCAGTCTGTTGTTACTAAGACCAAACAGAAGAAGAATCTGTCTTCGGTTGGACCATTATGACACCTTAATCCATCTTCCCGCCACGACACCATACAGGACAGGAGCCTGGAGCTGTC
This sequence comes from Hippopotamyrus pictus, assembly GCA_026781145.1. NCBI lineage: Eukaryota > Metazoa > Chordata > Actinopteri > Osteoglossiformes > Mormyridae > Hippopotamyrus > Hippopotamyrus pictus. Next base: position 9,820,979 of record JAODLC010000113.1, read on the forward strand.
CCTAGAGCACAGGGGCTGAGCCCCCAGGATGGTGGGAACCCAGAAGGAGTAAAGGTGCTGCTCACTGAGCCAGAGCATCTCCTAAAAGGAGGATTCACAAGGAACTATTTATAAGTAAATTTTTCCTCTTGAAATAGTGGGTTGAGTAATATGATAATAATTATTATTGATCCCCATGGGGAAATTGTCTTCACACCTCCCTCAACTTGCTCTTTGTAGAGTAAGTTGTCTGCAAAGGGCAGCCACCCGTAGCAGCACCCAGGGAGCTGGGGGTTAAGGGCCTTGCTCAAGGACCCACAGACGTGCTGAGGTTGGGTTTGAACTGGTGACCTTCTGATTACAGGCACCCAGGCTTAGCCCACTGAGCCAATTAATTCTCAATATAATTATCCAGTAAGGCCTAGAATCCACTGTCCAAAATTAAATATGTTTCATGTTAGGAATCTGCTACCTTTAGTATTCTAACTGCAAATATAACCTTTGTCAAAGTAAACTTTGGGTGTCCCACTTTTGGCTAATTCTTCTAAGTCTAGCTCATACATCTTTCTGCACTTAAACACATGTGGCAGATAATATTGGATAAGAAGAGAATCTTTACTGTCAGTGCACACAGACTCAGTAGCACCTCAGCCAGCAGAACAGCATATGCAATACGAAATGTGAATTGCTCAGTGCTTGTTAAGCCCCACTAGTAAGTGGCTTTGGTGAAAGTCATCTGCCAAAAGAATACATGTTAATGTGAATCTAAGTACAGCCCCACAAAATTAGCACAATAGCACAGAAGTAAGACTTTGTGCACTTTGTGACAGTCACTTATCACTACTACACTTTACCACATAAGTGAACACCCTGATCCAAACTAGCGAGCTAGAAAAAGAAATGTAAATATTGGCTAAACTCAAAAGTGTGAAATAGTAACACCTGTTGGTCCACGTGAACTGCTTTTCTGAGGGCTGCTGGACCTCTTTCAGATTTTGAGGACACTACCCTTTGTAGAAAAGGTGCTCACCCCCCACCGCTGTGTTGTTGCACCAGACTTAGACTCCAGACTAATCCAGTCCTTGAAAAGGACACAGAGTCCATAGCTGCCAGAACCACAGGAAGGCACCTGATAGCCAGGCACAGATCCTACAGGAGGGCAGGCCGGCCGGAGGCAGCCAGTAGCAGGGCTGCCTCCTGCTGCCTCCCAGAGCATCTGCAGTGCCACTGCTGGCCCCTCGGTCCGGCTTCGTCCGTCGTGCAGTGGAGCTCCTAGTGTGATAGTGAAAGCCAGCAAAGACACGGCACGCGTCAGATGGAGCTAAACAAAGCTTTACATCCCACACTGAAGTAGAAATTACTTGTCTATTGTGCATATTTATATAGTTTTCCATATTTATATAATTTTGTGCACTTACACAACAATATTCAATGTGATCAATTAGGATCTAGTGCGTACTTACAGCTACACATTTTACAAAATGATTTTTATAAAATTCATCCTATTCATCCATCACAGATTCAGTAGGCTGTCTGATGAATATAAGAGTGGATTTCATGATTTATTAAGCTTGAGGTTTGAGAACCACGATATTTGTAATTGCCTGATGAATTTTTAATTTACGCAAAATGTGTGGTCTCTCTTTGCTTTTCTGTTTAAATTAAAATGATTAATGTTCATATGTCTGGAAAACAAAAATTAGTGACATATACCTGGCAGACCTGATCAAACATAGCCTTCAGTCTCTGTGGTATTGCTTGAATGCACAGTATATTCAAACCAGGTCCTTTTATTATGTGTGAATGGTGGACTTGTAGCAGAAAATGGATGAGGCATGGAAAAATGTTTGTGTTCATGTTGTGGCTTTTTTTGTTTAGACTTGTTTCGTTTTACAGACAAACGAGCCTTCTCTGTCCTTGTGCCACAGGTATCACCTAGTCCATGAACAACGTAGTGGATAAAGAAATACTGCCAGGCTTCAAAACATTACGCACGCCAGGATCAGAAAAGGAGTAGCCTTTCAGAATGAATGCTGCCTTCAATGTTCAACTAAATAATGACACGACCATTGAGTTTTAGTTTAAATACTAGAACTCGTGGCCATAGGTAGAAATTAGCGGGAGAACATTTTAAACTGAATTTGAGAAAACACTTCTTTACACGGCGTGTAATTAAAGTATGGGATAATCTTCCTGCTAGTGTAGCGCAAGCTAAAACCCTGGGTTCCCTTAAATCATAGCTAGATAAAATTTTAACAACTCTGAGAAATCAGTTAAGTTTTCCCCAAACGAGCTTGATGGGCCAAATAGCCCCCTCTCGTTTGTAAATTTCTTATGTTCTTATGTAGTTTAAAACAATAATGCATCTAAAAGTGCTATCAACTCTATAATGATTAACTCTATAACACTAATTTTGCTCATGTGAGTGTCAAAAGGGCTACACATTTCACTTTTTGGCGAATTAAGTCAATTTATTTAATATTTAATTAACTTTCTCTTTTCAAGAGATTGTTGACAAAACCAAGTTCTGTTTGTCAGCCAAATACACACGCATATGGAGTATATGCCTTATTTGTGTGTCATTTATTTCTTGTATTCTTCCAGTTCCAGGTGGTCTACTGTAGCTGCTACCAGTCTACTTAAAAATACCCAATTGACTTGTAGCCTTACCATGTTGCATCAGCCACCGTAGTTCATTTACTAACTACCGCTTGGTTTAGAGCTTTGTTGTGTTAGAGCCAGTGGCTCCTCGACGTTATTTTCATGGGAAGTGCATCTGAAGAGAATCAAGGCTGACACTTCCTTCATTCTGCTAGCTGCACAAAATAAAAACCGCACAAATTTCACAACAACTACTGGCAAAAATCGATGGACCGACCATGTACACACAGATGAAAATATTAGAACGAGCATATAACCATGCATTTCTGGGAACTAATTTAACTGTATGTTGTGGGTCAGATCTCCAGGTTTTTGGGCTGGAATACTGCCTCTGCTCTGTGGGCATGTTTAAAACAGTGCAATGCTGTGCGATTAGGGCAACTGGTATCTCTAAAAACTGCCCACTGAGAATGTGTATATGGTCCTGCAGTGGGCTGGCATCTCATCTAGGGTGTGCCCGATCCCACCTGGCATAGGCCCCAAGCCCACGACCAGGATGAAACATTAGAAGATGGGTAGATGTTGTAGGTTGAACAAAAAATGTCTCTCTCTCTGCAATAGGTTTGCCATGAGTCTGTCGTGCGAACACGTGATTACTAAGTGCGTGAAAGATTCGCTTTTCACTATAATACTGTATAAGTCCTTGTATTAAGAAGTGTCAAAAATCGAGAGCATAATCCTCAGCATCATGAAAACTGTTTCAGTGTTCCACGTCATATTTTGTTTTATGGTTCCTAAATTATATAGTAATAAATAATAGATTCTTCCGTATTGAACGTTTTCATCATTTTAATTAGTCCAAAAAATATTTTCAAGGAGACAAATTTCCCGAAATATCCAGTGGGTGGCGATACATCACAAATATTGGGAAGTCAACCACTGGGAGAGTTCAGACTTGGTCAGAGTCCGACCTGGACAGCCGTCAGCGATATGTATAGTCGCATAACATACATGTGTACTGGTGCTGCAGTGCATGGTCGTTATTCAGTCGAACAATTCTTCTGTTGATTAAAAAAAAAAACTTCCAGTCTACGATTGTGTATGGGTTTAAATCTTAGTAATAGTGTACAAGGTAGATTCCAATGAGCTGGTGTGTTGTCATCGGGATGCAGTAATTCGCATAAAGCGAGGTAAAACCCTGCGACGGATTTTTAATTTTTTATGTGCAAGAAATAAATGAAGACGGAGGAGTGAAGCCCTACATGGGTATGTCAGTTAGTTTGGCAGATGGTCTTACCCAGAGTGCATTGTTTTTATTCAGCCCCTCGTTTGTCTGTTGTAATTGGATCCCGACAGGGTAGTCCCACGCTCGCTGCCGCCTGTGTGTCCTCTTTCTGGCCCCCTCCCCATCTTACTCTGGTGACACGGTGACATCAGGATTATTTGTTATAGTCAAGACGTTTTATTGTGGACAACAACCGGAGATTTACAGATATATCAGGATTCGTTCTCTACTGCTTTTATACTCTACAGCATAGCAGGTAAGAACGGACTTAATTTAAAACATTATCCATGCAGTAAACCCCTTACTCTTTACATATGTCTCTTGGAACTCTTGAAAACGTTTTTTTTTTTTTTTTGTTTTGTTTTGTATTTTTTGCAAACCCTGTGGTGCCACTTGCGTCGAAAAATATATTGTAGGTGGATTGATTGTATAAGGAAGTAGCCTCCGTACAATTGGCAATCTCCGCTACGGCTGCTTCATGGGTAAACTTTGTCTGTGGATATAAATTGCTTATTACTAATCATTCAAGTATATTCAAGTATATTACCATTATCGTTAAAACGCATCTAAAGTGCCGTTACAGTAGGAGCTTGGGGTAGCTGTGGTTCTGCAATATTTGTCTGCTTCTTAATAATAAATAGGACCCAGTCTGACGTGTGTGTGCCATACTCCAGTAAATAAATGCATTTAAATTAAATACGGTTTTTAATTAAATTGACACGTTGCGACTGGTTTATCTCACCGTAATTTCAGATATTTAAAATTATACTTAAACTAGACGGGCACGATATAAAACTAGGAGACGAAAAAAAATACATCCCCAAACAATGGCATTAGTTCTGGGATGAAAAGGATTATTTCATTATAAGGCTTGGTGTCCTTACAATAATCGGGAGATCACGCAGCCAGCCTGCCGCGAAGATTTGGGTTCTTTGCGCTGAATTGCGTGCATGACATACTCATCACTCACTAGAACGTAATTACATTATGTTGACCCAAGTCTCCCGCGTCTGGCAGGACGGAAAGATCAATCAAGTTCAGAGAATGAACTGCAAAACACAAAATACAGTCTTCTTATATCCGTAGTGTTTCACCAAGGTTTTGGAGTGAAGTGATTGTGAAAAACGGCAAAACTCGATCGGCTGCTAAAATGTTACCGGAGAGAATTATACGGCGTTTGACCGATATTTTACGGACGAGAGAAACTGAGACGCATTCAGTATGCGTCCCGTTATCCCTGCTGCTGTTTACACACGCTCTAAATCCTATCGGAAACAGCACCCAAAATGGTTACATATCTCATTAATAAAATGAAACCACAATACAGACAGACCAGGAGTGTTTGATGAGCTGTAGTTTTATTTTTTTTTTTAGGGATGGTGCAGTCTTGCCAAGAAAAAAAATATTATAGTCAGCAGGACTGGGAAATTGCTTTAGGGGTCTTGTGGCATGTAATTTATAATCAGAATCCCGAAGGCAACAAGCCAGAAAAGCCTATCTTAAAATACTGGTAAAAGTATGGGTTTAATTGCAGCCTATGGCATTTGGAGTCCAACTACACGACCATTTTAGTTTTCCGTTATCAACTCTGGTTGCCTCCCAGTTAAAAAATGTGGTTGGGTGAAATGGTGTTTTTGAATTTCCCATACAGTGTATTTGTTAGTGTGAGTCCTGGGGGACCCCCTGCTTCATGCCCTCTGCTTCCAGGAGTAAAATCCAGGATCATTATGAACCATTACTCCATGAGAAGTTATGGTAGATGGATGGAGTTTGCTTGCAATGCAAATTGGTTTAACATTAAAAGAACAGAAGTGAAAGATTGTTATTGAAATTTGATTTTAGGGTGTAAAAGACTTTTAATTGCTACCAATCTTAAAACTACCCTAGACACATACAAATGTATCATTTTTTGGTTTAATTCTGAATCCCTTTGTAAGATTAGATGTTCTGGCAGGGGTGTTGCAACTGTATTGTAAAGCCTGGTGGTTGTGTCTAGGATAGTCTGTACTGTTAAGGGGTGGCCAGGGGTGACCCCCGCGCCCCGCCCCTCCCAGTCCGTAAGTCCACCCTCATGAATATAACTGCCCCCTGACGGCCATGGCAATAAAAAAATTCTGCAGGTGCAATTGCATGAAAAATGCATAAATATGCATTTGACAATGTATACAGAGTGTATTATTGCATAATTCTGTAGAACAGAAAATTACAAAACTGTTTATTTAAAAACTTCATGCCTTATTATTACACTGCAGGCACCTGTTGCAACTTTGTTTTAACATCCTGTAGTTCTCTGATACCCAAATGGCGTCATTTGTCATTCTGTCATCATGTTTATTTTGATGCTTCTGAAAGGCATCTAAACTGTAATTAACGATCACTCATAAAACAGTGACAAGCTGGGATCTCGGTCCTCGTCTGTTACTCTTCGCGGTTCTGCAATCCAGATAAAAAAGGCGATGCTTCCTTCCAGCTAGGCAGTCATAAGCATAAACCCCACAGCAATGCAGGTGCTGTGCTGCCTTGTTGATGCTGGGTGCTAGTGAAGCTGAGGGTTACAATTAAAGCATATAAACAAACTACACTGTGGAAAATTACATATACATACAGTACATGGACATTTAGAAAATAGTTTGTAGCTGGTTAAAATGGTAACACAGCTACAGTAATCAAGATGCATCCTAATCTGTGGAATGCTCTACAGAGATATTAAATGTTTTGATTATGGTAGAACAGCCATATTGTTCAGACTGTTATACATAAAAATGGACAAATACAAAAATGTAGCCATCCTGTAGGTGAACACACAGCTTGGGTAAGGTACAATGTTTAATCAATTTTTTTAACGTTCCACCGAACTTAACTTTGCCGATGATGCTGTGATCTTCTTGGAGTCAGTGGAGGCTCTGATCAGGGCTCTTGAGACTTGAGACTCAGCGAGGAGTCTTGAGTGTTTGGGTTTGCGATTGTTCTGGATCAAAATGAGATCCAGACCTTTAATCGCCTCTTGGGCGCAGCCATAAGCAGCGTGTCTGTCAGTAGAGTGAGTGTGTCAACTGCGTCGCGAGGTGGAAAGAGGTGTTTGACCTTCCTGATATCTCTGTAAGTCGATGAGGGTCCAAGTCTTTAGAATCCTGGTGCTCCTTGTTTTGCTGTACGGCTGTGAGACATGGATGCTATCAAGTGAGCCGAGATGAAGACTGGACTCCTTTGCTACTGTACCTCTTTGGAGAATCCTTGGGTACCGCTGGTTGCTAGAGGAGTCCTGAATGAGGCACATTACCTGCATTGTGAGGGAGCGTCAGTTACGGCACCACGACCATGTGGCGCGTCTCCCTGAGGGTGATCCGGCTCGCAGGATCCTCATTGCTGGGGACCTGAGCAGCTAGACCAGGCCAAGGGGACACCCATATAACACCTGGCTGCGGCAGATAGGTGGGCTTTTCTGGAGGGTGGGACTGGACCACGTGTCAGCCTGGGAGGTCACCAACCAGGATCCAAAGGTGTTGCATCGTGTGGTGGGCGTGGCAGCATGCTCTATCAGTGCATGCTCCCCAACCTGCCCTGACCTTTCTGGGTCTGCCTGGATGATTTCATGAAATAATCATGAATTAACTCAGCAGGTAGTTGAATAATGACCTGGAGCATGACCAGCTCGATACTGGCAAAGCATCACAACCATGATTTCACAGCTGAATCATTTAATATGGTTTTACTGGCATTAAAACAGAAATACTGGACCTATGAAACAAAATATGGGGATGTACCTGACTGAGAAACGTATTAAAATGTTATATGACATTTGAAGCAGGTTCATAGTGCAACTCATCTTTCTGTTAACATTTTTATATTACTACATTCTTATAGATCGTTTTCTTATTAGATCATTTCAGTTTCATGCATTTTTTAATTTGAATTTTTTAATTAAATATTTTATTTTCAAATGATATTTTTACTTTAAAGAAAGAGGCAAATTAAAAGTAAAATGCTTCATGCTTGAGATCATATCTGTCTAGTTAATTCCTTTGAAGTGGCCTTTTGTCTAGTTTCATAACATACATGCACGTGGGAAATGCTTTCAAGGCCCAATAGTAGTGTCTTTATACACAAGCAGAAAAAAGTAATTTTTAAACACAATTAAAAGAAAAATAATATTCTGTATATTATATTTGTGCAGGCTTAATTGTAATTTCGGTTTAATGGAAATATCTAACTTAGTAATTTTGCAACTATACAGTGATTGCAGTTCGGGGTAATACATAGCTTTTATTTATATGTAGATCTGAGAGGATATGGAAATATGGAGATTTCAGGAACATGTCTAACTATTCAGAAATTTGCCATTGCGCAGTAATGCTTAATGTCAGTTCAGTATAGTGAATTGTATATTGGTCTTCAAAGGAGGATAAGATGTCGGAAGTAGTGGGAAAATGATCAGAGGAAGACAGAAAGATCAGAAAGATCTCCGCATTTAATGACATTTCACATTTGGGTAAAGCATCTGGTGCCAGTGGGCTTACAATACCATGAATTGTACTGAATACGGTTTGAAAATGCCAAATCTGCAGTTTGGGGCCTCGTATCTGCGTTTCTTGCCTTGAGGTCTTGGATTGGCCGTAATCTCAGTGTATTCTTCGGCAGTCTGTGCCCCCCATGAATGGTCACCATGCTCGGTTGTGGCTCCGAACACAAGGAGACACGTTTATCTCTCTCCGTTACAGTTGATCTGCCGTGGCAGCTTCCATTCTTTGGATGGATGAAGATTCTAAAAGAATCTAATTGTGAAACTGAATAATTGAGGATAACCCTATACGGCTCCGCATCCATAATGGTCAAGTGTGTGAGGAAAGTTTGTCTAACGGCTTGTCTGCTTGAGTGGTAGGGCCACCCGCACATTGGGACTCTTTTCTGGTGAGGGGCAGATAACTACTGGCCAAGCGTCCAGCAAGCCCGAGCCTAGCGCACAACACAGCATGACTCTGTGACTCACCTTGAAGAAACTCAGAGTTCCTGTCACCCTTGGCTACATCGAGAGCATGAGGTTGAAAATGTAGCTCATTTGCGCCTTCAGCGTACAGCTGCATGCTGTTATAGCCATGAGTCTCAGTGCTGCGTTTTGGTGCTCGCACAAGCCTCTGAATTAATGATGACATACAGTCTATGAGCAAAATATCAAACAGTTTAAATAAATATATAAACCAACAAATAAATAAATCTCTCGGTCGAACAGCTAAGTAAATAAAGTTTCAGAGGTCTTAAAAACATAGCTGGGTTTGTTTCTTGCTTAGGTCTGTGCATACACGGTTGGCCTGCTCTTCTGTGGCTATGCAGTGACTTCCTCTGGGTATCTCCAGTTTCTCCCCGCAGTGCAAAGAGATGCACTTTAGATGAGCTGGTGTCTCTGAAGCTCCCAGAGTGAGTGTTTGTGCTAGTGAATGTGTGCCACTGATGGACCTAATCCTGTCCAGTGTGCCCCCTCCCTCATGCCCAGATACGCAGTTATGGAAAAGTATGGATGGATAGATAATATCTTCAGATATTTCTAAAGTTAACGTTATTCTATACTAATGTAATGTTTAATTTGATAGTGAAATCTGTGTTCTGATGTTCTTCCCATCGATCAGACCCTGCTAGGATGATGACACAGCTTCAGTGTCAGGGGTGGGAATATATTTGAGATGTAATTGTTCATTTTTCTAGTTGTTTGTTTAGAAAATGACATTTTTATTGGAATATCTACGCCGCAATGAGTTGGCACCCTGTCCTGGGTTATTCCCTGCCTTGTGCCCGGGGTTTTTTGGATAGGCTATGCAGACTGAGAATCTACACAGGACAAGCGTGTGTAGAAAATTTATGGATGCATGGAATATTATAATTCCGACAGATCCTAAAGCTCATCAACTAGAGTACTGTACTAAAGACACAAAGGTTGTGGGATCAAATGACTTGTAACCCTTCCCTCTATTGTATGTTGCTGTATGTTGTGCTGCTTACTATAGTATTAATCTAAAATAAGAAAAAAATCTAAAATAATAAGAAAAAAAAATACTTTTATACGTCAAAGCTTTATACAAAATAACAGAGGTTAGATCACCAAGCAGTTTTTGGTACTTTCCATAAATCTATCGATTTTCTGCTCCTTAGAGATTTTGTCCTCCACATGGGGGATGGGTTGCCATTGTTGTAAACAGGGCATGACAGCTTAATCTTTGCTGGAGAAACACAGCAATCAATTTAGTGTTTTAATTAGACCAGAGTGGTAGAATGTCCAGTCGCTCACCACTGGAGCTTTACCCAGGTCTACCCAGGGACCATCCCCAAAACATCACTGCTACTCAACCGGAGACTTCAACCACTTGATTTAAATGCAGACTATCAGCTAAACACTTGATTTACACCCTTGACAAAGAGCCTTCCCCAGCTAAGATAAGCTGTTGAAATTTTCGGCATTTGCATGCAATTGCATAGTAATGCCATGGTTTTAAAATATTTCATCTTCAGACAATAGCAGCATTGACAGGCATAAATACAAAGACCTTAAGAGTCACATTTAATTAATGGGCGAAATGACAAAAGGCACTCACATATGGCAAACATGAAGAATGTCTTTTACGCCCGTTAATATGGAGACCGTGTGTGGGAGAATGTGCATGGGCATAGTTCTTGAATGTATTCATTAACAGAACCTCACTGTTTTTTTTTTAATCCATGCTGACATCGCCACAAAGTTTTCTTCTTCGGTCTCTGTGGAGGTGCAGCACGATAAAACGCATTGCCTGGGACACAGTGAGCAGAGTAGGGTTAGAAAGGGGAATTCTGGTCTGGACAGAGTGGAGTAGCGCTATAGCCTTAACGTATTGCTGCCATGGTGAGAAGGAGCGGATCAATAAGGGAGGAGAACCGTGAGGGAGGGAGGGAGGGAGGGCGAGTGAGTGGTAGAACTGCTGCAGCCAGCAGTCCCTCAGCCCAAATTTAATTTCCTAGTGCGCTCTCAGATTCAAAGATGAAATAAGAGGGGGAGGAGCCAGTTCTGTAATGAAAGCTAGACAACATCTCCTGAAGATGGAATATTGGAGGGAGTTCAGAATTTGTTTTCACGTGAATCACAAGGAGAAGGCCAAAGATTGGGATCCCGAGGGCTCCTGATCCCTTAGCAGAAACATGTAGCGGTTCTTGGCCTGATGGAGCTGCGGAAGCGACGGGTTCCAAAGCAGTTCTGGCCGTATGGGTTCTCTGCATTAACACATTGCGAGAACTCCAAAGATACAACAAGCGTCTATGAGTATCGGCTCTTTCTGAACGGCTGCAGGTGCATCATGGGTATAAACCGTTTTCCTGTCAAGGCATAAAATTAACATTATCCCAAATATTGTTTTATTCTTATAATGTGGCTAATTAACCCTAAATGCTCTAAGTTACTTCATGACCTATACAAATGTAGAGTATGCCTCTCTGTTTTGAGTAGGCTTACTGAGTTGGTAAGTTTCCTTGAGAGCATGCTTGGGGGCAGTCACCACATTTCCTCAGGAAATTTTCAGTTTTGTATAAATTTGGCACATCTGAGAAACAACGTAGTGTGTCGTTTGCGAGGTGTGAAATTTAAATTCTGGTCACACGTGCTTTGACGCGCAGTGGAGAAGGAAGGACAACTCTTAAAAGGCTTCATAATCCCCTTGGGGGGATTCAAAAACAATGATCGGATCTTTTGACGCCATGAATGCTCCAATCCATAAATTTTCAAAATCCACAGGATTTTGAATTTCTTTCCAGAGAAACTAAGTTTAAGGAAGCATCTAACAGAGACTCAGCTTTCTCCACAAACCAGGACCGAAAATAATCACATACAAATACTCCCAGTACAGAACAGCATTTACTTTTGACGTGGCATTTTGACTTAATGAACCAGCCATCAGGGTCTGAGGGCAATCTGGGGCTTTGTAACACAGAGGCTTGCCTGCACTGGCTTTCATAGCTCTCTGTGAAAAACAGGGAGTGATAGATGTTTTGGGAGTGTGGCAGTTTTGGGGGAAGAAGCCCGTTACGTGCATGCAGCTGGTCGCAATAAGAATAGGTTTGCTGTTGGAGAAATAAATAAATGGAAATAAATAAATAAATAAAGAGAATCTGAGGTACATGTGCACAGCCGTGTGGGTCAGCATTATACTGACATATACTTTTTTATACTACATTAGACAGCAAAGCAGTAATTATTAATTGCTCTGATTTCCTGTGCATCTCATCTCTCTTTGTAGGATTTCTATCTTTATTATCTTTATATTTATTTGTTATCTTCTTCTTAATCCAAATAATTTTTCCTTGATGCCAAGACATGAGGAAAAAGATGTTGCCTGTTCTTTTAGCACAGAAACCATGTTTGCTGAGTCTGCAGCCTTTAAAATAGTTTGTCACCCAGTGCAACCATTTAGTCCTTGTGGAGGAAGAAGTGGGCCTCATACACTGGGACCTCATACACTGGAACCTCATACACTGGTACCTTTGTAATCCTGGGCTTTTGGATGTAGCGCTGCCAAAGCACAATACTGTACATTATCTCAAAATCCAGTCACACTGATAACTAATGGCTCAATATATGCAAAGTGGCTATTGTCATAAAAGCAAGAAGATGCAATTGGTTTAAAAATGTTCTTTTAGCTTCTTGGTATACTTTGGCCGAAATGCAGATTTTACACACCAAATTGCCACCTGTTTCAGGCGGCCTATGTCAGGACGCTCGATACACAGCCCCGGAGGATTTCTCCTCCTCAACAGCTAAATGCTCAAACTATTAAAAGGGCCCTACATTTTTCCTGGAATTGAGTTCCTGCGATAATGTTTACTGTGACAGACCGGTAGATTCCTGTGTACTAGGCTTTAAGCATACAGACGTACTGATAACTTGAGAAATGGCCCTTTCGAATTGTATTAGTGATTCTGTGACATATTGCTTAACTGCAGACATTTGGGGTTTTTTCCGCATTCAATCTTCAGATCATCCAGTAAGGTGATGTCTTTCTTTTGTCTGTATTGACCAAGTCCACTGTTTTCTTTCCTGAACATTCTTTACATTCTATCACTGTGATTTAATTTTCAGAATCCAAACAGAAGCACCCAGGGTGGAATAAATGATGCTTTACTAATGCTTAAACACATTGAAGCTGATGCTGTTTGGATGGAACTCTGTGTTTTAATAGTCAGCAGCTAAAGGCCCCGTGAAGTGGTCTAATTGCAATGGAAAGACCCCCATGGAGAGAGAGCAATATTAAAGAAATCTAAACCTAAGTGTTATATAATCAGAAACTGCCTGAGGGGGCATTAAAAGGAGGCTTTGTTTACCAAGAGATCATTTGCACTGATGGTCAAGCATTCCTACCTTCATTTATGCCAGATTGAGAAATAATATATTTCAAAAGAAAGTAAAAAATATGATATTCTTCCACATTGTAACTTTAAACACATTTGTCCTGCAATACAGTGGTATTTACTGTCCCTTTTCTCTACAACTCTGGCAGGGAGTGTGAAACAGGCAAATGACAAAACCCATAAAGCGGAAGAGTCGCTACCCGAGCCTGACACCTGTTTTCTAGTATTAGATGTGGTTCCCACCTGAAGTATTTGCTCTGTTTTTAAAGTGATAAACAAAAATGGTGTGTGACTAAGCCCTAATTCCGTTTTCCTCTGCCTCTCATTGTTACCACTCAGAATGATGCTATGATGAACTGCGATATACAAAGCTCACTATTTTGCACTTCTTGAAACCTCACTCAAAACAATGACTGACAGCTCCGTTGTAAACATTGACATGTAGCGTGTAGTACTGCTGTGTGGTATAGCGCGTTTCCTCTGGCACACAGGAATCAGGCTGCACCCGAGCCATATTGCGGAAAGACACGTGTCACTGCGCAATTCCGGCCCGTTTCGGTTTTCCACTGCAGAAGGGTCGGCTCGGTGACGGCGTTGCCGGGTTTGGAGAGCCGCAGCGATGTAAAACTGAAGTGATGCTTGTTTACTGTTCACACAGTGTACATCATGATTTATTGGTTGCTTATTTCCGCTAACACGTCTGTGAAAATCGGCATGATATTTTAGCATCAAACGCTAGCAGAATTAGCAGTAGCTTGCGTAAATTTGCCTTAAGAATTCATTCTGTGTGGCTGTTCTATAGTATCTTTTTAAGTAAGAAGTTGGAAATTTTTAAGTTCTAAGTTATCGGAAATGCATACTCATGTCACCTGCACTTTAAATACATAGTTCTGTCATCATATGCACATGTACAGTTTTAACCTTAAGATTATTTTCTATATTAGAACTTCTGTATTTCTCTATATTACGTATACATTTTAGTTATTGTAACTTTTTAGTTTATTGTAAGATTTTTAACTTGTCGCCTTATTCTTAATTCTGTTTTTGATTTGCACAGTCTAAGGGTTGTTCGGGGTGCATTTCACTACATGTTGTACTTGTATAACCATGTATGTGACGAATAAAGCATCTTGTATCTTGTATCCATACATATTGACACAGAACACCGGTATCACCGTGCATTTCGACCAGTCAGATGGTGGTGATGATGCAACCAGCTGGGATTGGTCAGGCTTTCAGCCCTGCTAAAAAGCAAGGCTGAGTCAGCGCGAGCATGGCTAGGATATGGCTAGGATGTGGCTAGGATACGGCTAGGATATGGCTAGGATACGGCTAGGATATGGCTAAGATAGGCTAGGATATGGCTAGGATACGGCTAGGATATGGCTAAGATATGGCTAAGATACAGCTAGGATATGGCTAGGATACAGCTAGGATACGGCTAGGATATGGCTAGGATACGACTAGGATATGGCTAGGATACGGCTAGGATATGGCTAAGATAGGCTAGGATATGGCTGGGATACGGCTAGGATATGGCTAAGATACGACTAGGATATGGCTAGTATATGGCTAAGATACAGCTAGGATATGGCTAGGATACAGCTAGAATATGGCTAAGATACAGCTAGGATATGGCTAGGATACAGCTAGGATATGGCTAGGATACGGCTAGGATACAGCTAGGATACAGCTAGGATATGGCTAAGATACAGCTAGGATATGGCTAGGATACAGCTAGGATATGGCTAGGATACGGCTAGGATACAGCTCACATAATTTACAATGGAAAAGCATCTCTTTGCGGTTTGGCTCCGGTACAGCTCGGTTCTCTAACAGTGTAAAAATGCCAGCCGCATGTGGTCTGCACAGCCCATGCTTCTCTTCCCTAGAAACACCTTGGTATCTTAGAGCTAGTAAAGCAGCTTCACAGACACACATCAGCCCTAGTAACCATTTAACAAGGACCTTGGAACAGGGTGAGCTCCTTTATCCTGATGCTGTCTATTGTGATCTCACTGCCAACCCACCACCTCCTGCAAGCTGCACTACACGCGGGGAGATCTGTACAGAATGAGTAATTGGGCAGGCTGTCGAACAAACACGAGTTTGCATGCTAATTCCAGTGTGACGGGAAAAAAAAACTTGTTCTAAGTTACGTTTTTGTTTTTCTACTTCGATTTGAACCACCGTTTTGCTTAAGTTCCGGATCATCGCACGTGAATATACAGTATAGATGTTCGGAATTTCTCTAAAGAAGCCATAATTGCAATAACTAACCAGACAATCAATCATTGATCAGCTCCTCATATCCAGTTTGATAACGTTCTGGTGATCTGCTGTTTTTCGGACAGAGTACTGGAACAAGGCAGCACTACCTCTTTTCAGCTCAGGCAAATGACATGGTGTTCCCCCTAGAATATTTTGATATGGTGTTAGGTAGTGATATTTTTTTGCAGACTAGCTTTCCATGAATGCCGTCCAACTTGAATAATAACTTTTATGAATGAACATACAGAACTTTTATGAATGAACAGAAAAATTAAGAGACCGCTCTATATTGTTAAACAAATCTGCATTTTTAAATCCTGGTTTAATCCTGGTTCTGCTGGCAGAAGGCTACGCTGAGTAGCAGGCTGCTTCCAGGCTCAAAATTTCTGACAGCAGTACACAAGAATAAGGTGAAGCAGGAGACACTGGGAAAGACCAAAAACCAGCCATGTAGAGGGCGGAAGCATCCAATGCCGGAGATGACCATTAACTTATCTGACAGTTTCTCATGACTCGGAGGATGACATCAAGTGACCTTCAAAAGGAATGGGAAACATTCCTTAGGACAGTTCGTACCAGGCTCCGAGAAGCAGGAATGAAGTCCCATAAAGCAAGGAAGAAGCCGTTCATCAATGAGAAACAGAGAAGAACCAGGCCGCAGTTTGCAAAACAATAATTAAAAAAATAATAATAATTCATAGACGCACACCCATAAATTGAAAAATGAGTGAAACAAAAAATTGCGCTGTGGTCTTTTAATTGTTTCCGTGGCTATAGATACCAGCTTCAGCACAAATTGTGTCATTATGGTGTTCCGTTGGACATTCTGTGAGATATTGCTTCTTTCTTCATTCTTTGCCAAAACATTTAGCAATATATTTATGACCTTTTCTTTGAACTGTCCACTGGAGATCCTAAGAAGTCTTTAAAGATCATGGAGTATTGCACTAATCTATAACAGGTTATAACCAAACTGCTCAGATTTGTAACCTTTGTGTAAGACAGGCCCAGAATTCAGTGTAATGATTGGTTAATTTGGTACACAATTTATGTCAATGTTTATACTGTTATAATGCCAGGATTCTAGTAGTTTGGTAAAACAAGTTACATTGTCATAAGAACAGGCATATGCATAGATACAAAACACCTGTTTCACCCTTCCTGCCAGGTTTTCTCCCTGATGATGCCTCCCTCCGTCGCGCAGGACACCATGGGTGGCAGGTAACTGCAGGAACATGACACATGATTTGACTGATTTGGCAAAAGGTTGTAGAAGGAGGCATGCTGAGAGAGAACTCAAATGTGGATGGGTAGGAGAGCTGGAGGCAGAAACCAAAACCAGGAAATAAAAACTAAACAACAAAAAGCCCAAAAGATCTGAACTGTGCTTATGGACATGTACAGAGAAAACTGGCAGAGGAAAGGAGAACAGGCTCATTGTGCTTTGGGATCAACAAGATTAAGACCCGATCAGCACTTGATGCACAGCATGTGCTGATAAAAAGTCCAGGTATCAACAGTGCAGGCACTGCCTTGTCTGAGCTACTGCAGTTTGCAGTCCACTTATTTTTCAAATGGTTATTTAACATTTTTCTTTTGTTATTCATAAATCTAGCAAAAGCAAGACATCAGCTCTTTAGAAGGGTATTCAACTGGATTTGATTAAACAATGGTTTCATGGTAAAAATGTGGTATTTCTACAACTGCATCATCAGTTCACAGACTTTCAAGCAGTACTTTAAATATGAATTATTAAAGTATATATAAGCATGTGTATTAATATAGGGATACTCTCAATGCTTTCAGGGCATGTAATACAACATAGACCATAAACTTGATCTCATCTGTATCGATATTCTAAAGCAAGTTACAGCTGTGAGAGGGGCAGTAATGCTGTAGATGTATGGCATCTAGGATCGTAGGCTGAGTGGCCTAAAATGTATGTGTACAAAAAAATACTTCTGTATATTTAGAGGACTGGGTTTCAGCAAGTTTGCCGCTAGCATTTATAGAGGGTGAAATGACTAACAGCAGAGACACTGTTGGGTTTGTGGACTGCGAAGAATCTTGCCATGATAGCATGCTGACAGCACGTATCACTCAAGCTGAGTCGTCAGCTTTCTAGTTAGAGAATAGGGTCTGGGGCAAGTTTATTTCTAATTAACTTTTTTGTCATGATTTTTATGCAAAAACCTCTTTTTATTAGAACAAAGTCTGGGGGAAACATATTTCCGCGAAGCACATCTTTTCTGTCTTGAAAGTTGCTGGTTTGTGGAGGTACGCAGAGATCAGCTGCTCATACTGAGTGTAAGTGGTACCGGAGCTTCCTCACTAACTATGCAGAAAGAAAGAAAGGAAACAGCCTCTTCCCTTATAGTCGTGGCCACGGATATCAGGCTCTACTAATCAAACGCTGGGACAGAAAGCCAGACAAGGTAACTTCCTCATCCTCACCTTAATTTCCTGCGGGATCAGAAGGGAAGGTGGGGAAAAGGACAAGTGGATGTCAGATGTGCTCAGACGGACCTGCTTCCCTCGCAGGTCAGACGTCTGGCAGGTGGGACATGGTGCAGCTTCTAAGACAGGCACTGAGTTCTCTCATAATAAATATTTAGGCTGATGTGATTATAATTGTAATGGGGGAAAGGTGTAATCCCACATTAATTCGGGTGTTCTCACTAATCATTAAATGACTGACATTACAGAGTTCCAGTGACAGTATTTTCACAAAGATCTCTCTAATAGAAATCATCTTATTTCATTAGGGATCTTTTCCTGAAGCCTCAATTAGTTAGTTAGTATACTAAGTACAGAAGTCCCATCTTGCAGCAATGACATCTGCTCTGTTTCATGCAAAGGGACAGTCTTTCCATTTCACTAAGCTGTCATATTATAAAGCAATGCCTTTGTATGTGCGGCACTTCGCGAATGAGCACTTCGCGATTACGTACTCATGACATTTCTCGTGATGTATTGTATACTGCACTCATACTCCTATAAGTCATTTTGGAAAAAAGCACCTGCCAGATCCTCTAAATGTAAATGAAATCACCACAATCATCAAGTACAGATAAGTGTTTATGTAAGTGTTTCTGATAGCCAAGAAATGTACTGATGTCTTCTTAGTCGAGGAGATCAAGGCACAATTATCTTAACACATAATGCTGCTTATCCTCTTCAGTGTCTAACACAGAGCAACGTAAATTACATTTTTGCTTTCTCGTTTTGTGTAATTGATAAAGAGTGTTATTTGCGAATAAAAGTACCAGGTTAAGAAAGTGTAGTTTTGCGTTCATGGGCTTGACAGTGGGAAGTGGAGTAATACATCGGGGTTAGGGTGTAGGGTTCAGCCGTTCTCTTCCCCTGCGTTTGGGAACTTGGAATGCAGTCTGTGTTTTTATGCCAGCAGTGTCACAGGGGAACAGCCCTTTCTCTGCAGTCTGTCACAGATCTTTGAAAGATAAAATATCATAAAACAGCACTCTCTCCCTGGACAGTTTTAGTGTGCAGTTTTTGAGCATTTAAGAGAGCTGGCCTTTTGGGTCAGAGCCCAAGTTCCACCATGGGAAGTTTATGCTGCATGGTCAGAACAGCTTTTCCGACATAAACAAATATTGCTGTTTAAAGGTGCCATAGAAGGCATTTTTTCTGCATTTTTAATTGTTCTCTGGTGTCTACATAGATGCTATGTGAACTTGGTTGAAAAACCACAAAGGTGGTTGTATTATTTTGCCCTAGAATGAAATAGGTAGTTTTCCCTTTTGTGGTGGGCTAATTAGTATGTTGATGATTTCTGATCTGATTGGCTGGTTCATATTGAGGCACCAACACCACAGTTACAGTTATGTGGTGTATAATGATGTTTCTGTGAGCATATACAATGGTGGTCCCAAAAAATTATAATAGAACTATACTGTTTACAATATTCTGTTCTGCACTTCTGTGTATTTTATTGTCTTCTTTTTTATTTTTTTACCTGTATTTTTGTATGCTTCTTTTGTTTCTGTAAAGCACATTGAATGACCCCTGTGTATGATAATGTGCTATATAAATAAACTTGCCTTGCATTTTGTCATTATTCTTTCTACTTTGCCACATGTAACTGAAATATTCCCACTTTGGCCTAGTAAAAATTTTACAGTAATAACTTTGTGTTTGACATAGAAACAAGAACATTGTAGTTGCTTCGCATCTCATTCAACTAATGATTTTATGATTCTAGCTTGGTTATCTAATTTTTATCAAGAACTTAAAACACCAAGCTGAGAAGCTCTTTGTAATCTGCTTGGACATCTGCTTTTATGTTATTTATTTATTTATTTATTTTACTTCAGCTTACATTAGATATTTGAACAGCTAGCAAGTTCTACAGGCAGCACAGAAGCCTCTTGTCAATGTCAGTATCACAGACTTTGTTTACTCTTCCCCTCCCAACCAGGGGGGTTCCACAAAGCAGAGGGGTATTCCATTAAAGTAGCTAAAGAAAGCCAGACTTTCCCAAAAAAGTCTGACTCAAACTAGCTCAATCTCTAAAATTAGCTTCATGTCGTTCCACTAACGCAGTTCAGCTTTAACTAATCAAGGCTTATACAAGACAGACATGCATAGACTCACTTAGTGCACACCTGAGATATTTAAAAAGTCCAGATGAATGGATGAACGATACAGATCGATCAAATAGGTCAGAAAATGAGAGCTGTATTTTTTCCTGCCGCAGAAGAAACGCTGCTGATGGAGCTGTATGAAAAATACAAAGATGTAATCGCTAAAAAGGCAATACTGTGGCCATAAATACAGCCAGGGAGTTGGTTTTTATTCTCTGCTTCCTGGTCTTGCTTTTACTCACAGCACCAACTACAGGGTTCCATTTTTTTAATATACTGTACAGACGCTCCTCTACTTACGAACTTTCAGTCATACCTAAGAAGAGCACAGTCAGTGCAAATTGTGTTCATTAGGCTCCTGCTTCCTGTCTGCAGCATCAATCTTTTTTCTAATTCCACCTATTACGACTTCTGGCCACTACTCCCACCGCACAGCAGTGTAGCGTGCGTACTCCCAGCATCCTAATTCTTAGTACTTATGTATTCCCCTAAAATGATTTTGAATAACGACTTACGGACAATTCAAGTTACGAATGGTCATTTGGACCGTAACTCGTTCATAAGTAGAGGGGCGTCTGTATATATATGTAAGACTCTCCCGCTAACTCAAACTAAAACGTCACCTAAAACAGAAAAACGCACTGTAGGTAAACACACACGAAGATTGTGGTCATAAAATCAAATATATAGGGGCATGGCATTTTGGCACTTTACACCTTTCAGGTTAACAAAATAATTCAGTGCGATAAGTAAGGGATAATGTACAGGCAGCCGGTAGTTATCGCAGAAATAAGCCCCGACAGTGTGATCAGGACTCGACGCGAAGCGGAGACCCTTGTATCACACTGAAGGGGCTTATTTCGCGATAACTACCGGCTGACTGTACATTATCCCGCTTATTACACGGCTACTTGCCACATAAGGAAAAAAACCGGACATGAATATGAATTTGAAACATTTTATTGGCATAT
>JAODLC010000113.1:9848586-9860231 GCA_026781145.1 Hippopotamyrus pictus
CTACGGCTGCTCATGCATGGAAAGGTAGGCCTGTGACCCTCACACTACGGCTGCTCATGCATGGAAAGGTAGGCCTGTGACCCTCACACTACGGCTGCTCATGCATGGAAAGGTAGGCCTGTGACCCTCACACTACGGCTGCTCATGCATGGAAAGGTAGGCCTGTGACCCTCACACTACGGCTGCTCATGCATGGAAAGGTAGGCCTGACTGGGAGCTCGTAAAGTCACAGAGTGATCCGCGCAACCACACGTTCATGTGTACGCGGGAGCTGCCTGACTTGCATGTGCACCTACGGAAGACCCTTAAAAAAAAGAAGGATCGTGAAGTTTGCTATATGTACAAATGGTACCGTTTGCCAGGATGATTTCTGAAGTTTCTCAGGGAAACGGAATCCTTGAAAAATTACATCTAACAGCCTCCAGTTACTGATGTTTGTAGTTATATCAGTACGTAAGTTATTTGTTCTGAATATGCTGTATGATGCAGTGATTGCAGGATTTTTGAGAGTCAAGGATTGCAATCGCATGGTAGCGATGGAAAAGTACATTAACTTTGTTTCTTTTATTTTTCTAATCTTCGCAGGAAGTTGGCAGTATTATAGGAAAGGTAAGCAACACTCCTTCACTTCTGCAACCAATTGCCATCCCCAGTTGTGTGCCTGAGTAGTTGCCTTGTGTTTTAATGTTGCTTTTGTGGGTCTTATTGACATCCATGGTAGTCAGTCTTAGAGGCTAGCTGTCACCGTCAGTATGAACCACATAGACTTTAGCGGTGCATAATATGGTACCTTTGTGTTCGTAAATATTATTTATTATTATTATCCATGCTGGTTTTAGTCTGGGGAGGTATTAGAGCGTAAAATCAGGGCGATCCACAAAAAAATCAACACAAAACAAAGACTGCAAGATACTCTAAGGTCATTCCGAAGGGTTTGTGTTCATCTGCGGCGCTACCCTCCTTACTTGCACAATCATTCAGTGTCTTCTCATAAAGCTGCCCTCTCTACTGATGCTGTCTCCAGAAATCAAAGCGCTATCCTGTTCAGAAACTTTCCTGCAAACAAGCATTGGCAATAAACCTTTTTAGAATTAAGAATTAGGCGATCAGTGGTCATTGTCAACACACCACACAGTGCGCAACAACGAAATACGTCCTCTGCATTTAACCCATAGGTGACTTTCGTGACATAGCAGGGGGCAGCTAATTCAGCGCCCGGGGAGCAGTGCTTGGGGGCGGTACCTTGCTCAGGGTACCTCAGAGGTGACTTGCTGGTGGGGGATTCGAACCTGAAATCTTTCGATTACAAGTGCGCTTCCCTAACCATCAAGCCACCACTGCCCACATAAGTTGTAAAATCAAAGATATGTGTTACCTCAAGGCAGTAATCAGGCAGAAAGCACTCTTCTAGTAAGGGTATGTTAATGCAAAAGAGCAGCAGGTCTTTGCAATGCAGATGAGCTGTCTGTGGACTTCATTGTTACTGCAGATGACCTCCAGAGGGACTGGGTGTAACCTACTTGCTACCTATTGAACGTCTCTTGTAAATGTGATTTTACGCTTCTTTCTAAAGCAGATAAGCAGACATCCCAGTGAGGGCAGGTGAAAACTCCCTGTGTGGATCCCCTAAGCGTGAAGAGTTTAAATAAACGTATCGTGATCCCACCAGCAGGATTGCTAACAGCAGGGTCACTGCCAGCAGATTTTTTCTAGTGTGAGCAAGTGGGTCTTTCTCACATGTGCAGTCTGACCTCTGTCTGAACCAAGAAAGTCTTGCCTCCAAAGCCAGGAACAGAGGGGAAAGCTTTGGCACCAAGAACATCCCAACACTCTCTTCAGACAGGTATTAGATAACAGTACAACAATACTGCAGGCGTGGGTGTAAATATAGAACACCTCTTCAGTGAAGGAAAGGAAGGCGTGAAAGAGGAGGCTCACTCAATCCTCTGACTGCTTGGCACATAAGACTAGTTTACTTGGTTTATAGAAGCCTTGGTCGAAACTATATAACGAGAGCAGTGATGTCAAAGCAGGCCACTGTGAGACTAGAGTTATGGCTCATTGCTGAAACACACACGACTCTATCATGCAACAGAGCAGAAGATTTCTCCAGCTCTGTAAAACGAAGCAGCACACTGGAGGGAATTACAAGCTGTTGATTTCAGGCACCCTCTTTTATCCTTCCTCATAAAAGGAGTCCTAACGGTACCATGCGTTCCCAAAACACGGAGCCGCTTAACAGAGCAGGGGTGCCGTTCACACGGGAAATCTAAGCTTAATTTAAGCTCTTTTATTCTATGGATGAAATGCTGTTTCAAACAAAGTACTTTTAACACACTGCAATTATTTTCTTTCCCAGAAAGGAGAGACAGTGAAAAGAATACGAGAAGAGGTAAGCTGTGTTCCATATTTATGATGCCCTCCTGCTCTCCCTGTACCCCTCCCACGGGGCCTACAGAGCGACACTCTTAATGTCTGCTGTTATGCGATATTTCTGTGTGTTTTAAAGTGCATGAATATGAAGGCTTATGTATGTAAATATCTCACTCACTGTTTTTGTCAAGGTGGATGGATGACCAAGAGTTCATTAACAATCACCAAGTGCTGCGAATCTTGCCTTTGCGTGCATTAATAACTCCGTGGATAGTTGAGCATTTTTATTGCTGTCAGGTGAATGTGCCACAACGCACAGTAAGTTGGGTTATTAAAATGTAGACAGTGTGGCAGCCTGTCACTGTGGTTTTCACAGAGCAGCGCACGCGTGAACATCTCCGAGGGAAGCTGTCCAGAGAGGGTCGTCACCATCACTGGTCCCACCGAGTGCGTTCTCAGAGCCTTCGCCATGATCACGCTAAAGCTGGAGGAGGTATCGTGTTTGGATTTGCACTGGGGGACATCTTAGAACTGGGGTTGCAGACGTGATTTAGAGCATCTCCTATTGGTTTCACTGTAAGAGAGTTGGGTAGTTCAGGTCCAGAGAGTAAAAGTCCAGGCCCCGATTTTGTTTCAACTAACCAGTTAAGTATGAAGACTGACAGTCAGAGGGTATTCAGTTGGTAGGCTGAAACAAAATCTCGGTCTGGATTTTTACTCTCTGAACCCAAAACTACCTATTTCTGAAATTTAATATGGATGACTTTAAAAACTCAAAATCAGTGACATCAATGTGCCTCTATATTGGTATTCCTTTGTTTTTGAGAAGCCTTTAGTCATTCTGGAATTTCAGACCAGCTGAACGGCATTTGTTAAACATCTGACTGTGATATTATTATTTTTTTTTGGGGGGGGGGGGGGTTGTTATGGTAACTGTTAGGCTGGCCCATGATATGACCTGCACTGAGCACCATACTTTGTGTGCTAAAATACATTCTATGTAGGTTTTAGCCAAATGTTACTTTGAGTAATATTTCATACTGATGAGATTTGCAAAAAACCCTGCAGCTTGTTCTCCTGTTTAATGTCACATGTTAATACTCATTCTTTACAGGCAGTTCAATACTTTCTCCAGTATGTCCAAACAAGTCCAGAATATTCATACGAATCAAAGGGATGCCTGTTCCATCAGCAGTGGCCTTTAAGAGGACAATTAATCAATCAGCTTTTTGCAGAAGATTCAGAAAAATGTCATTAAGAGGCTTTTAGGGCTTTTAGTGTTTTGTTCCTTTAAATATTTAGCAGACAGTTTTACTCAGATCAATAAACAGGGACCACAATTTCTTCCTTGAGAAAACAACAGAAAGCGAGATCTGAACTTGCAGATATTCAGGTTGCTTCACTGCTGCTTCTAAAAACAAACCAGGCTTTGAGCCATTGTCTTCTCCTTCCCCCCTTAACAGGACCTCACGTCGCTAGTAAACAGCGGCACGATAACCAGCAGACCTCCAGTCACTCTCCGGTTGGTCATTCCCACAAGCCAGTGCGGCTCGCTCATTGGCAAAGGCGGTTCAAAGATCAAGGAGATAAGAGAGGTGAGTAGGTTTGGTGCTTGCAGAAAATGCCCGTTTGGGTAAAAGTTCTGAAATAAGTTGTCCTATTTTAAGTGCCGTTGACAAATGGAGAGCTTCCTGTCTTCCGCCTTTGTTGCTGACAGAGCACCGGGGCCCAAATACAGGTTGCAGGTGACTTGCTGCCCAACTCAACAGAACGCGGGGTGACGGTATCTGGAACCCAAGATGCTGTCATCCAGTGCGTCAGACTGATCTGCACAGTCATTCTCGAGGTAGCCGCTTCCACTTCAGGCCACATCCATCCCTGAAAAAGTCACACCATCTCAATTCTGAGGTGCCACTTTAGACCAGGATAAAGCCTCTGTATTCTATGCCAAAAGCAATAGTTTTCTAATGCTTGTTACTGCGAAATGTGTTCAATATTTAATATATATCAATACTTAAATAAGATTAATAAGGACTCTTGCGCTTCATATCCAGTGCCTTGTTAGCTCAGATTCGCCAGTTGGAGTGGGCTTCATTGGGCTTCATTAGGCTTCATTAGACTTCATCGCCCCGAGGTACAGCTACCTGCCTGTACATTCAGTGGGGCCTCAGTGATACAGAGAGGCTGCTCACACAGGAACCCATTCATTGTTAAAAACCCAAGCTCCCTCCATTATTATTAGAGGAGTGTTATTTTATTTCCAGCATGTTAAATATGTGCCTTTAATCAATTTGCATTCCCATTTTATAGCTGTGATATATGTGGTTCTTAATGTCTGTCATCCAATATACTTTTACTCCTGGATGTGCTGTAATTGCTTGTTTCTCTGCTCTGCCTTACTGACAGAAATATATGTGTATTTGTGTTTTAATCGGCCCAACCGTGTTTTGGTACTACAGTCACCACCGAAGGGCGCTACCATTCCGTATTGGCCAGGCCCAACCCCAGGAGCTGTGCTCCTTGCCAGGAATCAGGTGAGCATACTAGCCAGAGGTGTGACTGCAAAAACAGTATCTGAAGGGCAACTTATAGTCTTATGTCTCCCTATTGTGCTGTCAGTGTGATGTGTGAAGTAATATTGTGGCAGTATTAAATTCTGACCATTTTTTCACTTATGATTTAATTTAAAAATAGAAAACTGTCTTGGAAGTAATTTAATGTTACAGTGAAGGTCTTGACATTAAAATATGACTTTAACATCAGAAGATAATTCAATACTTAAAGTAAAGTCATGACTTCTATTGTTCCATGGTTCTGTAGGCTTCCGAGTTTGGATCGCATCCACTGTATTCTCTGACCCAAGGTGCAGTCGACCTACAGCAAGTAGGTATTAGCTGGGCATGACTTCTGTCCTCCATTTCCCCAGCCATTGAGACAGCAAGGTAGCCCGCAGACAACTTTTCATGTTGATGTTTTGGGCAAAAGGTAAAGCACACTCCACATACAGATGAGTGTCAGCTCTTACTCCTGAGCGACACGTGGACTACTTCTTGGGTGCCCCCAGCATTTATCATCTCATAATACCCAGAATGCCAAAGGGCTACAGCTACCATTAAAGGGTGACACGTCCTGGGGCGGCACTCTGCCGCGTGTGTAACGCCCACGTCCCGCCGCGTGTGTAACGCCCACGTCCCGGGGCGACACTCTGCTGCGTGTGTAACGCCCATTCTGTTACATGGTGAGTATGCACAGCACCATGAAATGCATTCGCCCCGGCTCTGGGTTTTTGCAAATGTACATATTTTTGATTGTTAGTGTTATCAGATCTTCCAATAAAACTGGACATTGGCTAGAAGGGAAAAAAAACACAAAGCTCCTCCCTGTGGAGAATCTAATAACTCCGTTAGATGCAATAACCTATACAGCAGTGAACACATCCCATTATTCCTTGTTGCTTATCAGTCTTTTTTCCCAGTTCCTCCAAACTTCCTTTTAATGGCATCCTTGGGTTTATGAGCATGAGCTGCTAATTTTAGGAATTACATCTCAGTTAGGTCTGCTCTTTGACTTGATTTAATTCAGCTGTTGTTCAGCTGTTCTGGTGTGAGTTTGCTTCAGCTTCTCCAGTATAATCAGAGGTGGATAGTTCAGGTGCAGAAAGTAAAAATCAGGACCAAGATGTTTCAACCACCCAGTTCAGTACTCTGGCACCGCTCATTTCTGTGGCCACTCTTTATACTCAACAGCTGCTTTTCTGCAGGCTTCAACTTTATTACTCTTACTTTTCAGGGGTTCCACATTTGCTGCTTTTCCCCAAAGTCCTTCTGAGACATAAACACTGGCTTCTCACCACATTTGATTAACCTGGGAGCGAAACCTCCCCACTACTAGATGTCTGATTATCTTGCACAGCAAAGAAATGAAAGTGCGGAATATCAATGTCATGTTTTCTCTCAGAATTTATGTATTATTACACCCAAGGAAAAGATCTGACCACAATCAATGCTATCAACATGCAAAAATACAAAAATACTGGAAATAAGAAAATAAGAAACAGTGGAGCAAACATTTTATGTTTTTATATATATATATATATATATATATATTTTTTTTTTTTTTTTTTTCCCCACACACACACACTGTATATCTACCTGGAAACTGGGTGGCATTGTATGTGAATGTATAAATTATATTTAGTAGTAAGGAACCTAAATGCACAGAATTGCTGTATATAAATAGCATCCTTTTCTCGCAGGCCTATACTGTACAGAACCAATATGGCATTCCACACTCTGAGGTAAGGGACATGGCTCTAGCCATTAGTAATGTTCATTAGTTATGTGTTGCTCTTATAACTTCTCCCATGAACTGCTGTAATTGATCATTTACTTGTGACTTTCTTAGCTGGCCAAACTGCACCAGCTGTCCATGCACCAAAACCTCGGGGCAGTGGGGCTGCCTGGCACTCCTGCTCTAACTGGTACGCACCCACCCACCCATGCAGTGTGAGATAAGTAGCAGGCGGCTAACCAGCTGTGTCACTGATTATGTTTATTTTACCATAATTGTGTTGACTAGCTTGTTTGTTCAATGAATAAGCGTTGGCATAAGAGATTAAAATGGGAATTCGGATTTTACACAGAGGATTAAGCAAATTGTGTTAATTTCTCCATTTACACATAAATGATTTCAACACTGGAGTTGTGTAATTTTACCAATTTTCATCTTTTTCTCAAGCTATATAAAAAAAAATACAAATAAAGATTTATTCATCTATCCAGTTCAGCTGTTGCAGGTTTCTACATAATAGTAGAGATAGGCAAGAAATGTATGGGGTATATTGTGGCTGCTCTCATGTCACCCATGAAGTTTCATGGACAAAGAATTGACTATTCATGGTTAAATTAAAATAACTTAAAAAAAGAGACCAGTGGGTTTGAAAGTTCAATTCAGAGCCTGAATCAAGACTTTGTTTTGAAGGTTTTTTTGCTTCTGTCACTGGCCATTTCAGATTTTTTACACAATAAAGTAATAAAATATTAATAAATATGCGCAGTTCCTTGTCTAAACACGTTTTTCTGATGGGAAGGGTAATTCTTCACAAAGATTAATTATAGATAAAATAAGAATAAAGATTATTCATGCAGCGTTATTTAATGCTGATGTATAAAACCCGAAGTGGAATGTATTTTATTTTAGTAAGTAATGCAGCCACATATTTAGGCATGCAAGAAGCATGAAACATTCATGTCAGGTCATATGTCAGGCGTGCAGGACAAAACAAGCCCCTTATTGTTTGCCATTGTTTATGGCTTTCTTTCAAAACACTGAATTGAATGTGCAGTAAAATGACTGATCTGTCAAGACTGTGGCTCCATTTTGTACGGCGAACAAGTACATGATGTCACTGATAAAGACGTATACAATGATGTATTAACAATGACTGCTTTCCTGGGTTTTCACTGCAGAGTAAGCTTTATTTGAACTCTTTTACTCTTCCATTAGGAATTGAGTCCAACTGCCAGACCTCATCCCAAGAGCTACTCATTCCCAATGATGTAAGTGGAGGCAGAAATGATACTAAATGCTTTCAGACACAAACTGTAGAAGCCATAATATTTTGAAGCCTGGTGAGCTGATGCTGGCTCCTAAGTGCCCTTTAAGACTGTCGAAGAAGCTATTAGACCAGCCCTACAATACAGTACTTAAGAATCTATATTTGGGCTTACACATACAATGCATGAGAACTACTGGTCAGCGTAGGTTGTGTTCTTACCTGACACGGTGATATCAGCTTCTGGGAGAGCATTCAACTCTGAGCTGATCATTTTCTGGGTGCAGTTGAACGTGGCTGAAAATAAACTGGCTTCCAAGAAGGTACTGTTGTTTTTTCTCTTCCTTTTTACAAAGCAGGCCAGTCACACAGTCCTGTATTGTCACCTAAAAGGAAAACGGAATAATTATAATATGGGAGAACGAGCATTCCTGATTTTTTTTTTACCTGATTGACCAGTATATTTAATTTACTTATGGCTCACACTGCACCATATTGCCCCTCTGCATCAGGAGATGCTACTAAACAAATCACACTGATACTCTGAGTTAGGATTCAGGACCCCTTACAGAAATGCCTCTTGACGGGCAACATTGACATGTCACCATTTTTAAGGATCTCTACAGGCATCACCACCACCATGCATGACATCAGCACTATTGCTGTGTGGTATGTCCCAGCAATTGCTTTCCTCAGCACAGGGAAGGTAGCTTTTAATATGCGAAACACAGGCAGCAGAAACCTGTGCAGCACAGTTGCGGGAAAAAGGACCGGACGTGGAAGCCTGAAGAGTGTCGAGAAGCATGCACAGTTCCATTAAATGTTCATTTTTGGGGGGGGGGGGCGCTTTATCAAGAAGGGGTGATGATGCATACGGCCCGCAAGCTCTTTCAAAGTGAAACTGCGGCGGGAACCAGAAATAGGTCAGTTTTCATACAGTGTTTTCTGCTGTAAAACCAAATACAGAAACCAAGCATATGGAACAAGACATTTGTGCAAAAAATGACATTTTGAGATTACAGAATAAAATTGCTATATAGGTACCCAGCGCCATGAGACGGTACACCTTGTACCCGGTATGGGAACGAGTGGGATGGCTGGCGTGAGATATGCTTTGCTACTCAGTGCTGCCCTCATCAGGTCATTCTAAATAGTCATGTGCTCTTTAAGCAATGTCCAGGGCCAAAGATAGCCTGCAGGGTCACAGAGGCCAGTCTGCCATAGTGCATGCCACTGATTTCTGAGGAAAGGAATGCTCTGTTTATGAAGCACGGGGGGAGGTCTGGGGTCAGGCTGGCGACACCTCCAGTCTGGCGATGCTCCGTCACTGCCACGGCCTGCTCGCGTTCCCCTTTGCAGCATTGCTCTGACAATAGCCCCCCCAGATGGCCCCTCTGGTACTAACTCAGTTGCTAATCTGGGCCAGAATAGCTAACCAGTGGCTTTGCAGCCATCTCATCCGCGACAATATTACACAGACTCTGCACATCAAAGGAGTATCTTAAAGGCATCCAGATGCTCTATACAGGTGCGTGCGACTAAATAAACGTTGGATAACAAGTGTAAGAGGACTTTCCCATGCCAGTAGAAGAAACAGGTGATATTAGATCATGATTATACATAAGATTAAAAAGCATACTGCTTATCCAGTGGTTTCAGTGGGTTTTTTTGATAACTGGACTTCATTAGTAACTGGTAGTTATTGGTAGGTAATTTTAAAACCCTAGGAGCAATTCCACTGTATCGGAAAACTTTACTTGATACACTCTATGGTCAAAAGTATTGGGACACCTGGCCATTACACTACAAGAACTTTTATGACACCCCATAGGCATCAGTATGGAGTTGGTTCCCCCTTTGCAGCTATAACAGCTGCCACTCTTCTGGGAAGGCTTTCCACGGGATTTTGGAGTGTGTCTGTAGATATTTTTGCCCATTCATCCAGAAGCGCATTTGTGAGGTCAGGCACTGATGTTGGACATGAAGGCCTGGCTCACAATCTCCGTTCTAGTTCAACCCAAGCATGTTTGATAGGGTTGAGGTCAGGGCTCTGTGTGAGCCAGTCAAGTTCTTCCACACCAAACTCACCCAACCCTGTCTTCACAGACCTTGCTTTGTGCACTGGGGCACAGTCATGCTGAAACAGAAAAGGGGCGTCCCCAAACGGTTCCCAGAATGTTGGAATCATAGAATTGTCCGAAATGTCTTGGTATGCTGAAGCATTAAGAGTTCTCTTCACTGGAACTAAGGGGCCAAGACCAACCCCTGAAAAACAACCCCATACCATTATCCCTCCTCCACCAAACCTGACAGTTGGCATAATGCAGTCAGGCAGATAATGTTCTCCTGGCATTCGCCAAACCCAAACTCATCCATCAGACAGCCAGACATAGTATGATTCGGCACTCCACAGAACACGTGCCCACTGCTTCAGTCCAGTGGTGTGTGCATTACCCCAGGGTTTCTCAACCCGGTCCTTACAGGCCCTCAGACGGTCCACGTTTTTGCTCTTTCACAATTGCCAGGGAATTAGGAGAGAGCAAACACTGCATTACACTACTCCATCCAGCGCTTGGCATCATGCTTGGTGATATGAGGCTTGCATGCAGCTGTTCAGCCATTGAAGGCCATTCCATGGCACAGTTTTCTATGCTGGGGTTAATGCCAGGGGAAGTTTGTAACTCTGCAGTTACTGAGTCGACAGACTTTTATGCACTGCGCCCCCCCCCCGCTGTGTTACTTTATGTGGTCTCCCACTTCGTGACTGAGTTTTGTTGTGCGAAGGTGGCATCCTATGATAGTAAAATGCTTAGCTTCACTAAGCTCTTCTGAATGACCCATTCTTTCAAAAATGTCTGTAAACCTTATTGTATGGCTAGGTGCTTGATTTTATATACCTGTGGCAATGGGTAGAAATTAAACACCTGAATTCAGTGATTGAGAGGTGTGTCCCAATACTTTTGTCCATATACAGTGAGGTCAATAAGTATTTGATCACCCTGTGATTTTGCAAGTTCTCTTACTTAGAAATCATGGCGGGGTCTACAATTTTCAGCATAGGTGCATTTCCACTGTGAGAGACGGAATCTAAAAAGAAAAATCCGGAAACCACACTGTATGATTTTTTAACAATTTATTTGCGAATTACTGTGTCAAATAAGTATTTGATCACTTGAGTCAAAAAAATTTAGTATTTGGTACAGAAGCCTTTGTTAACAATTACAGAGGTCAAACGTTTCCTGTGGTTCTTCACCAGGTTTGGACACACTGCAGGAGGGATTTTGGCCCACTCCTCCATACAGATCTGTTAGCTGTCATAAAGACACCTGTGCACCCCACAATCAGCCAAAGTCTAAGTAGCAACATGGGCAAAACCAAAGAGCTGTCAAAAGACACAAGAGACAAAGTTGTAGACCTTCACAAAGCTGGAAAGGGCTACGGGGCAATTGCCAAGCAGCTTGGTGAAAAAAGAACAACCGTTGGAGCAATTAGAAAATGGAAGAGGCTAATGATGACTGTCAATGTCCCTCAGACTGGGACCCCACGGAAGATCTCTTCTCGTGGGGTATCAATGATGCTAAGAATGGTGAAGAATCAGCCCAGAACTACACGGGAGGAGCTGGTCAATGCCGTGAAGAGAACTGGGACCATCGTTTGCAAGGCTACTATCAGTAATACACTAAGACGTCATGGTTTAAAATCTTGCATCGCACGGAAG
>JAODLC010000113.1:9865192-9879831 GCA_026781145.1 Hippopotamyrus pictus
GGGGGACATGAGCACCGCTCTGCTGTTTACCAGACCTGCTTAGCAAGAAAAAAATCGAGTAAAAGGCTTCACTCATGCTGTGAGAACATGTCTGCAGCTATACTTCACAGCTATACT
The DNA here is from genome assembly GCA_026781145.1 of Hippopotamyrus pictus. Taxonomy (NCBI): domain Eukaryota; kingdom Metazoa; phylum Chordata; class Actinopteri; order Osteoglossiformes; family Mormyridae; genus Hippopotamyrus; species Hippopotamyrus pictus. The sequence continues at coordinate 9,865,310 of JAODLC010000113.1, forward strand.
TAGCTCCAGGTAAGCGACATGCTCAGGTCCTTGGGAGCTGAACTGCCAGTCATACCAAGAATCGTACTGTCATACGTTCACATGATTTTGTCTCTTTACGTGCACATACAGTGGCACATTACAAGATGGCAGCTGGGAATCCTTCAGCTCTAATATAGCGCCCCCTACTGTTATTTATGTGGTATGGCAGCATGTTGATTGTTGTGGCAGACAAACCCCGAATATGGAAATAAGTCCTGCAGCTTGGCTTGTGTATCACAATGAAAGACAACTGAACTGAGGGGAAAATCCTTATTGCATGAAATGCAATCGATTTAAAGACCCAGGTGTGTAAATGTGGGTTAGGATGCTGTGTCTGTGATCAAAAGGCCAAATCCTGTGAGATCACTAGAGTGATGTCACCGTTGAGCCCTCAAGCAAGTCCCTTAACGCAATCGCTGCAGGGACTGGTCGACTCTGCTTTCTCAGCTGCATGTTGCTTTGGATAAAAGAATCTTCTAAATAAGTTTAAGTGTTTCCTGGTGACGATTATGTAATGCTGATCTGAAAGCAATTGATGGTGTTTATAGTGAAATTACAAGGTAACTACAAGGATTTTTCTGGAGGAGAAAGTGAAGGATCACGGGCTGCCGGCACCGCCCCCACAGCCGAAATGCTGCAGTCGTTCCACTCAGAGGAAGTATGACAAATTCTTTCGTGACACAAGCTTGTGAGTTTGGGAGAAGCTGCATAACATGAGCCTTGCAAGTAAACAGTTCAATCTGTGAATCAGTGCTGTTCTAATGTAGACCTGCCAACTGAGGGGATGGGAAGTCTGTGCTGCCACAACAAGCACCTGAGACGAGAGCAATAAACCAAAAGATTATTCAGATCTAAATATTTATTTATTCACATTTTCTTGGGCGCAGCCTTTCTCAGAGTGAAAACGGGAAACAGCAGCAGTATAACCAATAACTATTTTGTTACAAGACACTTTGCTCTCGTGAACTTTGCTTCCTACTGCTACGCAATATAACGTGGCTCCATGAAGATGCATTTTGACACAGGTGCAGGCGACAAAAATGCCGGACACATGCAGAAGACACAGAGGCCCAACTTCCCTGTCATCACAGCAGTTTGTCTGACTGACAACCTGTTTACAACTTGAATGTCCCCAGATCCATTTTTTATTGAATTTTACAAGAGCTTATGCCATAATACACTCAGTGACAAAAAGAAGTTAAGTACCCAGACTGCCAGAGTGGTGGAAAGAAAATAAACCTGCACGTGACGAAAGGTCATGTGATTATCACAATGATTATAGTATCAGATCAAACGGACAACACAGTTAGCAGTATGGGCACACTGCTGCCCCACCAGGCCTGGAGACATGCGGCGATACGGTGCGGAAGGTAAGTCGGCCCACAGCTGTTGTGACTGGCCCTCAAGATCCTGCAGATTGGAACTGGGTCTGAGTTGATCCCACACCTGTTCGATTGGGGAAAGATCGGCGGACCTGGCTGGGCACAGGAGGACCGCAACATGATGCAGGCAGTCCATAGACACACGTGTGTGGACGGGCATTGTCTCATTGAAAGACTGTACCAGGGTGCTGTCTCAGGAGGGGTAAGACAGGATGTCACTGACGTAGCGCTGTGCCATCAGGGTCCCCCAAATCACTACCAGAGATGACCTGAAGTCATACCCTATGGCTCCCCACACCATGATGTCATACCCTATGGCTCCCCACACCATGATGTCATACCCAATGACTCCCCACACCATGATGTCATACCCTATGGCTCCCCACACCATGATGTCATGCCCAATGACTCCCCACACCATGATGTCATACCCTATGGCTCCCCACACCATGATGCCAGGAGGAACGCCGGGGTGTCTCTCCACAACCTTGGCAGGATTGGTCCACTCCCCTCGGTCCTGCCATACACACACACAACGGTCATCCGTGGTAACGCTGAACATGGTACGACGGCACTCATCATCAGTCCATGCCTCCCGGTTACAGCACCACTCCAAACGCAGCCGTGCTGGTATTAATGGCAGCCTACGCATGGGACGGTGAACCCGTAGTCCATCTGATGCCAGTCATAGAAACACGGTGCGGGATGGTATGGGGTCCAATACCTGTGTCCGAATGACAGGTGCAGATGTCATGAGGTTCTGTAATGCTTAGTGCACAATATGACGATCCTCCCTTGGTGTGGTCTGTCTTGGGTGACCGGAACTTTCACAAACATGTGTGTGCCTTCATGTGCCCATTGGTTCCAACATCGTGGGTATCAGGCGACTGTGACATCTGCATGCCCCACATGCCGGGCAATTGCGCGATACGACCCCCCAGCCTCATGCAAACCCACAATGCGACACCTGTCAAACTCCATCAAGTGCTGGTAATGCTGTCTAATGCTTCTACGAGGTGTCCTCTGTGTCCGGTGACTAGACGTGCCAGCTCCTTGCAAATCGAATCACTTACATACCCATTGCTCATCTGCACATGTACTAAATTACATCCAAATCAGACCATTACTTCTGGGTGCTTAACTTTGTTTGTCAGTGGGTGTATTTGTACATACACGGAGGTGCCCAAATTTGTACGTTGTACAGAAACGGCAGCATGGTTTACACTGCCCTCTAGTGGCAGAAGCGGAGGTTTCTTCAGAAAATTTTAACACCAAGCGTCCCAAAATACTGCAGCGTGTTCTTGAAGCCCTTAATCTTATAACACCTTTGATTTAGCTAGATTACAACGCTGGAATATTTTGTGTCTGGTATTGGAAATTAAATCATTAAAGATAGCATTTTCTCATGTTTTATTCTGAAATGGCCAGGCAGTATGAATTTCGATCTATAAATTAACATCAGTGAAAGTTGCAAAAATGCCTCTATCGTAACATTACCAAGGGGTGACACAGCAGCCTCATACTGTGCGACCTGGGGGTCTGTGTCCCACCACCTCGAGATGTAATGTCCTCCACGTGTCAGGCGGACTTTCTCTGGCAGCCCAATGACATGACAGTGAGGCTGATTGGGTCTCTATATCACCCGTGTGTATGTTTGGGGGGGTGGACTGACATCATGTCCAGAGTGTAGCCCTGCCTTATGTCCTACACCTTCTTGTTCCTCCCCAACCTTGAGCAGCATAAGTGCTTAGAGATTGATGGATATCAGCAAACACAAATAGAACAAAATACGTACTTATACCAGTAACACTTACAGATTTTTTCAATTGCTATGATACATTCTGCAATACTGAAGTCACTTTCTCAAAACTCTTCGCACAGTTGCCATAACATTAGCTTATGTGGGCTAAATTGTGAATCATTTCTCATCGCTTTCATACAAAATACATTAAATGACTAAGTGCTTCAAAATTCACAGACTCCTTTCTCACTCAAAATCCACCCCCATCAAAACTTTATGTTTTTTAGAGCCGATTTTACACATGCTTACATACTGCTCCCAAAGCTGTTAATCATAAATGCAAAACTGTATGATTACTATTTGCTATAGTACTATCAAGACCCTTCCAAAATATATAGTAAAACTGACATGATATGAAATAAATAAAATGAAAATGAGACCAAATACAGCAGGTATCCATCCCAGGTGATTTCCTAGCCGGGGGTATTTCCAAGAGCTGATACCCTAGAATCTAGGGTACATCTAGGGCCTAGATCAGTGTTTCCCAACCCAGTCCTCGGGGAACCCCGGGCAGTCCATGTTTTTGCTCCCTCCCACCTCCCAGCCAATCAGGAACACCGAATACCTGGTACAGGTGCGCTGGGAGCTGAGAGGAAGCAAAAACGTGGACTGTCTAGGGTTCCTTGAGGACTGGGTTGGGAAACACTGGCCTAGATGTACCGCTAGGATGTCAGATGTGATGTGAGATGAGAATTTGTGGCTGGATCCAGAGAAGAGCATGGTTTAGCAGTTCTACTATTATAGTCGTGAATCAACTGCAAGTATATATTAATGTGTGTGTGGGTTATGTTTATATTATGTTATGGGGACCAAATGTCCCCCACAATGTAATAAAAACCTGTTTTATGACATTGTGGGGATCATTTTTCAGGTACCGATAAAAATCTATGAATGCAATCAAAAAACTAAAAATGCCAAAAGTCTCGTATTTAGTTTGGTTATTATGGTTAGGGTTAGGCCTGGGTAGGGGTTAAGGTCATCATGTATATATGTATGTATATGTATAAACATCTCTGTTTTACTTAAATTCTAATTATCTACTCACTGCAAAAGTCAAAAACCTGCACACTGCAGCCTCAAAGACCAAAACTGAGTATGCTTGGTGTGAAAGATTTTTATTGCAAATTTGGGCATTTTTAATTACGTAACCTTAAAGAAATCAGAAATGTGTTGAAAACTCTAGGCATCGTACTAAACGTTCCCTTGTTGTTATTTGAATGTCCAATATGGCTGAAGTTCATCCATCTACGACCAAAACCCTTCTTTCCATCATTAGAGATGCTGTGGGTAAACAGGATGTAACTGGTGCCTTACTAAGTGTTGTTGCCAGGTGTCAGTTAGCGAGGCCTCATTCATGCTGATACAACCCCTCAGCCAAAGAATTTGCTTTCAGTTCTTCCTTATGCTTGGGTGATTATGTCACTATCCTTTGAAGTATCTTAAGACATAATTGAAGCCTGCGCACTTTGACAGTTCATAAAAGAAGCACCCAAAACATTAGCGGGTAAAAAAAACCTGAACACAAACACAGAAAACAGCATGACAGTTAATTAGCCCCAAGATTTGAACGTGCAATAAATTATGCTTACTAACCATCAACTAATGCTATCAGCCAAGTGCGAATGAAGCAAACACACATCCTCATGTTGTTTGACAACCCCATACTAATCTCGTCATTGTGCTAATATGCTCAATTACATGCAAATTGCCTCTTTAGGTCTGCAGCTGGAGAGAAAAAAAAAAAAAAATTACTTATATATATATATATATATATATTTTACAAACATAAAATATTCTTGTTGCACACATCCTGTTTAAAAACTCCATCCAAAAATTCACCCTTAGAGGTGGGGTTACGTAATTTACACAGTTAGATGCTTCCAAAGCAGTTGAGATTCGTAACACACTAGCATCCTTCACATGATCTGAGCCTAACACTTCTGTCATAATTCTTTAAGCAATTTATCAGCTATCAGTGGAGAATTATGAACTTCTGTGAGCATCTACAAATAAACACAAATACACAACCCCATTTTGTGATCATTCCCCAAATTATTACAAATTTTTTTTTTTAAGTTTCCTTTTATTAAAAAACCTCACTTCTGAATTCTAGACATTTCATACATTTTCATACACTGAAGTGGCTGCAGAATGAATGCGAAAATACCCCCCCCTCCAAAAAAAGTGCTCTCACTTCAACCATTTGAAATAGATAATTTCATTATAACTTAAAGAAATGTAATATTATAAAAGACAGAGAAGCGTCAGTCATCCTGCTTGCTGCAGACCCCACACTTGGCGCTCTGCTGCACTTAGAGCTCAGTCCGTGTTTTGGCTGCATTCGGGGCGAACTTGGGCATGAGCTCTTTGATTTTACGGATGAAGTCCGATTTCTCCATGCAGCCCTTACACATCTCACCCCACTCCTCCAGAATCTTTTTCAAGTCTTTGACCTTCAGCTTTTTCAGGTCCACGGTGCTCAAGTCCACTTCTTTGTCTAAAAGATAATAAATAATAATAATAATAATAATAGACCAATCAGCCTGGTAAGGTCAGAACATCACCTCTTTGAATGTGCCACTCGTTACACAGAACCTAACTAGTTAACACAGCTAGCAAAGTACAAATATGTCCTAGTGCACAGCATTCTAATAGCTGATTTAATTCAGATGTGAATTTTTATGCCAGTCTGAATGGATGTTAACAGAAATTAACTTCATACTGAATTATGTTTAAATTTAAAGTAACACCATACATTAACTTCACCTTCGAAATACATTCATTATGCATTCATAGAACATTCAGTGCACCTTCATAATGCCTGTATAATGCATTCATAGAATGTTCATAAGCAGCACGTAAGTATACCTTAACATCCCTTACCAGTTTTAATATACATTAATAACAAACATCATAGAATTATATAAATACAATTTTGTTGTTAACATAAGTTTGTTATTAATGTGTATTAAAGCTGTTGAGGTACGTTAGGGTGTTTAGGTATAGCTACATGCTGCTAATGAATATTCTATGAATGCATTATAAGGGCATTATGAAGGTGCACTGAATCCATCTATAAATCCAATCCAACAACTAATATAACAATTTACAGGAGACACAACAATTACTTAAAATAAATTTTCAAAAACGTGTGACTTGACATAGTGACACTCACACACTAGTTCTCTGCTGTAAATTCAGACTGCAAAGATTCAGACTGACACTCTTTAGGTGCACAGGTTATTATAGCCGCTGGCATCTCTAAGCATTTTAATATGCGAGAATTTAGTGAACCATTCAAGTATCATATCTATTACTACACCATCATTAGCCAATAACAATACTTAACTCCAGCTGAGCATAGAAAACCTGCAAGCCAGATACATTCATGCTCTTCACTACATCTTTTAAGTTTAAAGAGTCGGACTCAAAGGGACTTCCCGGTAAAATAAAGGTAAATAGGTGGACGCCATCTCACCATATCGGAGTTCACAGATCTGGCCGTCCTTCTTCTTGAGCTTTTCACAGATTTTCTCCACAGGTACATGGTAGCTCATGGGCTTGGAGATCTCATTGAGTATTTTGGTAGCAGCGTCACTCGTCGCCCCGATATAATAACACTGAAAGAGGCGTGAAGTCAAAGAAACTTCTTAATTCCATGGTTACTATACAGTGGTGGATACGGGCGTCAAACTCACCAATCTGTTCTCTTTTCCCTTGGAGTTTTTGCAGGTTTTCACCAGGGCCCCCTCGATGTCTGCGCTATTGAATTTCACATCATTGTCCTTTAGAGACTGGTAAAACCTGCCCAGGAAACTGACACACACTGAAATGTAAAGCAAACCATGACATGGTGTTTAAAATTCAAATACCAGCTGCTATTAAAAAGTATATCTCAATTAGACACATTTTCACCGATAAATTAAGGTTCTTTCGTAAGTTTCATTTTCAGGTCTATAAAATAGCAGCATGGTCGGGTACCATGTAAGCATTTCATAAATACAAAACCATTATACGGAAGCTGCTGTGTGCAATCAAATACATTTCTCGCGTTGAATCTTTTAGCTTTCTGCTTTGTCATTGTCACAAAGGGTAGGCTGTGAGCATTTCATCAACCATTAGATAACCAGCCAACAGACTGAACTCATGATTTCTAGAAGCCCGAAGACAAGAAAAACTCACCTTCGCAGTCTCCCTCCGTAAAAGCCCCATTCACACTGAGTATTAACGTAAGCGCGAGTGCTGCCGAAAAACCACTAAAATCAAACATCGCAAAGTAAAAATGTGAACAACTGACAAGCAAGTACTATTTAACCAAAACAAAGAATGACATTGAGCAGAACACTTGCACACCGCTAAACACTCAGTGAGGTTCCACATCCAAACACCCCCATACAATTCTGCGTTTACTTTGAGATAAAAGCCCGCCTACAAGGCGCTCCTATTGGATATGACTAAGACAAGAGTCCACTTTTTCAAAAACGATTGGACGAGCGTCGACACCGTTCCACGAACTTTACCTTGATTGGCCTTAAATCTTGAGACCGGGACTACAGCCAGTTGGCGCCCGTCAATTGGGCAAATGCTCGCCTACAGGTGTGAGTCTGATTTGCTTGTCTTGCAGGGTGTTTGTGTTGTGTCGCTCATCCCCAAGAAACATGAGGTACTATAATGCATTTTCTTAATTTGTGTATGGATATGCATTGAATATCAACGATGTACTTAGTTATCTGTTAACTGGAGGGGGCAGGCTGTTACCTATTCAAGACAGTCTGATGCACAAGGCAAGGGTATAATCTGGATACCAGTCCATCACGCACACAATAGGTAATTTACCAACACGGATGTTGCTAATTCCATGTTTTGGTCTGCAGGGGGGATAGGAGGATAGGGGATAACATGCAAACTTCACAAAAAGAGCAGAGACAACATTCATACCGTGGGAGGTGTGAGGCGGCAGTACTACCCACCGCAACACTGTGCCGCACCTTAATTCTAAAGAGAACTGAAGACAAAGTCTCAAAATCACGTTGAAAGCAAGACAAGGCCAAAGTTAACCGCTATCATGCATAAACTATACTGAGGCATCTGTTTATACAATGTAACTGTATAGCTGCATAGGTGAACACAGGTTGGGAACACTGCAAAGAATTTAAAACTGAAACGCACTGGTTTCACAGATGAATTCAAGTGAGCCATTGCCCTACAGCAAGATTTGCCCTAGTTTTAGGTGTCCGACAGCTTCTCTCTGTAATCTCGCTGTAATTTGTCTCCGCTGCATTCATTACCTCTCTATCCTGATTAATTTCTCCGCCTTCCGATGATGAGAAGCCATAAGACTTTGTATCTGGTCCAGATAATGTGGCTGTTGTTAGTCTGGCTAGCCTTTTTTTGTTTATTTAAATGTATTTGTTTTTGGTGGTATTTTGTATGTCTTGCTTAAATATTAATGGATGATGTGGGGATTATAATTTTGGAAGTTCTCTGCAATATATTGACATCCTTTCCCAGGTGTCCCCCTGCCTTGTGCCTCTGCTGCCTTGCTTGGGGTAGGCTCCAGCACCCACACCCCCCCTCCTCAGCCACCCTGACCAGCATAAATAGGTAGAAGATGGACTGATTGATGGCTATGAGAAAAGAAAGTAAAATGAAACTTTATTTGTTATTTGTATGAGTCCAGTGCTTTTGCACATATCCAGTCTTGCTTGGGGTCTGAGACCAGGTTCAGCTGCCCATCCAGAACCACAGGAGCATTTTTCAAGGGGTTAGGGGCCTTGCTCAAGAGCCTGACGGCAATGTGGCTGGAGCATATGTGATTTGAACCAATGACCTTCAAGTCACAACCATAGAGGCCTAACTGACTGGCAGGTCTGTCCAATGAGGTAATGTCGTTTTGTAACATGGATCATTTGCAAGCTGAAGCTCTACAGTACATAGGGACAGTGAGATATTTATGCATTATGGACACTCAACATTCAACAAGACTTCTGTATTTGTAGGCATTTTTAGACATGAATCTGAATATGTTCGTTTTGTCTGCCTACCTCAGTGATAGATACAACATGCAGTTATCAAAAAGGACCAGTAAGAAAATGGAGCAAGGAGATATCATCGCTAATGTCAAATATCTACCTCATTGGGCTGCATTCATGCCCTGATGAGGATCACGTAAAAGTCAACTGAAAAACGACCGGAACAATGAAAGTTTAATCACCCACGTTGCCTGCACTACTGCCTTGCCAACACTTGGTGGCAGTAAATCCAAACAACGTGGATTGGGTATTTCATGTGTCTGTATGTATACCATGTTTTAGCACAATGTTAACTCGGCACAAATTTATTGTGGAAAAAGACATGTTAAGGCTTTAGTGAATGTTAATTAATATAATATATATTAATTTTACAAAGGATAAAATAAGAAGATAAGACACTATTAAGCTAGTGAGCAAGATGCCTGTCTGAGCATAAATAAGTCCAACTTGTCAGTCTTCGCCCTCTCACTGCATTAGCTGACAAAGTGTTTTCATTTAGGTTACACAGAATTATTTAGCATTCAAAAAGGAAAGACCTCATCACAAGACAGCAAATTCTGACTCTAACCTACTCCTACTGTAAGTCCAGCAAAGGCCTCTAACCATATGGCTTAGCTGCTGATCTACTGCAGTGTGGAAAGCTCATTGGCAATTTATTCAAATTCTAGAAGCATGACATCAAATATGCTTGATTTGAGATGGAGATATGGTGCAGTGGAAAAAGTAAGCATATCCCTTGTAAATTATTTTTCAGCATTTTTGGACGAATTTTAAATGTTTGTTTCAACAGTACTGATAAAAGTAAAAGAGCTCCGCTTCAAATTTACATTTAGCAATCATGCAATTAAAATAAAAAGCCAAATTTCTTGTGCATGATAGTAATACAGTATGTTAGTATATCTCAATATTTATCACAACATTAAACCTAAAAATTTGAATCAGATGCACACATTATATAATCAACTAGTCTTGTTTAGTCATAGCCAGACCCTACAAATTCAGCCCAAGAGCCAAGTGCAAGGAGCATCAGGAAGTCTGGAAGAACCGCAGGGAGTCGTCAAGGGATCTATCGGCAACTTCAGACAACCGATTTAAGTTTGCCATTAAACACTAGAATTAGGGACAGCACTTCTGGGATGATGTTGTCTGGTCAGATAAGTAGAAGGGGAGCTGTCTGAGCACAATTCCAGATGCCGTGTTTGGCCAAAAACGCAGCCTTTAAGAAAAAAACCACCCGATTCCCGCTGTGAACTTTGGCTGTGGGGGTGTTTCAGTTTGGGGCGGCTTTGCTGCTTCAGGGCCTGGGCAGCTCACAGTGTCTACAGTGAATCCAGCATCAACATTTCTCCAAGTCCATGTAAAAACTCGTAAAAAAAGAAATGCCTCTGAGAGGTGGTTTCTGCTGAAGGAGGCGATGCCAGCTGCTAAATGTAGAGATGTATAGTACATGTTTTTTTTCCTTACATTTCTGCTGAATTTTATTGAATTAATTTTTAAGGAATTTTTTTTTTGGTGGATTATGTCATATTTACCTATCTGCACTGTTGATTATTTGCCTGCATATATTGAAAAAGACAACAGTTTTTGAGGGGTGTACTTACTTTTTCAAGGCCCTGCATATGTTACCTTGTTTGCATGTATTATTGCTACAAAATCCACTTGTAGCTCCACCTCTTAGGCTACAGTAGATCTTTAGGTAGAAAGGACAGACTTTCCAAATGTCTGCCTTTTTGGGTATGACATTTTTGTCTCACACTTGCCTGAAAGGAAATGATTGTCCTATCAGGACAGTGGTGTCAGTGACGGACTGAAAATGCCGGCACACACATTGCATAGCAAGTTACCCGTGACTGACACTAAGATGGTAGAAATCCAAAGAAAAATTGAATAGGGCATAACAGCTCACAGTGTCGAAAGCAGCCGTACAGGAAGGGTAGCTAGAAGGGCGGAGAAAATGCCCTCGGAGCATCACAAAGCTCCGAAATCACTGGGATGAGTTGTCACAGATAAATGGTGTTATCTTCAAAGGTGAGAATACACTCATTCCTGTCTCAGAGAAGAAATTATGGTATATTCATGCTGGTCACATAGACATGGAGCGAGAGCTGGAGTCATAACGTTTTGGTCCAGGACCGTAATGCATATTCAAAATATGGCTGAAAAAATGTCCCTGCTACTCAATCATCAAGGAGTTAAGTCACAAGATCCCCGACAGGCTGTAACACCTTAGACTAGAGCTACAGACCCATTTACACAGAACAAAGACTATGCTACCATGGAGTACTGCAGCTTTATAACACCATTTCTACAGAAAGTAACATGTTTCAGATAATTACCCTAATACATACAGCATTTAATATTTTTGCAAATATATTCATCTGCATTACAACCTCGTTTCCATCAAAGTTGGGATGGGTGCAAAATGTAAATAAAAACAGAAATCAATGATTCACAAATCATATATTACAATAGCACGGCTCTATATAAGAGTCCGTGTGCTAGACAGTCCAGACCTCTCACCCACTGAAGACATTTGCAGCATCATGAAAATGAAAAATACGACAAAGGAGACCCCGAACTATTGTGTAGCTGAAATCCTATATCAGGGAAGAACGGGATAACATTTCACTTTCAAAACTCCGGCAGTTGGTCTGCTCAGCTCCCAAACGTTTACAGAGTGCTGTTAAAAGAAGAGGAGATGCAACACGGCGGTAAACACGCCCTTGTGCAAATTTTTTTTAAAAGTATTGCTGCCATTAAATTCAAATTAAGCATATTTGTCATGAAACAATGAACCTTCTCAATTTCAACAGTTGATGTGTTGTTTGCTTGTTCTATTTTCAGTTAAATATGGGTTATTGTGATTTATAAATCCTTGTATTCTGTTTAATTTATATTTTACTCAACGTCCCAACTTCTTTGGAAACAGGGCTATGCAACGAGCATGTAATATCCTTAAAGTAATACAGAGAAATTAGTCATTCCAATCAACTGGAAAAATGTTTGCAAGAATTTTGGTACAAATATATTATGCATACTGTGACTTTTGCTATTTAAGAAGCTCCAATACAGTTAAAGAGTGAAATATTTTTCTCCTACAGAAGAAAGGAGACATAATTTTAATGTGGTAAAATACTCAATGTGCATGGCCTGAACACCACAAAGAGAGTGCAGACGAGAGTCTAAGCTACAGTCATGAGCCATAAAAGCATGAATGTTTGAGCAGTTTCATAAATTTATTCATGTGTTCATCCTGAACATTATATGCTGTACCCAGCATTTACCAGAAAATATGACCTTAAGGATTAGAAAAAACGTGATTCTAAGGTGAAAAATCTCATTAGAGCACCCGGGACGGTATGCAGACAATATACAGCTAATATCCATCCATCTTCTAACCAGCTGTCCAGGTCTGGGTTACTTGGAGCCATTCCCAGGGTAGATAATGTCCATCACAGGGCACATACACACGCTATTGATGATTTATAGACATCAACTTGTCTTTGAACTGCAGATGGAAGGCAGAGTACCCAGATGAAACTTGCACCACCCAGGGGCAGCTTGCAAACACACCCACCCAGAGCTGAGGCTGGAATTGAACCTCCGTCCCTAGAGATGTGAGCCATCATGCCACCCACGGTTAATATTCAGTTTTAAAAAAGTATGCCTAACTTATCAGGTTTACTTGCAAATTTGTCTCTGGGCGAAAACAGTATTTTGCAGTTCAGTTCATGTTTCACGGACCATAATTTTATAATCAGGGCTGCACAATATACAGACTTTTGAAAACCGCAGAAAAAAATCAGACAGAGCAGACTCAATAAAACATATTCTTTAATGTTTTGTACCATTATTAGTCCACATTGCAATGGTTTAGCAAGTAAGAAAAATGTGTGAATTTCACAACTAAATCCACATCTCAGTTTATTCATGCTGTAACAACGTATACAACATAGTGCTGTCATGATTGTGCAAAGCTTTTTTGTTTAAACTCTACTTGGCTTGCAGGTAAAACTGTCTTTAACACAAATCACAGTAATTACTTAGCCTTTAGAAGAGTCACATTTTATTTTTTATTTATGTATATCATATATATAAAATACAATTATCATAAAGTACAAGGCAGACAATCACAATCTATACATGGTTTGCTTGTTATACGTTTTATAAATAAAAGAATCTCAGAGATATTATTTACAAAAGTAAAGCCACGAGATGATCATTATTACACACCCTGTGTCAGGTTTTTTCCACATTGTGCCAGATTTACTACTCTTTCGATTACACCCATGAGCCAAAAATATATCGGGGGAAAAAAGCCGTAATGAAAATAATGACCGAATCTCCAAAGACACAAAACATCTCTGCATATATATTTACTGTACATACAAATATCTTATATGCGCACAAAGAAAATGCCTTTATGAAAAAACAGAAATAAGGTTGAATCATTACAATATTTAAGAGGCTTAGGAGTATACCTAAACGATTTATAGCATGACGGACATTTCTAAACATTCTTCTGTTGATTTGTTTAGAAATTAAGGAGGCATGTAAAGACAGGTAGAAAACGAATGTTGAGATTTTGTTTTTAGTATGGGGGTTGTGGTTAAACAGCTAACTTACTATAGGGCCAAAAAAGAAATGCTGCTTTTGAGGATCTCTGACCACTGAGTAGCATCCAGTTGATTATTTCATTGGATGGTCATACCTGTACATTTCTCTGCCTGCTGTATGATTTGTAGCATCTTCTGTGGATGCCGGAATGTGTTGGAAACCGCGCCCAGGTGAGTATTACGCCCTAAACGCTCTGCCCGCTGAGCAGTGGCCGATTAACTACAAGCAAACTGAAGCGGTGTGAAAGCAGAAATTAAGATTAGGCTTAGAGGGAAAAGTGCAGAGAAAACTGATTTCAGGAAAACATGGGGGATGCCATTTTGGAATCATTGTTTTGTTTTCGTTTTTGCAGAATAGCAAAAATGCTGGAATGTTAATGACAGAAAAAAATCAGATATCTCCAGGCTCCAGCTCTTCTCCTACCTCTCTGTTCTGCCTTAGCACCATCTGCATTCCCATATTCTGTCCACCATGCCACCCCCGCCACACCTCCTGGCTGCTGCACATCCTCACATTTTCCTAATCTACTCTCCCTCCCGCTCTCCCCCGAAGCCCCGCCCACAAACCCCATAGCTGTCTGTCTCTCCCGAAGCCGTCTGTCTCCCCCAAAGCCCCGCCCACAAACCCCATAGCCGTCTGTCTCCCCCAAAGCCCCGCCCACAAACCCCA
>JAODLC010000113.1:9892491-9907230 GCA_026781145.1 Hippopotamyrus pictus
CTCCCCCCCCCCCCCCCCCCCCCCCGTTCTGCAGGTTTTACCACCGACACCCGCACTTTGATTAGCAGGTTATTGATGTTCCATCGTTTCTAAATTCCCCCCGTTTCTCTTTCGACTCCTAAACATAGCTGAAACGGCCCACTCAGATGGCCCCCTCCTCAAGTCGGCCGGGGCTCCCCAGAGGAGTTAGCCCTTCCCTGATTGTATTCACACTGATTCCTCATCATCAGACAATTCCTGAGTTAGATGGGTTGCCCACTGTCACATGTTCAGCACGGTGCTCAAAAACACACATACAGCACAAAGACCTCACACTACCATGTATTAAAGATTAAGGTTTTTATGAAGTTAGTCATATTCCAGGCTTTAATTGGGTACATGCCCTGATCGTTTCTTATAACTATAGATTATTTCAGCAAAGCTATATTTTTTGCAGTTCTGCTACTGTATGCACAACTACTGCCACAATTTATACAGTAGATTCTAATTTTTAAATCTGGCTCCAAGATGCAGAGTGGTTTCTTGGTGTCCAGACCGAAGCTCTGACCACAGTTGGCCATTCTGCTCTGAGCAGTAGGTGATCTTACTTGTCCAGCACTTTATTCCGCTTGGCTGGGCTGAAGGCCTCCAACTGAAGGCTTGGCTGGCTGATGTAGAGGACAGCCAAGCTAAAGTAGGAGCTCCACACCTGTCAGACCACAGTTACACACATGAGCTCATAACAACATGCTAGCGATTGCTGCAGGTAGCCTGCAGGAGCTAACGAACGGAATCTGCCACTAAAGGCTGGTTGTTCTATCTGCATCAGGGTAAATACTTTAGACGCGAGCACAGTACTTTAACCTGTATTGCTCAATACAATTAGTAATTTATTGCGTTATCATTTATGAGTTTAAGACCCAGTGTAGTTCAAACGTGGTCACATCTGCAGGTCTCCACAGAGTGAAGCATAAATCCTGTGTGGGCACACAGCTAACTCAGGATTTCTGCCAAGTAAACTCACCTTGAAATCAAAACTGGCCTCTGTGAAATTCTTACGCAACGCAAGCGATAGATGCTGGGTGGTTTTCAGGATGATGCTGTAGGAGAAAAACCGTTTTGTAAACGGGCTTCACAACCGGACAAACACAAAACAAACAAGACTATCCATCGGGACTCAAATCTGAACGAGATTTCCACAGGCAACAAAATCATCTCTTTACTGTCTGATTTACTTCAATTATTTTGACCTTGAATATGAACACAGAGGGGGCACGCTGTTTCATCACTTATTAAAGCAACACAGACCTTTAATACTCTGGTTTTACTTGTTTCACATGCCTCTGTTCTGTAATTATAACATTAATAGAAGACAATTAATATTCTTGTTCATTCCGTTCATAAATATTCATTAGATGCATAGATATGAGGCATCGTCACCCTGCCAGCACTGGCACCGAGCAGGCGGGGGTGCGAGACGGAGCCTGTGAACTTACTGGCTGGTCAGGAGCCGCAACACCACCCAGTCTCTGGGAAATACACTCAGCTTCATCAGATTACGGAACATACAGAAGATTCTCAGCAGGAACTCCTGAGACAGAGATCGGCAGAGAGAGAGACACACACACACACAGACAGACAGACAGAGACAAACAGAGAGACAGATAAGAATCAGATGGACAGAGAGAAAGAGGGGGGAAAGAGAGACAGACAGACAGATGAACAGAGAGAGACAGAAAGGGTCAGAGAGAGGGAAAGAGAGACAGACAGATAGAGAGAGAGACCGATGGACACAGAGATAGAGGGAAAGAGAGAGAGAGAGAGAGAGAGAGAGAGAGTGAGAGAGAGAGAACACAAACAAGCCCAGCTTCAAGGTGATGCACAAGCTTTGGCTAAAGCCACTACCGATGTATCCATACTCTCCTAATGTCACAATGCACAGCCATCGCATTGTGGTTGAACGCTTTATTCTTTGCCATTCTTTCCAATCACAAATGCCCAGCAGCAATAAAGAAAACGTTCACTCCAAAGAGAAACTGACATAACCCATAACTCGGCAGTTGCGTTCTACAGAAAGTTGACCACTGCTGTTCAGAAACAAGCATCCGTCCTACAGAAGTGGCCTGGTCTAAAATCCACCTCCATCTACCACTATAAGATGATTATCCTCATAACCTAGCATTAGACAAATGACTCTTTTCTGGTTCCATCCAGATCAGACTGAATGTCCAGCACTTAATTAACTCATTTGTGTTTGAAACCCACCGGAACTCCCCGATTGGATGGTACTAAATTTATTCTTACAAGGAGTGAAACAGGTTTCTGTGATACAGCCTTCAGCTAAATAGCCACGAACTATGAAATTGTCTTGCTCTATTTAAAATGGTCACTGCTGCTGGCCTTGCTGGGTCTATATGGAATTATGTTACTTTTATCTGTGAATTGCCTATAGTAATAAGCACGTTTGTTTCCTTTCCCCTGCCTTAATCAGCCTGGCGTACCCACACCGCAGGTGAACATAGCCAGTCCCCACCCCCCAACACTAACCTTGGCAGACACAGGGTCGCCGCTGTGGATCCACCCGCCGCTGAGCGCTGAGCTAACAAGAGGGCTGACCAGACCCCCAGCGCAGTGCCCCTAACTCCTGCTCATCCAGCGCTGACGCTCACAGTGTAATGTTAGCTTGCCTGTGGAGCTGGCCAGTCATGTGGGCAGGGAATCCCTGAAGCTTTGTCCTAAATCTACCCTGGGAGATTCTGCTTCCTCTCCTCAGTTGTGCTTCTTCCTCATCCATTTTGAAAACACTGTGACTCTAATTGCCGCCGTGTTTCTTTTTCACTCTGATGTTCTTGCTAAGTGTTTATAATCCATTTGTAATCATGTTCATTGAAACAGAGCAACTATTTTTGGTAAAGGGTGCTATAAAAGTGAAATGATAAAGCTGAAGTCACTTTTACCTTGAGTTCATCCTGACTCTGGAAGCTGTCCAGCAAATGCTGGAAGTGAGCATCAGACATCTGACACAGGAGAGAAAGCAGGCAGGACACATACTCTCCCTGCCGTTAAGGAAACAAAGCAAGCCAATCAAATCATACAGTTTTACAGAACAACCAATAGCAATTTTGCTGTAGGAAACTTAATTTACTGGCAAAAGCAGTAAGCAAGGTAAGTTATAAACCAGCAGCTCATTGCTGACATTTATCCTGACAGCTTGCTAGCTTGAAAATAAACAGGTGTTGCGGACACTGCAGTGACCATACAATTTTATGTCTGCTTATTAAAATGATTATTTTTCATGAAACAGCTAAATAATTGATATACTTGTTTGTCTGAACCTTGCAATCAAAATTAAGTGTAGTATTTTAGTTCCTATAAATGACTTCGGCTAGAATTAGAAGCAACAACAGCTTGCAAAAACATTTAAAATTTAGCCTTTCGTATTTAATTTGAGATCTTGAAATATTCCTCAAGACTAGGCCAGGAGATGCATGTCCCTCTGATCTGCCAGCTAGAATGGCTAAATCCCTTAGAAATACTAATTCACAAAGAATACTCGACCATCAAAGAACTCCAACGCACTTTGTTCTGATGTGCAACAAAATCAGTATAACAATGAGCAGACCCTTGTATATTCACTACCACGAGATTAAAGGTGGGCGAGGAAAAATGGAGAACTCCGACTGAATGGAGAGGTCTCCGGGAACAGAGGGGAGCGTTTCCTACAGCGGAGGGACACATCTCTAATGGATGAAAAGGATCATGCTACCAGTGACTCACAGTAATCTCAGCCGTGCACTGCGGACAGCGCTGTCCCCGGCAAGCCTCCGGGGACTGTGACTTGCTCATGATGGCCTGCAGAGTCTGCAGAAGCACGTCCAGCAAGCTCTCCACCATCATCTCCACCTCCTCCTGCACCGAGGTTTCCTGTAAAGCAGGACAAGGCGTGGTGTTGGGGGGAAAAAGGGAGAAGCAGAAGGAGGGAGCGAGAGAGCGAGAGAGAGAGAGAGAGAGAGAACAGAAGGCAAAGAGCAGCGAAGAAGTGGAACTGATAGAAAAAAATATGGATAGAAACGTTGTGAATAAGAACTGGCATTTCTAGTGCCAGTATCTCCGATGCACTGACATATGCTGCCATGTTACATGCCTATCTGTGTGCCATTTACCAGGGAGCTGGCCTTGATTAAGGAGAATATGCTACTGAGGATGCCAGAGCAAATAAGCAGCTCTCTCTGCTGGCGGAGGTGGAGATGAATGTGGTGGAGGACCACAGGTAACAGGACCCTCCGGGACTCTGGGAGGGAGGGGGGGAGAGAGAGAGAGAGAGAGAGAGAGAGAATGAAACAAAAGGAGAGGCATGCAGACAAAGAAGGGAAGACAAAACAGAAGGAGACCTCAATTCAAGAGAAAGTGTCACATTATCTTGCATCGACTGAGATATCAGCAGCGTGTGGAACTCCAGACCTTTATTAAGCTGCCAGCTGTACCTGCGAAGGAGAAGAGCCTGCTGTCTACAGTGCCGGCGATTGACTGGAGCTTGACCACGTCCATGGACTGGCCCATGTGCACTGTGCTGGGCATGCTGCTCAAAGTGCCCCTCACAAGTTCGGCTGCCTCCTGGACCGTGAACACGGGCAGCAGCTCGTCGAACACGGCCGGCAAGGAGCTCAGCAGCGCCACCTGTGGCGGGGAAGCGAACAGCGGGAGACATTTTCCACAGCGCAGGTTTCAAGACGCAGTCTGGGACTCTAAGTGCCTTTTTGGATGCACAGACTGTGAGGAGACATTGCTTTGTAGAAGAGGACTGGAGAATAGCCAGATGAAAGAAAGAACAGACGTGTTGGCTTGGGTAGTTTCATTTAGAGCACGGCATGAGGAGGTCCTGTTTCTAAGTGACAGAGCTGAATAATAGGGAGCAGTGAAGCCCTGGGGCTGCTCACAGCCAATGGAGATACTAAGCTGTCCAGGAGGCATCTGGGGGCCCAGGGATACAACAGTGGAGGACTAGCAGTGGGGCA
This sequence comes from Hippopotamyrus pictus, assembly GCA_026781145.1. Taxonomy (NCBI): domain Eukaryota; kingdom Metazoa; phylum Chordata; class Actinopteri; order Osteoglossiformes; family Mormyridae; genus Hippopotamyrus; species Hippopotamyrus pictus. The sequence goes on from JAODLC010000113.1 coordinate 9,897,486, forward strand.
GATGGAGAAATTGCCCAAAAATAACAGGGGTTTAAAGGGTCGAAGAAACCAAACGAAATAAATGGAAAACATCTAAAAGCGCAACCTGAATGGTGGAGACATGTAAAAACCCACAAACACGCCCCTCCCTTACACAAGAAAAAAAATCCAGAATTGTCTAAAGTAAGGGGGACTTAAAAAAAAAAAATTACAGCCAAGGTCGAAATTTAAATGCCCTTTAATGCATGAAAGGGTGCACATTCCAAATTGACTGAGACTTTAAACAGGAACAGCAATACGAAAAGGATATTTAGCACTTGGCTAAAGCAAAAATAATGTACTGATTACTAAAAAACCCATAAACCTCATCATCACAGTAACAGATACAGGATTCCTGAAGTCACAGGCAGGAGAGTCTCCTCCTTCCTCGAGTCCAGCACTCAGAAGCACCACAGAGGTGCCTTGGAAAAACGAACATTACGTTTTTGCTGATAGCTAAATCTACTCTCAAAGACATTTTGCCAGACCCCCTACGGGCTCCATAAGACCTCATAACACATACGTCTGGCAGAACACCAGGCCTCTCCATCTCTCAAGTACATTAAGGAGAACTGGGAAAACAGAGAGGCAAATTCTCAAGATGTGACAGGTTGCGTTTTAATGACGCATCCAAAAATAAGCTAGCAAATATGGAGAAAACACTGGAGACTTGTTACGAGAAGCTGCCCAACCTTTAGGCATTACCAAGTGCTGACCATCTCACATCTATATATGTATCTGAGAGGCCCTTTGTCTGATACTGTATTCAGAACCATGTCTGTGGCCACACTTGGGCCTGGTATCTGTGTCTGTGCCCATAATTGGGTCTGCATCTGTGTCAGTGCCCACAATTGTGTATGAATCTGTGTTTGTGTCTGTGCCCACAACTGGGCGGGTATCTGTGTTGGTGCCTACACTTGTGTCTGGTTCTGTGTCTGTGCCCACAATTGGGCGTGTGTCTGTGTATGTGTCTGTGCCCACACTTGTGTCTGGTTCTGTGTCAGTGCCCACACTTGTGTCTGGTTCTGTGAATGTGTTTGCTTCCATCTGACCTGGGTGAACACGAGAGGTTCTGAGCTGCGGCTGTCCAGGCTCAGCACGAAGCGGATGGAGTGGAACAGCTCCTGGATGCTGGCTCTGAACTGGTCCTCCTCCATGCCACAGGTGGCCTGGGAGTACAGGGTGCGGGACTGCACGATGAACTTAAACAGGTAATCCAGGGCCTGTAGCGGAGAGGGTTAGGACAGGCTCAGACGGGAACCTGCTGGCTTGTGCAGGGTGACCTTGATGAGCCAGTTACCTTCATGCCATTCGGCGTTAATTCCAGAGTCCACGGATAAGTAGTAAAATGAGACGTGAACTCAAAAAACAAAATACAGTGAAAATGACTAGTGACTAGTCTAACCCTCAGTGAACCACGTTCCTACAGATTTACCGTTCGCCACCACTCTCTGCTAACAGAAACACTATCTGGTGACTGTAGCCATGTGGTACCACCGGGCCTTAAGCTCACCCTCATGGCCTCCTGAATATGATCCTGTCTGGTCAGCTCAGCTGAACGTTCCATGTACCATTTCAGACAGCGAATCAGCTCCCTGCAGATGTAATCACAGGAAAGAAACCGTCCTGAGGGCAGACACTGAACCAAGTGGCCTGCAGTGGGCCTTTCTGAAAGCAATGTTTTATGGTAACAAACCTGACCACAATTTCAGAAAAACAATCTTCACCACAATAAAATAGACCCAAAGCTTTCACCACCATTATGGTCTCTATTGCCTCGCTGGTGCCGGTGCTGGGCTGGTTCTCACTTGGTGCCTTTTGAGAACCAGCCTGCGTTTCCACCGGTTTCAAAAATAGAACGGAACAGAAATGTTATGAGTCAGAAGTGAAAGTAGAGTACCTTATTCCGCTAATAAGCTGGCAAGCTGTTTCATTGCTGGCACCACCGATATCAGACTAAACTATATCGGTTACGGATTGAATATTCCGGGTATAGGTTTGGACGCCACAGCCCATCCTACTTTCAGTGACGTTACTTTGCCACATTCTGAGCCCTGCTTTCTATGGTGCCGTGCTGGAGCCGTTTTATCTGGCCCAGCACAATTTTTTGCGGTGGAAATGCGTGGAAACAGCGCCGACCCTGGGAACCCTGGGCAGGTATATTCTCCCCAGGCCCTGGGAATATTCCTGCCCTTACTCCCCCTGCCCCCCAGGCTCTGGGAATATTCCTGCCCTTACTTTCGCTGCCCCCCAAGGCCCCCACTCTTACTTGTACGCCACAGCTGAGGAGAAGTGATTGTGGATGTAGTTGTCTGTGATTGTGCGGAAATGGGAGAATCTGCCTTCTCGCAGCAAGTTGATGATGAAAACCTGGGACATAAGAAGCCACGTGGGCTGACAGAAGACAGCAAGCAGGCCTGCTCCTCTGCTGACAAGCCCTGGAGTGGGTCCTCATGTCAGGCAGGAAGTCAATTTATACACACGCAAGTACAAACTCACTAAGACCATGCACATAAACTAATACCCAGACTTTTTAAGCTTCTAGTTTGCCCAGAAAGAATAATTACAGCTAATTATTACCACAATGATCAACTTATTAAAGTCGGAAAAGCATTTACATTTGTAACCTATACTTTGGTATCTTTCTTTGAGGGTGTGAATACTGTGTTTCTTACCAGCGACTGGAAAACCGAAGGGCCATATTTGTCAGTGTTATCCTCCAGAACGGAAAACAATGTGTCCAGGATATTTTGCAGAAACTGAAAAACAGGGGCAGAGATAAAAGTGTTTGAACTTAAATGCTAAATGCTTGGTGCCAATCCCGTAAAACATCCTCAATATAATTGTTAGAACACTGACCCCCCCGGATTAAGTTTAGTTGTTAAGGCCGAGGCATTAACCCGACACTGGGGGCATTGGGTTGTGTATTGGTTAAGTCCCAGGGGGGCCCTTGGACAAAGAGCTTAAGCTGTATTGCTGCAGTAAAATATCCAGCCGTATAAATGGGCAAAGATATTGCTTGAGATAAAAGCTTCAGCTTACCAACCAAATATAAACAAGTTGTAAATGTAAACGATGAATTTCTTTGTATGGAGGTTTAGGCGCGCTAACGCCGGCTAATTAGCAGTCTGTCCCGCTCCCCGTGTCAGCCCTCTCACCTTGACCAGCTCCTCCCCGCTGATGTAGCGCAGACGGCCCAGGAGATCCATCACTCGATCAGGGTGAGATTTCCAATTAAGCAGGGCCAGGACATCCACTGGGAGTAACACGGATACCGGTACTGGGGTGATGAGGATCCAAACCGTTCTGCGAGAAACCCCCCGCCCCCCCAGCGCGTGCGAGGCCTGTGAGGAAGGTTACCGTTCTGCGTCAGCTTGCTGGAACACAGCTGTGTGGACACCCAGAGCAGCTCCTTGGGACTGCGCTGGAAGGTGGGGCTGGTGCCGGAGCCAGGACAGGCACTCAGGTCCTCTTTGCAGCAGGGCAGCCCCAGGTAGAGGGCGTGGTTACTGAAGGTGGTGCTCTCGTCACACTGGCGACGTAAACACTCGGCTTAAGGAAAGACTCGAATCCACGCGCCATTCTCTTATTACTAAAGTAACCGTTGACCTTCTGACCTTATAGACATAGAGTTCATGGCTCTCGTCCGACAGCGTCGTTCCGTCTTCCCTCATGAGCGGCGTGAAGGCGAAGCCAAAAAGCTTCTTCTCACCCTTATCTTTAGCTGTGACAGAGCAAAGCGAAACCGATAAAGGCTAAAGGCGCTGCTTGGGAGTGCCAAGCTTGAGTCTTACACCCTCCCGATGACACTGTTGGCATCCGTGTTCGCTGAATTTAAAAGGACTTTCATCATTCTACATTGCGCTCTTTCACACAGACTAATGTTTACTGAAAAATATCAGCACCTTTATTACGGTAGAGTACAAGTGATTTCCCCCAGGGGAAACCAGCAAAGAGCACATTTCTACATCAGTCAAGTGAATGTGACTGAGATGGGATTTATGCACCGAGAATAGTGTACAGCGTAAGAGGGGGTCTCACTGGAGCAGTGCCGTAACTCGAAGCGCAGGTGCGAGCCTCGGAAGCGATCGAAAGGTATGGAGAGTTTCACCATTTCGTTCCAGCGGGGGGCGTTGTTGTGGTAAAACACGAGGGAGCGGTGCTCACTGGAGTTGAGCTCCCCACTGCCCTGGCTGATGCAGTCCTGGGAAAGACAGTTCAAAGGTGAAGCATCTCCATCAGGTGAAGCATCTCCATCAGGCCCAGAATCCAAATTAAACCGTTACAACATAAACAATGGACGTGCGTTATGTTTACACCCAGCATTAAAGCCACTTCCATGTTCTGTCGCATCACTGTCCTTTATATGTACTGCTAGAGCCCATCACTTACTTTAAGGATTTGTCCATCTGCATACAACACGTAGATAGTGACCTCGATGTTCTTCTGTACACTCTTGCCTCCTTTCTCAAACTCTCCTCGCTCCAAGGTCAGGTACAAGTCATTGCGGACGTCACCTAAAACGTAGGGAGATATTGGCATAGACCCAACAAAGGGCCCACAAGACACACCTGCTGTTCCCGCTCTGTATGTCTCTACGTAATTACTTTTGCATTATATAATGTCAGCATGGCCCTGGGGGGCTGCGCAGCCGTCGACCTCGGACCCCCGGAGGTTTTTTTTTCTCCGCGCTGTGGAGTTTTTGGTTCCTCTCCTCTACTGTCTTCTGGCATTTTTCCTTCTTCCTTTTTTCTGCATCATGAACTATTTAGTGCCTGTGTATTAATATTATAGCAGCACAACTTAGTTAAGTGCCTTGGAGCGACTGTTAAAATAAAACAAAAAAAAAAGAACTTAATTGAATAATCCTGAATTAAGGTATTAGCAAGGAAGATGGAAAACAATGAAAAACACAATAATCAAATGTGAGACCATCCCAGTAGCAATCAATATATTCATATAATAATGAATATACTTAATTATCTAAAACTAATCAGCTTTTCATGAACTATTCTGATACCTCCAACAAGACACTCAGGTCTAAGTATAACTAAATTAAAATTATAAGATCCAGTTAGAAATTACAGGCATGTGAGAGAGTCCTCCACTGGCATTGTACATTAGCTGTGGAGCAGCGTGCAATGTCTCACATAATTGGGTACATTTAATTACAGCTACCAGGAAAAGCATCCCGGCTACAAACCATGGAGAGAAGCAAGGTTTATGATGTATCCATCAGATGTCAAGAAAGGAAGATGTGGGATATTCTTCCTAAACTACCATAAAATCACGTTCCTTCATTTCAGAACGTGCTGTCGAATCGATGTCGCGGGTAGAACTCCACCGCTCTCGTCGTCAGTCACCCTGAACCTGTCAGTGTGCAGGACATGTCCAAAAACCCTGCACATCTCAACAGTGTCTAGACTGTTTAGAGAAAAAACAACTTTCCCCCCCTTTATTTAAGCCTCACCCATCCGTCCATTTTAGTAACATTATCACCTATTTATTTTAGCATTACTAACCCCGTTTAGTCAAAACGAATCGACGTCAAACTGTAACGTTTCTGCAAAATAAGATGAATAATATTTTTGCACATCAGGCTTCCCAGACGTGTAGTGGGCGAAAAGTCTGGTTTATGCATTATGCAACCAACACTGCCCCCTCCTCCATCCACCGTGGGCTCACGGCAGACCTGCACGGGCCAAAAGCTGTCAGTTGCCTGCCCCCCAGCCCCCAGCTACAGCTCTCACGATCTGGGGAAGCTGCTGACTGGATTCGCGCTTGCCGAAGGTATCAGCGGTACCAAACGACGTGAGCAGCGCCGATTGCATTCCTCCCAGGATGTTTGCAGTGTCTGCAAACATAACAGCTCTAGCTTCCCTATCAAGTCTCTGCTTGACAGATAAAAAAAGCTACTTTTTTAACATTTGCACATCCAAAATTTCAAACAGCTATAGCATGTGCATACAATATACTTTATGCAAATTCCCACCAAACTCTTAATGAGATGATTTTGAGTGTATCATGGCTACTGATCCTACCCATTTTTAATATTTTATCACTGCTTGTGAATTCCCCTGGGAGATGGATACACTGCTAACAGGCTTTCTGCATTAATATAATCCCAAAATGTTGCCTCAGCTCTGCAACAAGAGGACTCCTGAATGCAAAGCAGCTGGGAAAAAAAAAACTTTCTTTTGTCTGCAGGACCCTTTGTGCTTTATCAAAACAATCCCATCTGTAAAACTGAAAAGGATCGTTTTTGCGTAAAATAAATTGTTGCATTTCTTTCAGCCTGCATTTGCGCATATTAACCGCGCCCACTGTAACAGAGACAAAGATGATAAATCCATTGAAGCGGCTACCTAGAGCTCTGAAAGGTCACTGACATTGGGTTTGCATTCTACAGACACTTGTCATCTCAGTACATTAATCAATTATGAAGAATCTATTCTTTTCGAATCTAAAGTACAGTAATAGTTATAAGTTGGCAACTTTACTACATACAACAGAGAGCTGTACTGGAGTGGAACTGACAACGGATTGTTACATACAGATCAAATGAAACCTTCTACACTGACGACCAACCTGTAGCAGGTTGCATCTTGATACCAAGATAAAAACATAGATCTATATTTAACTAGCACTGGCAGACAGGCGCGGCACTGAATGATGATTAGTTGGGTGCAATTTTATTCCTGTACAGCATGTGATAAATGACCGCAAATCAACATCATGCTCTCAGTACAGTTCCCTTCCCAAATCCATCATATTCGTCGGAAATAACAGCGAGGAGCGAACGCTGAGCCACTCTGCAGACGCAACTTTACAGAAAACACGGAATGCTTTAATCATGCTTGACATATTAGTGACGCAGACGGCGCCAGAAAATGTATTATCGACTATCGGCTTTCCATCCCGGATCTGGACTTGATTTCTCGCGATGGGTGTTTCTGCCCTGAAGCAAGAACAGCTGCTACATCACACGTACCCAACACCCCTCCCCCCCCACCCAGTTCTGTACCTGGCATGATCATCTCTGGGAAGGTGAGCTGGCGGGTGGCGCTGATGCCCCGGCTGAGGAGTGCCATGTGCTCGCGGCGGATCTGATCCATCTCCCCATGCAGGAACTGCAGGGCGATGATCAGGCCTGGGGGGTGCGAGAGCAGCAGCAATGTCTGAGGTGTGGCTTCGGCGCCCGTACCGCGGGGAATCGGCGCTGTTTACCCAGCACACAGGACACGGGCATTAGGGGACATTTGTGTGAAAGTGTCAAGGAGGGACGCCAAAAAGGACATGGGGAAGAACAGAGAGAGTCTAAGAAATGGCAGGGAGAATCCAGCAGGGAGAGAGGAGAATAAAAGGGGAAAGAGGGCAGAACACAGAGCGACACAAAAACAGCAGCCGGTTCGAACAAAGCTACAAAACTGTACCAGCGTTTAGTTGCAATGTATACAGTCACTAATGTATGTTACAATTGTACAATGTATGTTACAATTGTATAATGTGGGTATGAAAAAAAATAGGATAAGGTGAACGGATACTCAAACACAGGATTCGACCCAGATTTTATCGTGTTTTCTAAAAGATCAATCATTGTTGGTTTTGATAATAATGTAATGATGTAATTCCTTTGCAACTAAATGTGACACCCAGGAATATCTAAGGCGGGAATACGGGGAAGGAGAGATTGCTAGCTGGGCCCACGGCCCGTAAGCGCCATCCGGGCTGCGGTGTGACGGGGAAGCCCAGCTTCAGCCTCCTGCTTCAGGGCAGGCAGGACGCACCGTGGCTGCAGGGGGCTGCGGACTTGACGCTGGACTTGCGGATGACGCTTTCATGAATCTGGTGCCACTCACTTTCATTGGTGCAGCTGCCAAAGCAGAAGGCGAATGAGATGACAGGCCGCAACAGTACAGCGACGCTGCTATAACTAAACCGCGTGAGTGTTAAATACATACATATGTAACGGGCTGTTAAAATCTCGTACTTCAGACTATGCGGCTAGCCCAATGCTGCATTTGGTAAAGGAAGGGCTCACACAGACAATTACATTATTTTAAGCAACATATTTAGAAATAAATAACATGATTCATCGCGTGATCAGCAGGTAAAGATTATAAGCATAACTAGCACAGGCTAAATTTCTATGCTATCACTTAACAAGTACAGCTGGCAGTTGGCAAGATTAATACAATAGATTCATATAGGCAATCAGTATTACCAACAAACCAAATAATTATATGCAATTAGCTTGATTACCAGAATAACTGTTTCTTCTGTGGGAGGCACAGATGTGTTTGTCTTTATGTCTGATTCCAGAAAAGGTCTGTGTCAATGTTTCAGTCTGTTAATAACGTCTAAAATCCTCTTACAGTTCCCTTCAACGCCAAGCATTATATTCCCTGGTCTAGTAACTGTACTGCCTCATTAACCTTTTTTTCTCAGGACGTGATATTTCTGAGCAGACATTTAAGCAGGGTTCGAGCGTTTGGTGAATATGCAACATTTAATGAATGCATTCATCTGGAGGCCCGTCTTACATTTTAGGAGATACTTCAGCACGGACTTAATGGGACAACAGTGTGGATCTGCTGCTCGTGACTTGGCTCAGCCGCCAGAACATCAATCTGCTTCTCTGTCTGCTGAGAGGCTGCACATCCCCCACCACATCCCCACCACATCCCCACCACATCCCCCACCACATCCCCACCACATCCCCCACCACATCCCCACCACATTCCCACCACATCCCCTACCACATCCCATACGTATCCATTACATTCTTTCATATGTATTTTATTGCTTGTTACAGGTCTATTAAGATGCCCATTGACTGAAGCTAACAATGTTTTCATATTTTTCTTTTTATATTTAGTTTGTTAGAGGAAAATCAATGAAATTAACTTTATTTTAAAACTCAGGTTAATTTTTTGGCTAATCTAAGTTTAATCCTCATAGAGCAATAGAGTATTAGAATACTCTATCGCACTCTCTTATAGGAGAGTAACTTGTTGATAAGTTTATATGACCTAGAGCATCCCTCCAGAACAGTAAGGCGGAGTCAAATGAAAGGTTTATGAACGATCAGTGTGCGTGGGAAAGCTCCACTCACGTGTAAACTTTGAGAACAAATTCCTTCTCCTCTTTGAGCTCTGATATGGTGTGCAGAACCTCACTCAGGGCCAGGGCAGTGCAGCCGTGGGGCCGTCGATACTGACCCTGGGCCGGGCCCTTCCTCGAGTCGTTCAGCAGCATGCGACCTGCAGAAAAAAGCCGCCAGGTCCCATGCGAAATTAACTAAACTCATCCTTCTTGTTCTTCCCGTGCTTGCTAAGGAGATTCTCATATCCCGGGTCATCCAGGCAGACAGGCAAGCCTCCTATTCTTAATTCCCACATCAATATTCACACCAGTCCAAATATCAATATGAGGATGCCTTAGTATTGTCTGGCAAATAAAAAAGGACAAAGGAGACAATAAACAGAGGGAGCACAATACCAGTTCTTATAATGTGTGCCACAATATAGAGGTCCCTCTTCAGGTCCTTGCTGCTCAAGTCCTGCAAGACAGAAACAAACTCTGTCAAAAATCTGAAAAAGAGCAAATGGAAAGTGCATTCACTAATGTGATCACTGGCTCATCTGTCTCAGTATTACCATAAAGAGAGAGCACAGACGATCAGCAGTATTACCATAAAGAGAGAGCACAGACGATCAGCAGTATT
>JAODLC010000113.1:9937241-9952936 GCA_026781145.1 Hippopotamyrus pictus
TTATGCTCAACTGGTTGGTTGAAACAAAATCCTGGTTTGGATTTTTACTTTCTGGACCTGAAATGTCTGCCTCTGGCCCTAAAGCTGTGAGGTATCAGCAGCACCTGCCGAGATGCCAGGCTATCAACCCTTCACCCATTAAAGACCTGATAAATATTACGAAATGCCATCCTGGCTAATATTATAATACAGACGCTCCTCTACTTACAAACGAGTTATGTTCTGAACGGCCGTTCGTAACTCGAAATGTTCATAAGTGGTTATTCAACATCATTTTAATGGTATACGCAAATAAAAAGAACTAGGATGCTGGGAGTACGCACGCTATGCTGCTGCGCGGTGGAAGTACCGGCCAGAAGTCGTACTAGGTGGAATCGGCATGTCTGTATGTCTGAAAGTTCGTAAGCTGAAAGTTCGTAAGTAGAGGAGCGTCCAGGGAATCTTGGCCAGAAGTCGTACTAGGTGGAATTGGCACGATGATATGTCTGAAAGTTCGTAACTTGAAAGTTCGTAAGTAGAGGACCGTCCAGGGAATCTCGGTATAATCATTGATCTCAAGGTCGTGTTTTCGGTGCATTCAATGTTTTTTTTTTTGCATCTGTATAAAGTTTAATTGTCAGAATTAGGCACGTTTCTGCATTTCGCCAAGCCATTCCAGTTCTGATTATGACAAAACCACCAACTCCCATGAGAGAAGCAGGCACAATTAAATGAATATAATGATGTAAGTAAATTTTAACTAGATGACTCCTGAGTCCTGCTTCTAAACGGTTTCATTATCCCGTCAAGTCCCCGGCCACCCTGCATACAGTCTGTGCAGCTGTAAGAAAAATCTCTATCAAATATGTGGGCTCTACCACACAAGAAAACCAGAAGAACCTCTGACAAGAGAAATTACATCCAAAGCGCACGCTGGTTGAGTAACTTTTACTGCATGTGAGATAGAAAAGACATTGCCAGTGAAGCCTGAGAGATTTTTCTAAAGGGACACCACACCTCTGAGATTAAAGGCAGTCTGTCACCGATTTCCCAAGGGACCATGCTGATTAAAGAATTTTATTGGCGGTATTCTAACTTTAGATGCAGTTTGAACAAAGATGAAACATCAACCTTGATCTGTAAATGTCACATAAAAAAATGAGACGAGCTTTTTAAGGTTCTCATTAACTCCATTTAAGTCATCAGGAGAAGACAGCGACTAAAAGCACTGAGAAGCAAACCAGCAACATAACCTTTCCGTGAAAAAGCCAAACATAATGCCTTCTCAGCCATTGCTCCTTCGTCCCTGTTTTGCCCTCACAAGAACAGTAACGTCAGGAAAAAATTCTCATAGCTTCATAGGCAAGTTATGTCAGTAATAACACCACACACACATTTCACATGTGGAAGTCTGTCACTTTAAACAGAGTAACAAAATAGAAACGCTGTGCTGTTAACACTGGGGTTCAGTGCTGAAATCCGGTCCCAGCTCGCCAGACTGTCTTGGCGTGTCTCGGTGCCTCACATAGCCTTGCTTGAACCCTTCTGGGATAGGTTCAAGGTCAACATAACCCTAGATGGACAATTAAAACCCTAGATGGTTATTAAAAATAACAACATTGTTATCCGGACGACTATAAAAATAGTTGTTAATTACACATATTCTTATTCCTACACTTATCAGTTTTTATAACTCTATTTGTTACTAGAAAATAACATTTATTCACTTAGCTGCCACTTTTATTCAAAGGCGGATATCGCATCTAGTAATTTTACACACTTGGATATTTTGCAGCTATAATTCAAGTTGCCTGGTTTTCTCTGGGTTACAACCGGGTAACAGCTTTTTTGGCCATTTCCCTGAACATTGTGAGACTTCCTCCTGACATAAACTAACAACACTGCATTAAATCTCTGTGTCAAGGCCCTAGCACAGGTCAAAGAGCACATGCTAGGATGGCCTAGATGTCAGGCCAGGATGCTTCATACTCAGCTCTGGCATAATTTTATCAAAAAGCAGTATTTCAGGACTGTGAACAACATAGCATAGTATAACGTTACACCCACAGGATGCAGAAGGTAGCAAGCAACCCTCTGTAGGTCAGTCAAAAGTGAGAAGAAGAGACAGCTGAGAGTGGAGCTGGTACAATAACCGGCAGTGACGTCACAATGCTTCATGCATTCCTCCGGATAGGTCTTATTCAACCTCTGCCATGGTCCTCATAAACCCCAAAGGAGAAAAAAACGTAACCTAAACCCTCCATCCCACAACCTCTTCATGCGAGAGTAAATGGCGACTTAATGGCCCTTAATGGCCCTTAATGGAGCAGACTGCTCAGGCAAATCAATGGCCGCACCCTCATGTCTTCTTCCCACAAGTGATCTATGACAAGGAATGGGCAGAATCCCGCAGCACTTCCCCCTTCCTGACCGCTTTCCATACGCATCACGTTTCCCAACTTTATAGGTGCTTGTAATTCCCAGCTCCGTTGACCATCTCTAAGATGCTCGCTTCATAATCAAAGGATCTTGCCAGTGCTCACATTTGTCAAAGCCAGCCACGAACCCCTCTCATTTAAAATACACTTAAACATCTTTATTATTTTTTTAACCACACAGCAATGATTTTCCTCAGAACATTCAGACCATAGCTTGTGGATATCACACTTGGTTCCTGTGACATCAAGGGTAAAGGAGGCTCAAAATATATACGTACAAAATACAGACAAGCATTCAATTCTGTGTTCTTCTGGATCAAAATGCATTCTTTGTAACAGAGAACCGGAACAGCCAAGAATATTAGACATTTTTGGTGAATTAACATTATCCAAGCATTACATTAAATATTTGTAATATTTTACATGTAATGAGAGACGCTGTCTGCAGTATCTATGAGTTTCCTTATGCTGGCATGGCCAGACATCTTGGCTATACACAGCACTATTACTGAGAAACACAGTAGAAATAATTTATTAAATCGGGCCCTGTTTTTTAAATCATATACGGTTTTCCTTTTTAAGTATCCCCCTGACTCCATTATTAGTGAAGAAAGGTATAGCAAAAGTAAATTACATTATAAAAATAAAACTGAATTAATATATAAGATACAGTAATAATACGAACAGTAATAAATAATTATTTATCAGCATCTAAGTAAAAAAGATGTAGCGTCCAGTCTTGCACCTGACGCACCTGTTGGAGTCGTGCGCGGTTTTAGTGCCCCCTCTCGGTTACCGCCATAAATTACGTTTTTGTGTTCTTGTATAGACAAACTGTTTACTGTATTTAAACCTTATCTTGCCGATGTTGAAAATAAGATTACGCGGTTATTCGACACAAAGGATGTGAGTTTTGCTATCAAAAATAACGCGATTTTAATATCACAGTAAATGAAGTAAAATACTGGAAAGACAAGTGGTACTGTGCGTGCGGGGGTGCTGGAGGATAAGTAAACGAATACGTTTGTGCGCAAATTCATCAAAAAACAGTATCATGATAAAATAAGGTTTGATATTTCCCTGTTAATTCCCACCGTATATTATCACGTCCTTCGATTTCCATTACCTTTTAACTCTGCATTTTACATATTCACTTTCCCCTATAAATTAATATTTGTAAATGCATATGCAACAAAAAATGTACGGCAAGATGGATTACTATCCGAATAAAATGTACTTACCAACTCCAAATTTCTCTTCCTCCGTCGGCATCCACATGATTTTTGTGAAATTCCGAACAATCGACGGCTGATTTATTCGTTTTCATGAACGGATGCAAGCGCGCGTTGCATAAATCTCGTAGAGCCCAGTACATTCAGAGCTGCATATCATAGCAGCTAAATAATATTCAGACAATTGTGGGGGAAAAACAAAAGTCTTAGATATAAAACATAGCATTTACCGGACGATTATCATAAAACGTCCATTTCTTTGCCTTAGTGCCGCCTCACAATGTACACGGCGTTCGGTGGCGTGTTTCCCGTCATCTGTGGCTCAGCACTCGTACGGGGGAATCGAGCGCGATTAACGCAGCAGCATCCCCGACCAGAAGCAGACCGATTTATTTATATATATACATACATTTCTCACCGTGGTCATTACTCCCCTTTCATGACAAACTGTTACGTCAATTTCCACTTGGACAGATCGGTGCCCGTGTTTTAAGGCGCTGCCGTGAAAACCCGCCGTCTCCACTCCGTCATTCGGAGATTCATTTTCCCTGGTGATCCATCTTCGGGAGACTATGAGAGTGTGTCTAGAACTAATTGTGAATTATCCAGATGCGCCATTTTTACACACCCGTCATCACGTGATCGCAGTTGTCAACACTGTAGTGTCAATTGGCAGACAGGAATTTCTGATATTGCAGCTGAAATGTCTGTTGGAGGGCTTTCTATCTTTGTGGGGCAGCATTACTGGCGGAGTAGGAAAGGATACCTTGGCTGTGTAGTCTAAAGTACATGATTTTCCCTGTAAATATTTCATAATTTAAATTAATGATCGTTAAATGGATTCAGAACCGATATATCCAATTCCAAGGCGTCATAGATTTCCAGCTACCATTACAAAAGTAAGTCGAAGTTCAAGGAGTCCACAGTTCAAGTCTAGACATGTTGTATAGTGCATTGGTAGTACAAAAGCCTGGACTGTGGCCCTCCAGGAAAGGACTTGAAAAGTGAAGCGCTGTAGCTGAAAACAAATTAACAAGGCCTGATGGAGGTCAGTGGTGTTGATGGTTAAATTGTTACATCAGTGTAACATCTCCGGGTTACTGTACATAGCTTTTCTAACTCCGGGACATGTACGGCAGAGGGACATCTACTGCAACAAGAAATGCTAGCTGATTGGAGAACAGTACAACACCATAACAGTTGACATCTCCGATGTGGAAACAAGGACCACCAATTATGGTAATTTACTTAAAAAAAAATAAAAAAAAAAATTGTTCCAAGCCAGGTTGTGAGGCTGAGGTTTCAAAATAATTTCCTCCATAGCAGACCAGCTAATTAGAACTGCCTTATCTGCTCTCTAACCCAGTGTCAGATACAAGTGCCATACCTGCGGTGCAGTCGACCACCATCCTGATCGCTACAGAAGACGAAGAGCCAGACTCTAGTTTTAATGGCCGTTCTATATCATGTGCATTGTTTTGTGCATACTAAGAGTGACTGTCATTTGTGAGGCAAAGAATGAATAAAATGAGACAAAAAAAACATCCGCATTACACAAGCCTTGCTGACTTAGCCTCGCCCCAAGTCAGTCTTTTCTATTGTCGAAGCTGCCTTCTGCCACAGAGGTTTGGAATTCCCACTCAGCTTAAACTGCTCACAGGGATTTTGGGTTTGCTTTCAGAATGCATATCACTTGTTTCTGAATGAAGCAGGACTGGCTGTATTCAGAAGAAAAGCAAAACATCATTTCTCCATATATCATTACCTGATATTTGCATCATAACTCCCTGACCTCTACAGGTAGACCCCATAATCAGTAGATATCCCAGCAGTGGTCAATGGACACAGACTATGACTTCTAAACATCTTTTAATGAAACTTAAAAGGATTCCTAAAATAAATGGCAACCGTATACTTCAAAATGTGATGCTGACATACTCCAGCATGGTCAAATGTAACCTCGATGAGTGTGTGACATACAAATGGGACTCAAACACACAAATGACAAAAAGAAATATTGTCAATGAGTGTAACATCCGGCAATGCTAATATGCGTGCCACCCGACGGCCTTTGGTCATAATGCATCTCCCATATATCATGTCTCATACTGATGGGCATCTGGCATCGTGTGAACGTGTCTGCTGTGCGGAGAAATACTTATTAAAAAAAAAAAAAAAAAAAAAACAAGCATGCGAAATATTTTCAGTTCCATTTATAGCAAAAATACTTTTCATACATTTTGTACAAGTATTGATGTGAAGGTTTTTACACAGGAGGTGATAATTGCTGTAATTAAGGACATATTTCACAGAAAAACACATGAAAACAGAAATGAGTGTTGGGGGGGGGCCTCAATAAATGACAAGATCAGTACCAGCGAGACGATCTTGCCCATATTCTGAGTGGCACTTTATACCGGCAATACTGTCATTTTCAACAGTCCTTCCAACGTACAAAAGAACATAGCAACTGCAGAACACAGAACACAGCAAATGCAGTTACAATTTAAAATATCAGTGGACAGTGCAACCTTGTTGTAAATGTTCCAGGACCGGAAAACTGATTTGTAAAATTAAGAAAGGACCTGCTCCCTTTCCTACCCACTACAAGTTGGACATGAAGTGTAACATAAAAGCTAAAAAGCTTACTTATCCCTGATCATTTCTCAGGTTTTCAAGTGTAATGAGAGGGCTTATATGAGGGACTAAACACATAATACTTTTCTTTTGGAAGAAAAAAATATATATTACCCAGCATAAATAACTTGAAGGGTTATGTGACGCATTTTAGAGGCAAAACTGAAAGTAGGACACATGCATAATGTCAAAGCCGGGTCTTCATTTTTCTGCATTTGGTACAAAAAAAACAAAAGATTAAAAAAAAAATAAAATAAAAAAATCAACCTATAGAAAGAGTGACATGATGCTTTAAGGCTTCTCAGTTAAGGGCTGTAATCCAGGTGGTAGTGTGCTCATGTTTTTCTCTAACTGCACTTTACTAGCATGGCTGCACGACTGCTAGCACTCCCCTAGAACCCGTTACCCGGAAGTCAGTCTGCGCATTTATTAACACGATTTGGATGAGGCACCATCAGCTGCTGCACGCTGGCCGACACGTTCCTTCCAGGAGCTCAAATCAGCCTGATTAAACTGAGGGCCGCGAGTTACGGCTGCAAACGGCCACCCGACTAGGGTGCGGGGGCACGTCACGTCCTGGCGAGTGGGCGGAGCGGGAAAAGGAGGATCAGTCGAGGGGCACGGCGGGAAGCAGACTGAAAGGCAGCTACTCCTCACCCAGCACGACCCAGACACAAGCTGGTACGTGGGTTAGGGGACCCCCTTCGGCATGTCAACTGGCGTCATAATCACCTCCTACACACCAGTAAGGGCTGCTTCATTATTGGAAAATATGTCAAAATAGCATCTAATAGTTTCAAAATAAATTAAAAAAGAGAAATCATTACTGGCATTTTGTGGTATACAGAATGTACTGACACACTCAGACACTGATAAAGCTACATTGCCATATAAAACTATGCATTTAAGAAATTCTTACAAATATTTCAGTCACTCTTCGGTTACCGTACCTCTGTATGTGTCTGCTGCAGAGTTGCACTGGGGCACAGGCCCCGTTTAATCGTTGGGTCTTAAACTCACACCACCCCCTGCGGCAGAAACCGCCTCGCCGTCAACATTCGGGCCCGACCAACCCAAACTACACTCCTTCTCCTCACCGCGTTGCTCTCGTTTTTCATCTAACTGTACTTCATTAGCATAGCCGCTACATTTGCGAGCATTCCCCCAGAACCCGTTACCCGGGAGACAGGCCTCAGTGCTTGGCTTTCCTTTGTCCAGTCTAGCTTCACTCATTCAGAGACAGAATGATGTCATCCTCCAGGTCCGAATTGTCAGAACTGTCTGCTGCAAGGAGAACATTACAGAAAAACATCACATCTTGCCCATAAAAAGTACAGGGAGGCTATTTAAATATAAAATATCAAACAATTTTTTTCCTTTGAAGTTGGACAGTCACTTCTCCCTGTCCTTTAAACACAAAGACAGACATTCTCCCATAATGATCCCAAAATAAAACTAGTTGACGTAGATCCCCCCCCCCCATTGCTTCTAATGTTAACGACACAAATGAGAATTGTATACAGTGACCGCAAGAGACCAAGAAATGGCACCAGTACTCACTGTTCTCCAGAATGAGCTCAACATCTTCATTGTCGTCTGAATCTTCGTCGTCGTCGTCGTCGTCGTCTTCCTCCCCTTCTTCCAGCAGGCGTGCCACCTCCTCATCATCTGAAGGTGAGAAGTCGTGCTCGCCGTCCTCCTCCTCCTCCTCTTCCTCCTCTTCACCTCCATTCTCATTCTCTAGCTCTGCGAGCAAGGGATCCGTGTCTACATCATCCAGGTCGTCGTCAGAATCGTCGTCGTCGTCGTCGTCGTCATCCTCCTGGTCTTCATCCTCCTGTGTGCCAATGAATATACGATTAACTGCTACCGAAAATGACTCCATCCATAAACGTTTATCTAGGACTGTGCTACAGTGACTGTCAATTCAATTTCAACTCATTTTTATATAGCGCCTTTCACAACAGTCGGTGCTTTACATGGATGTATAGCGATAGATCCCTGCTTCAAAAGCAGATCTTTTACAATAAAGGTCTGGGTGTCTGAATGGATAGTTTTGGGTGGTGCCTGATCTGGTTGACTCGCCTGGTCTTCTTCGTCTTCCTCTTCCTCTGCTAATCGCTGCCGGCCAACCTCATAGAGCCGGCAGACTGTGTCCATGTTGATCGAATCCTGGTTCTATAAGGAAAACAGCATGGAATCAATCAGATCCCATCTCACTGTCCCACGCGGATCAAATATTCCAGCACTGCACAGCACAAACTGCAGTCATTACTTTGTACAGTTCAGCCCACTCTTCCAAACATACCAACGGCACACATTCAACGTTCAAGAACACTCACCTCAATAACAGCTAGATAGCAGTCCTTCGTGTCCGTGCAAAGGTCAAAAATATTCCTTTTTACATCAATTGTTGCTGGAGAAAAGAGTAAAACGATAAATATATATGCTCATGTTATCTTGGTTAATAAATTATAGCGAGGCAAGAGGAAACATTATCTACTGAGAACAAAACTACAAATAAAATTTCAAGTTACTTCTACAACCAAAGAAAAGCAACTCAGGAGGCAGTGACTCGTCCTCCAACTGCATTGTTTAGTCTGTTTTATAGTCTGCAATATGAATAACTTAAGACTACGGATCCTACCAATGGGCTTGTAGTCAGTTGCATCAAACGTCCTGAAGGAGGAGCCAAAGGGACTTTTTAGCTGCTGCTCCATCATGTCTTCCTCATCGTCGGCCTGCAGCATCGCTGGGGGGGGAAGAAAAAAAAAAAAAAAAGGGTCCAACAACTGAAGGCTAAAGGACATACTAAGTCAACTCTACGGTGGAATGCAAAAGCAGAGCCCTCAAATACACATTCAGGAACAGGTTTTGTTCAGGCAGAGAAAGACATTTCATGTCATACAGAGAAGCGTGGATGGGGCGAAGTACTGACCTCCGTAGATGACTGTACCATTGTTATTGAAGACTATCCGGCACTGGTCCAGGGCTGGGACCGTGTGGAGAAGGTGGAAAGTCCGCAAGTCCCACTGAGACACTTATTAAGTGCAATTGCGTTCAACACATGAAAACCATATCACTCACACAGATGATTCAGAAGACTTTTTTTTTATGTAACTGGCAGGAGAATCAGCATTAACATAAATGTTCACTACGACTGCTAGTTCACACAATCATAAACCTAAAACAATTGCAGTTTTAGGAAATAGTTGTACCAGAATAAGACTGTCACAAATCACAAAAAATCATATCAAGCACATCAAGGCAGGAAAGGATACAATCTCTGTGTTGACGATGACCTCAAGTCCATTGGGATGGAAGACGCCACTGATGTTCATGTTGAACTTATCAAACTTGTGTATGGCTTGAGCAGAGCGAACGTCCCACAGCACGCCGTCGTTCAGCACCAGGTCATCCGTGGGGTTAAAGGTCGCGCAGTTCCTCTTGTAATTGTTGGCCAAGTCAGGGTTGTTGAGAGTCAGGATCTTCTGGCCAGTCTGGATGTCATATATCTGGAGGGAGATGACAGTGAGGGACAGCACAGATACGCAGAGGGAAAATGAAGCCGACCTGGGAAATGAAGAACGAACTCACGTGAGCGATATATTCCTTCGTGCCAATGACTCGGTCCTGAGAAAGTTTGCTAAACTCCACGTAATGATCATCTAAAAAGGAATGCCTGAAAAATAAAGGTTTTTTCACTGTTATGTTTTTAAGAGCTGAAAGGCTGAAAGGGGACTTATGTGCCCAGAACAGAACATGCCTCATAATATAGGGAAAAAAATCCCATGGTGCAGTGCTTCTAAATATAGCTTACTTTATAATGAATACTGACTGCATGCCCCAGAGTGCAGAGAGGGGGTAACTCCACGAGGCTGATGTGAGCAGCAAAGAACCATCCTGGGAAAAGAGACGAATTTTCAGAACAGGGCGAAAATCAAGATTCCATGAAAGTGCAGAGTCACGTCAGGATCCCCACGGCAGTACGGGCGGAAAGGACTCAGAGGCTACTGAGTAACGAGATACCTCTCTCATTTAGTGCTAATATTTATATTACTGCACTCTTTCACCCTAAATTCCCCCAAAAAATATAAAGGCAAAAAACAAAAAATAAAAAAAACGTCAAAATGACGCGTCCAATTAAAGAGCCACGGCTTAAAAAGGTGAGGAGAAAAGGCCAACTAGGGACAGGAGGCCAGAGACGGTCACTGACCCTCGAGGGCTCCAGGTGTGTGATGGCTGAGCTGTGGCAGTTATAGCTGGCTTCCTCCTGCCCTGTGAAGACATTGTAGAGCTTCAGCTGCCCCGTGCAGGTGCCCAGCATAAGGAAGCGCTCGCGCGCGGAGAAGGCACAGCACATGAAGCCGCTCTCGTCCTCCTCCGCCTCCCTGAACACCGAGATTGGCCGAAACCTGCGGGCGTGACAACACAACCGCATGATTAGGCGTGACCACATTCATCGCCAGCAGATGGCAGCAATACGCTTTTGGGGGCCGGTCGACTCCCAGCGCGGCACCTGCTGAAGATGAGGTGTCTGTCGAAGCAACCTCCATCCACGCCGCCGTACTTGGGGTAGACCACCCTGCCCGTGTGCCGGGGGGTGAAGTTGGTGGGGGCCTGGCGTCGCTGCTTGGGCTCGGGGCACTGGTGAGGGGTGAAAAGGGAAAACGGCGGGCAGGTGGTAACGGGGTTCTTGCAGCGGGCGTGCTGCTCACGCAGATACTCGGTGATGATGCTGTCGAGCGCCGGCGGCGACGGAAGGTGCCGGTCCGGCTGCTTCTTCATGGCGGGCGTCTGGCTGAACGCACCATGGTCCGATTTCTGCCGCAGCACCCTGGGCTTCTTACTACTGCCACTGCTGAGACAGGGGGAGGGCCGCTCCCGGGTGAAGACGATGCGGCCGATCAGGGGCGAGCCGTTGCTGTGCGGAGGTGGGGCTGCAGGTGGCGGGGCAGGAAGAGAGGAGGGCGGCTGCGAGGTTGATGGGCGGGGCTGAGCATGGATGGAGGCAGGTGTGGAGGAGAGGGAGGCGTGGCTCAGTCGGGCAGCAACGCCGTTGGCAAGGCGAGGGGTGCGGGGAAGGGTGGTGGCAGGAGAGGCAGGGGGGGCAACAGAGACGATGGGAAAGGCGGAGGAGGAGTGCGGCAGGACCATGGGCAGGTCTGCCTCTTTGGTGAGGGCGTTGGCCGTTTCGTTGAGGCCCTTGGCCAGCAGGTGGCTGCGGATCAACAGCAGCAGCTCCTTCTCGGGGAAGGTGATGCGCGATTGGGCCACGACGCTGGCCCTCTGCAGCCGGGCCAGGGACACGTCGGTGCCGATGAGCAGCGGCTTGCCGGAGACGCGCTCGATGAGCTCGGCGGCGAACTTGCAGAAGCGGACGTGCTCGCTGCGCTTGTCCTGCAGCACGGGCTCCTTCATGAGCTGCTGGATCTGGCCGCTGCTGAAGAGCGGCAGCTTGCTGATGATCTGCCTGACGGAGGCGCTGCGCGACAGCCCCACCAGCGCCTTGCAGGCCAGGGCGCGGATCTGGTCGGCGTCGGTGATGGGCATCTTGACCGTGAGCAGCGACAGCAGCACCTTAATGCCGTTGTTGGACTGGACCACGTTCCACATCTTGGTGAGCACGCTCTCGCTGCTCTTCGTGTGGTGCGGCAGACGCCGGCGGGGCGTGCCGGAGATGAACTTGCCAATGCTGGAGACGCGCTTGTCTGGCGCGCACACGCAGTTGATCACCACCTGCAGCGCGGATTTCTGGATCTCGGCGTCGTTCACAAACACCTCGCCCTCAGCTACCACCAGGATGATACTCATCCCTGCAGAGAAGCGCATGGAAAACATCATTTGGAGAGACAAGAACCACACGAGAGGGACAACTACGTTCGGATAACAAATATATGAAGTCATGAACCATTTCTAAGGTTGCCGCAATAGACTGTAGTGATAGTGATGATTATATCAGACCATCTGAGGTTAATGTACCGTGAATGTAACTGCTCCTGAGTCCCACCACGTAAGACATCCCCCACCCCCAGCCCAAATCCTTGTGCAGGAGGCAGCTCAGTGACTAACCCACAGTGGAGACAGAGGACCCCCCCTCATCCAGAACGTCCACAGATTCAGCCAGCAGCAGCTGCGTCTTAGGCACCACCGTGAGGATCGCCAAGATATCCAGGGCGTAACGCACTGTGTCACTCCTGGGGAGAGAAAGCGGTATTAAGTTTCCAGTATAGCTGCACAACATCACACCACGATAAAATCTTAATATGTGTGCACGCGCAATAATCACCAGGGCTTAAGATGACTGGCATAAAAGTTTGTCCAGACGCCAGGTTTATGGTACTATACGGTACTATTTGCTTTCACGCACCATTTGGTAAGCGAATTACTAGTACATAGGGATAAAACAGTTACTGGTTTCATGGTAAACTGCAGTACATTTTCTGAGGGTTGGTATTACCAGTTCAAATTTTAATTATCATTAACACCATGGTTGATTATTGTGCATGGAAAAACTTACTGTAATGCGTGGCAGACGGAGGCAACAGCAAGAAACCAAGAGACTTGTTATTAAAGGGAAACAACAGCCTTTCATTAAACCCATAAAAGGACTAATACAGGCATCAAACAACCACTGCACACACATACCGCGGAAACACAAGTAGGTCTAACGCCGGACTGTAAGGCACACACACGGTGGTTAGTTTACACAGTTACTAGACACACACGAGGACCGGACAGCGTTCATGCAAGACACAGGCAAGGGCACCCATGACAATCGGGAACACAACAAGTATTAACAACACCACAAACAGGGGCTGTTAATTTTCCCAGCATGCTCCTGAGCGGTTACGGAGATCTGTCATATGCAGAGCCATCTCACCAGCTCTACAGTAAATACGTTAAATACCGTGCGACGCTAACCAAAGCAAAAGTCTCCCAGACGCAGGTGCGCAGGTTTTATCAAATGAGAGTGTAAGTAACCAGCCGTATAACACTGAAAATCAGCGCCCGGATACATTTTTATGGCCATCAGCTAAAGCCCCTGTAATCACATGGCATTTGTCAGCACTGATTTGTGTCTGTCCATAACTCATGGGTACACCAGCATCACCATGGCAACACTCTACTGGTAGATGAATTCTGTTTGGCTGTAGTTTATTTTGGGTGAATTTCATCTCCTTTTTTAATAGGTGCAATATTAAGCGCAAATATTCCAAATCGTGATGTTGTGCAGCCCAAATTTCCAGTTATTACATCTATGACACAGAAACATGGGGGAAAAGCTCAGAGGACAAAAAAAAAAAAAAAAAAAAAAAAAAAACATTAAAAGTGAATAAAAAGGTATATTTGAACATCATATCCCAAGGCAATTCCACAAAAAGCTTATAAGAGAAATACTGAAAGTAGTAAGGAGCAGTTCAGGTATCAAGGTGTTAGTTCAAAGGCCATATGTCATTCATATTGGGGACATTTTTACCCCAAAATTACAGACTCAGGCATGCTTACACGTATTAGAGAGAGCTGGTGTACATGGATTTTCATGCGCATTATAGCCGTGAGCATTAATTCTAATAAAATGGGATGGTCTGATAGTCAGTTTGACGCTGCTTGGTGAACACAGTGCAAATACATGGAGAAAAACCATTTCTCAGAACAACACACACCACAAGAAACAAGCAGAGGCTCATACCTGCCATAGTAGGTCCTCCAATCACAAGCAATGGAGATGAGCTGCAGCAGAAGCTGGATGCAGGAGAGCTTGTGGAACACCTCAGCTGGTTCCCAGTACAGTCGTGCAGGGCCGTACTCTGTCAGGAACTCCATCATCTCCACAACCTGCTCACGGGTGTAGGTGCAGGCCTGCCGATATCAGACATTCACAGGCTCTGAATTAAGGGTGCAACAGCATGATGGTTTACAGTGATAAAAAAAAAAACTGGACTACTGCTTTAAATGACATCACATTAATGTGAGACACACAAATTGGTTAATACTACATTATCACACGAAATACCTGTCCGATTCACATTAATTCAGGTTTAACTCCTAAAACTGTGACAATTTACTATAACTTTCATAACACGTGAGCAGTCGCGATGCATCCCCCCATCCGTCAATTAGCTGGCTAGTAAGCTAATACAGCGTAAAGATGTCGTGTTCTGAGGATCCGAAGGGTGCAAATAGCAACATCAGCAGCAAAATGCACCCTGAACAAAACACAACATAGTCAGCCTTGTGGACACTGGATTCATAATAAAGATGGAGTTATTGTTGAGAACAAATCACCAATTTGCAGGTAAGGTCGCCAACTCCATGTGACAGTGTTCCTCCTTTTTTTTTGTTTTGTTTTTTTTGGGGGTGGGGGGTATAATAGGGCTGTCGAACGTTTTTTTTTTTGGTAATTGTAATTAGCTGCACACCTTGGCGATTATTCTAATATACAATGTCCACCAACAGAGCTTTATTTCCTCAGTTTATGACAAACACACGAGGTATGGAACACAATATGTAGGAACAAAAAAAAAAAAACAAGCGTGTGTGGAGAGTTGTGTGACTTTATCTCAATGCGTGTGCGAGTAATCAGATTTATAAATGTAAAAGAATTTGTAGATGCGTACTGAGATTTGTAAATGCGTACAGTAATCTGCAAATGTGTACTTAGGATCGTTGTGCATAATCGGATTAGTAAACCTGTAAATGAATCTCTAAATGTGTAATGAGATTTACAAGTGTACTGAGATTTGTAGGTGCGTAGACAAACCTATAAAAGCATGCATAGATCTGTGAATTCGTAGAAAAATCCGTAAATGCAGGCATAGATCAGTTAATGCGTAGACAAATTTGTAAATGCATGCAAAGATCTGTAAAAGTAAAGGTATTAATGGCTAAAAAGTCTAAGCATTTTGCTCCAAGAGCTGGAAATACGGACAAGTTATCGATTATAACTGGGCCAGAATATCTCTCGACAGTTTTCCCCTCTATACATCTCCACACGGTGTTTTTACTCTGTAGACACGGTTTTTTTACTCTGTAGACACGGTAAAAAAAAAAGAAAAATACCCATGTTAAGACCCGTGTTTACCTGACAATCATTAAAAAAGCACTTAATAGGCTAAGTGGAAAGATTCTCATTAAGGTACTTTGCTGTAAATTGCTGGTTCAACTTAAAAAACAATGCTAATCTGTAAGCCTTATAAAAGTTTTTCCGGTTTCAATTACTGAATAAACTACGAGTATTTAAAAGTTACATTACTTTAAGTACAGCCAAAACAATTTGCCTTCTACAAAGTTAAAACAACATATCACTACAGCTTCTGAATGGATAGGTTATAACATAAGAAATTTACAAACGAGAGGAGGCCATTCGGCCCATCAAGCTCGTTTGGGGAGAACTTAACTAATAGCT
>JAODLC010000113.1:9953036-9965953 GCA_026781145.1 Hippopotamyrus pictus
TCTTATCTAGCCCTGATTTAAAGGAACCCAGGGTTTTAGCTTCTACTACACTAGCAGGAAGACTATTCTATACTCTAACTACACGCTGTGTAAAAAAGTGCTTCCTCAAATTTGTTTTAAAATGTTCTCCCGCTAATTAACGTCTTCATTATATGAGCTGTTTTTTCCATCTTTATTTTACTTTATTTTCAATGAGAGGAGGCCATACACATTGTCCCTTCGTAATCAGCACATCTCGCTCGCGCTACTATTTTATCGGGCTGGACAACGTGCGATACTAAAACAATTCTAACGTCGCTAGTCATTCAGATTAAGATCAGGCTTTTTCTTATCTTAAATTATGTACGGAAATTATAAGTCAGTGGAAAAGGGAAAATACCTAAAGTACCGTATCAGAAGCAGAAAAGCGCCCAAAGCTTCTTCGCAGATTAAACTCACTGCCAGAAGTTGCAGTAACGTAGCATTTTTCAGATGTTAAGGGAAGCCAAAAATACTTGTTCAAAATACACATAACTAAGTTGCATATTCTTTATTTTTAATTTTGACTGGACTAAAATTAAGTTAACTAAGAAGTATGTAACAAACGTAAAGTTTTATGTTGAGAAACATTTTTAGTGTTATTTACAATCCCCTTGAACCATTTTTTAGAGTGCATTAGCCTTCACAATTGTTGCAATTACGATATTTTTATCCTCTGAGCCGTCTAGTATTTTTTAACCAAGTAAATGTCTTTCCTCGCCTTTTTCCTTCCCCGTGAGATGATTTGCGTTTGGTGTCTGGGACTCGGTGCAACATTACGCATGAAGCTCTTGCAATCTTTATAACCAAGAAGAAATACTATACCGCCCTACAAAAGCAAAATAAACTGACAAAAGGGTGGTTTGCCACGGTTTCAGTGTAGATTTTGTAGTTAATGTAATTTTCACACTCTAGCATAGCTGAACTATAAAAGAGCCTATAAAAAACATTTCAGTCGGAACTCAATTTTGATCAAATTTGCAGTTGCTGTGTTTTGCCTTTGTGTGGCAGTATTGTTCCTTATTAAAAATCTTTGCTCATATTATTCTCTCATTTGGGTATCAAAATACACTTACAGCATTATTAACACAATCAGAGAAATATTAATGCATTATGACATTAAAATTAACACTAACACATTTACTTTGAGACTTTTTTTAAACAAACTGTAAACATATTGTGAAGTTTAACAATCTTTTATTATGAGAATAAAATTTTGCGATGAAGAAAAGATTTTTTTTGTATATGTGGTTAATTACAGTTCTGAGAAAGAAAATCTGACTCAGCAAAAATCGGTATCAGCAGGTCAAACTTGGGGGAAAAAAATCGGAAATCGGCCAAGAAAATTGCAATTGGCGCATCTCAAAAAATGCATAATTTTCACTACATCACAATTCAATAAACAAACCTATTATCTACTATACTATAAACTTAACAGTGACACAGAACCAGATGCACAATACTGCTAAAGATTAAAGATAGATATATTCACATCCAGAAGAACCCCAGCAAAGCTTACCTTGTAGTAAGGCTGTGGGTGAACAGGGGTGCCCCCTTCAGTACGATGCAGGGACTGCTTCACCTGCTCCACCTTTATGGCCAGGTGAGCCTCGAAGTACCTTCGAAGCGCCATGCATGTGTGTTTGGCCGTCTGCCGACTGGAGAAAATCTCGTCGTCACTCAGCAGGGCCCCCTGGTCCTCGGGATTCAGGATCTCCAGCGTACTGATCTGTAAGCGAGGGTGGGTACACATGCTCTCCAAAGTCTCGACGACTCGAAGAACGTGAGGGTGGGATGGGGGGGACCAGGCTGCACAGACGCCTACCAGGTTGACCAGTCGGCGGAGTCCATCCTGGCGATCGAAGAGCTCGAGAACGGCGCGGAAGGCAAAGGAGATGGAGAAGAACATGGTGGCATGACAGCAGCCAGACGCGTGGGAGCACTCCAGGAGCCAGAGCGTGTAGTTCACAACCGCAGCCAGGATCGAGGGTGGAAGCATGCACACCTGGCGAAAAAACGAGTCACACTCATCCATCTCCAAAACACTCGAGCCTAGGCCTGTCACGATAATCATGTTATCAATTTATCGCACAATACATGGACGTGATCATTTTTCCGACCTCGATACAGGCAAATTGTGTTACGCAAGGGCGAATGCCAACAACGTTTTAGCCAGTGGCGCTGCTTCTGTGCCCTCGTCCGCTCCCTGAGCCACAGCCACGGCTCAGGGCCGATTCAGGCTTCACGTGAAGGCCTGCGTGCCCGCCGCGTGTGCGAGGCAGCGTCGCACCATCCGTGGCCCTAAATCAGGGGTGGCCGATCTTATCCGCAAAGGGTCGGTGTGTGTGCGCGTGTTTTCGCTGCGACGCCCTAATTAGATTACCAATTAGAGGACTGATTGGCTGAAAGAGTCCTCACGCCTGGGTTTGAACAGCTGACTTACAGGTTATCCCAAAAACCTGCACACACACCGGCCCTTTGTGGATAAGATTGGCCACCCCTGCACTAAATGTTCATACTTCTGGTGCCAAAGTGCCAAGCAAAGCTGCTTTTAAAAATCACGTTTATGAAGTATGGTATGTTCGTTACAAAAAATAAATTAAGAATTTTACTAAAACTAAACCATGCACTATGAAGTCAGTTACACTGGAAAGGGTTATAATCATTAATGAAAACATTTCCATAAACTAAAATAAAATTATATATGGAGATAAAAACTGCAACTATAAATACTGGTTTCAAAACCAACTGAGATAATATAAAAACAAAACATCAAATATTTCCTGTTACTAATTTAAAATTACTTAGCTATAGTAGTAATTTGTTTATCTCTGGGCCTCCTGCAATAAATTTGAACATAGAAATAGCAATGGCACCAGATCATGACATTTTGTAGTAGCCAGCAAAGTCCGGCAACTTTCCATCTAGCCATAGAAATAAAATTACTGTACCCATCTAGTTTTTATAATCCTATAGCAAGGAATCATATAAACGCTGGTATTCCTAGACTTTCTCAGTCAACCATCCTTCAAATCTGCCAGCCATTTTCTTTTATTGTTCTGCTCATAGAGGGTAGAAAACGTATTTATTTACAATTTTTGGTCTGACTTCCTGTTACTTTTCCCTTGGCTGATGAACAATCGAAGTTCGTTCACATCACTAGAGCCTCCACAAAACTGGGTTGGCAATAGAACGTCTCTCTATACTCCTGTGCCAAATGCAGTTTTTGTTAACAGAGCTTGAGAGTTCATTTTATCTATTTCTTTTTGTTGTGTGGTTTATTTGTTTTATTTATTCAGGATTTTTACTTTTTTTTGACAATGTCTAAATCTTCTTGAGAATTAAAAATTCATTGCTCTTTGAAAGGGTGTATATGCATTATTATGCTGTTATATCATTACATCAGTGCCATAAAATTCTTAAAACCTGGGACAATATATCGTCCAACAGAAATAATCGTGACAGGACTAATCAAGACTCCTGCATTTCAGCTATAACATCCACACACGTGGCTCAATCGAGACACCAATGTGACAGCGAGGCAGACAGAAGGTAGGAACCTCACCCGCTCCATGGCGTCCTGGTTGTAAGCCAAATAGTAAAGGCACAGCGAGACGCCGGTGGCAGCCATGGAGGGCCGAGGGATCTCCAGCAGCTTCTGCACCCCTCCGTGGGCGACAAACTCTGCTGCAAACTTCTTGTGCAGAAGCAAGGAAGCTAGATACTGTAGAGGGAAGCGAGGAGATACTCAGTTCACGTGACGTCAACGTCACAGATGCTGTCCAGCCTGGTTGACGTGCTGTGGCCACAACATCCAGTGGGTTGCAGCATGTCACCACACTGCCCCAAAACACAGTTACCTTGAGAGCTTCAAAAGTCAGCTGGACATCATTGGTTTGTTTGAGGTCAATATAATGCATGAGTAGCTCCCGCGCCCCCAACTGCATGAACACAGCCAACAGCTGAAAGAAAGAGAGACAAAGCACAGCTTCCCGATATCAGTCTGGCCCAAAGCATTTAGACGTCTAAGATTACAGCGCACAATAAGTCAAGCTTGAGCGAGCTTTGTTTCGGACACACTTAAGGACTCTTAGCCCGTTTCAAAGGGGAGGCCCTAAAAAGCCCAAGATCACCGATGTGCATTTCAATGTTCACCCACGACGCATTACTGGAATTTGCGGCACAAACGAACGCATGCAGTTCTTTGGCTAAAAAGTAAATATTCTGCTTTTTTTCTTATCCTTTGCTCAAAGGATAAAAGTTGAAAACAATATCAATAATGACAACATCTGACCCACCTGGCATATTTAAAACGTATGGACGTTAGAAGGGGCACATTGAGGACATGGTGTCCAAGAAACAACGAAAGAGTAGTAAAAATAAAGGAGGACCTTCTCTCACCTCCTGGTACTCGCCGAGAGGAGTGAGGTACTGCAGGATGAGCCGCTGCTCGATGGCAGGGGTCAGAGGGTACAGGTGGTAATTGGTGCCAATGACCCAAGGGCTCATCTCCGACCAGCTACTGTTGGATAGTTCACTCAAGTTCCTTTCTGGCTCCGGAAGTGAGAAATTCAGCTTCTGTTTGGCCTTGCGCCCGTTCTCCTTTTTCCTCACCTGACCTTCATCTTCCCTCTTTGCGGCTGTTTCGCCCACGTCTGACTCAGGTTTCGCCGAAGCCTTTACGGCGGAGTTGGCGCGGCTGCTGGTCTTGTGGGAAGAGTTGAGGCGAAAGGACAGATCGGGCTGCCTCTCCCCTTCGTACGCGTCGGACTGTCCCCCCCACTCGCCCCCATTGTTTGTCGCAGGCAAGGCGGCATCCTCGAAGTCCCCATCCACGGCCTCTTCGTCCAGCGGGAGAAGTGGCTCCCCCAGGGTCTTCCGGGGACTTGGCCGCTTGAAATCCTGCCGGCACTCGGCTTCCTTCTCCTGCAGCTCCCGCAGGCGCTGTAACATCAGGGGTACCTGGCCAGAGACGGCGGCCATCAGCACCGAACTCCACAGGAAGCACATTCATGCTGGGCTATTTATACATGCATCTAGACCACTGAGTGGTGCATAAACAATAAGCAGAAACATACTGCCTTTACAAACTGATTCAACTGTTACACTATTACATAGTACTAGGTAATAAAACACTGACAAGGACAGAGTTCTCCTCCCTGTAGTTGGCAGCAATGTCCTGGTTCTCCATGGCCCCGGCCAGCAGCCCTGTTGCATATATACGCAGTGTCTGGTCACCCTCCTGAGCCCACTTGAAGAGCCTCTCCACAATGCCCTCCTGCGGGAGAGATCTCCAATCATCATC
This sequence comes from Hippopotamyrus pictus, assembly GCA_026781145.1. Classification (NCBI taxonomy): domain Eukaryota; kingdom Metazoa; phylum Chordata; class Actinopteri; order Osteoglossiformes; family Mormyridae; genus Hippopotamyrus; species Hippopotamyrus pictus. Next base: position 9,958,360 of record JAODLC010000113.1, read on the forward strand.
AGCAGCCAGGCCTGAGCAAACGTCCTCTCTGCAAAACCACGGTAGACGGGGGCTCTACCTTCTCCTGAAATACCACGGCAGTTTCCAGGCCGGGCATGATGTTCTGAAGAAGGCGACAGGCTGCCGTATTGAGAGGGACCTCTCTGCTCATCATCACGTAGGTGTTCACCAGCTGCCAAGACGACACGCAAGAAGCATCATTCCCAACTCTGCTGAGAATCCACTCGGAAGAAATCCGAGGTGTTAAGCAAGGCTCCACATCTGTGGAACCCAACTTAATTTAGAACTTAATTTATATACCGCATTCATGAAATCATCATTCTTGAACAGGATTTTGAGCAGGTGCCCAAGCATGCATTCTGGATCTGCTCTTCCTGCAGGGTAAACATAAGGACATACATTCAGAGGAAGTTAAACATTAAATTGACAACACCTTCAAAAAGAAGCCCACTCATGTTAATTCTGACACACTCAATTCATATTTGCATATCATATCACAATGTATACTGAGACACACTGGGGGGAAAAATCCTAGTACTTTCCTTTGTTTTACTATTACTTAAGAAACACTATAATATTGTGACAAATGATCATAACAACAAAAAGACAGAAAAAAAACTGAACTAGTCATGACTTTTAATAAACAGTCAAACAACTAACATTTGATCTTGTCACAACAGTGCAGTAGTTTTAACACTTGATTTTACGATCAGGTCAGGACATCTCAGTGAACATTCACAGCCTTCTGGTACAATGCCATCAGATCTTAAAGTGACCATAGTACAGTCCTCCCTTCACCATACTGGGGCAGTGAAGCATAGCAGGAACTCCACTAATACCTCTTGCAACAGAAACCTGACAAATTACCATGTAAGCACAGCCCAGCTTAGCCGAATGAGTTTACTAGACATCAAGATAAATAGTCACCATCCTATTGGGTTAAATGAGAGTGTGAATGTTCACAGCTACACGTCTGCCGGGACCTGCATCTGTACCATAGTGATCAATAAAGTATGACAGACCTGGATGGCGGTCATCAAAAGGGTCGGGATCAGCTTTGTGGTATTCCTCTGTTTCCCGTTCAATCAGCTCAGAGATTCTGTTAATAAAAAAAGCCAATACCATGGTTTAATTCTTATAGTTCTTAAACATGCTAAACTAAACAGAAAGAAAACACAAGAGAAATATGCAAACTGATGCGTATTTTCACTTTCATGTGAATTTTTATTACATAAATTTACATTTTAACAATAGATATAAAAGACAAGGAGAGCAGGTGAAACTCAGTCCACTGCATATACTTTATAAAGCTATATTAATACATACACTTATAAAATGAACTGTACAAAAAAGGCACTAAAGCTTCAGTAAAGTTGTGTCCACTAACTTGGTGAGGATGGAGACCAGGTCCTGGGTGCTACCCTGCTGATCCTGTTCCCATTTCTCCAGCAGAGAAGACAGCTCTGCTTTGGAGTCCACACTGGGAGACCCCAGAGCCATGACCTCGCCTGGTACAGCGGGACAGAAGAACAAGAAAGTCCGTCAGCAACGAAGGGAGATGGCCGATCACAGTCTGAGGCAGGTGGACAGTCAACCGAAACAGTGCACAACTTTTAAAACCCAGTTAAACGTTACGATTCAGGCTCAACAGTAACTTCCTCCGCAGCTGTGATTGCCTGTCTCATGGGCACCAGCAAAAGCCACAGAATAAACAGCCACCAAACAGCGGTCAAAAATATTCCTCTCATGGGGCTTAATTCAACAGTCAACAGGTGATTTACTTGCCGCGACACACGTAATACTGAACTCCATCCCACGCAGCACCGTTAATGTTCACAGAAAATGACATTTTCCCCTTTTACTTAACACACACATGTCGCATGACCTGATACACATTCGGTCCGTACCTCTTGCTCAAAATCTTTCGTCTTATTATATGATACAGTTAATGCTATCTAGTTAGCTAAGCAGGAGCTTATGGTCCACGTAACGTTGATTTACAATGCAAATAAAGGAGTGACGTGCGTACACGTGTAAAAACTGCATACCATAATAAAACTGTGGCGGGTTATGTGTGCAGCTAAACCGCTTATTACTCGTGTAAATTGTCACTGACAGAAGTTCATTCACATTTTCTCGTTGGGGTCGAAAAGATTACGGAAGCTCGCCATCGAACAGTTTAGCGAACAGTAAAGCAAGGAATGAAGCTGGCCAGCAATTCGCTGGATGTTCATTCTGGAGAACAGCTGGACTATGCACCCAAATAGCCGATGTGCCTGATGCGGCGAGGCTGCTAATCCCAGGCAAAACGATGCACATTACAGAGGCTCCCAACAACTAGCTAGCTCGTGGTATTTCGTTAGCTGGCTACTAAGCGGGCCACTAACAGCTAAGCAGAGAAGTTAATCCTGTGTATTATACCTATAGTACAGCTGTTGGCCAAAGCATACTTAATTCAACTGGAATTAAAAACTCTAAAAATGCCAATTTTATGCATCGTCAATGTGTTGCTCACCTAGACGTATGTTAGCTGATTTAAGGAGGTGCTGACCTGTAGTTTAAGGTTGAACTAGCTAGCGAGTTAAGTAGCTAACTTTAGCATAGCTAGTCTGCAAGTCTCAGAGAGTAAGTTAGACAGCCATGCTCAGATCCATATGCATATGCTTACCTGGCTGGTCCACTAACCTCCCCCCTTTTCCTTAGCAGCAAAATCCGGAAATAAGAAAAATCCAATGAACCCGTGCTACGCTATTTGTCAGTAGTATTACGCTACTGTGTGTTAGCTCTGACACCTTTATGATACCATCCGTTCAGAATTTCCCGTGCGCGACAGGGTTTATTATGGCGACCACGTTCTCAACGTCATTCCTTAGGCGACCACCGTCGATTCTTGCTGACGCACTAGAAGTTTTACATATTTCAACTATCTTACTCCATTGCCACCGATACTACTGAAGCTTCTCTAACGAATACCCAAAGATATATTCCACAACTCGCGGTACCGAGGGTAGCATTTAAAAATCACAAGAAAGCTTCTAGGTTAAAATCAATCGCGATAAACGTGGACTCGATCAGTAATTCCGAACTGGGATGTCATCTTTTTAAAAGGAGTATAAAAATGCAACCTCGCCACTCGATCTGCTCAGGACAAATAGTTAGAAAATTGATTATTTTATTGTAAAATTAAAACAAACACAATAAGACACATTTTAATACTGTAAAAAATATGTTTTATATTATCAGATAGATTAATCAACAGGAATTCAACACTATTCATAATGCGTTGAGTGCTAAATGAAATGGAGATCTGTAAACCGCTAACTGAAGACCTAAAACAGTCATTACAAACTAAACAGTTATTACAATTTACTGTGCGCCGTTCGGTTTCTATTCAGGACAATGCATGTACCGATAGTAAATACTGGTAGACTACTGGCGGTTATTTTTATGACTATCAACACAACAAATTACCTGATCATTTAATAGGCAAGGTTATTGCTAAGGAAGTCAAGGGTTATTCCTTATGGTTGGAAAACAAACAAAATGTAAAATAATACTGTCCATCTTAAGTCATTAAATTATGTGAACAAAACTGGGTTTATACTCATAACAACGGATTAAATACGAGGCTTCTTTGAAGCAAACATGCTACATTATTGCGCAATTTCAGTATATCGAAACCAAATAAAATATTGCCTGATTTGAATTACAAAATAAAATATTTTCTAGTTAAATGCATACAGTTTTATGTATTTCTCATACCTCAGTACAAGATCTTTTATCTGCATGTCCTGATTTAATACCAGGAGGCGATGGACTGGCTTATGCTGGGAAAGACTCTAGGTTCAGTGCGACACTATACTTGATAAGCTGTACGGATGGACAGATGGACAGAATACAATCCAGGATGGAAAGCAGTATTGTTACATATTATGCACGTTAATCACAATACTGTTTTTGTTCTTGTCGCCTAGCTTTTCCTTAGTTTGTACTCAAAAAATTCAAGAAATGCACGTAAGCTCCGTATTTCATAAAAACCACGTATGAAGACACGCATATGTACACCTCTTCCATTACAGCTGTATTGCATATTTTCTCGACTTAATGGAAGCAATTACATAACAAGGCTCTTCAATCCCGCCTCAGAGCTGGCGTATATGACAGAAACTGGCACGTATACCATTTCCACAAAATCAGCACAATGCCGCACTGAGCGTACCATAACATTACTTAGCAAGTGCTTCTGCACATTGTGTACATATTAATTACATTACGCTACTCGCATTTACATCTTCCATCTCCAAACAAAACCGGTGACGTTTGGTCCCCCGTTCAGAGAGCCTGTCGGACCCATAGGGTCGGACCAAAATGCACACGATCACGTGACCAATCATTTCCGCAGATCCTAGAAGATAAATATATAATTAAAAAATATTTAAACATACATGTTCGTGCAGAAGATCTATTGGGAATATTGACTAATTGACAATAATATACATAGCGTTTATCACGATAAACAACACATATATTTATTTAAAGGAAAAAACTAACTTTTACTATTTTGACTTCCGAGTTTGAGCTTACTTTTCCCGTCATCCTTTGCTGCTGCCCTCTCTTCCTCTTTACTGTCTGCGGAGAAGGCAGGCTAAAATTTGGTATGTGAATATAATCTTTAATCATCTTCTGATTTTGATATATACGGATGGAAATACTTTTGTATTTTTGTACATAGAATCTTGTTGATAAATGGATGTCTGCAAATTGTGTCAGTATTTGTAAAATTTATAGTTAAATGAGGGATACAAAAATGAGGTCCTCGATTTCAGATTTCAGCTTGTATATTACACGATTTCGGTTTTCCACAAAGATTGACTTTTTATAGAATGCGTCAATTCTATAAATAATTCTGTCTTGGTTTTAATGTTTATTTTAAAAGCCTAGAGATGTTTATTAGTTGTCCTAATGGTTTGCAAATCAATCGGCAACTGTCCGTACGCTCAAGTAGGCAAAGGTCTTACAGACAACGCTTGAAAAACTTACGCCTGCACAGGTAACGCGTGTATCACGCTAAGCCACTATCGTTGTTTTTGCTTTAATTTTTAACACGACGTGCTTACAGTTAATGAATCCAGTGATCAGGACAACTTGGTGACTGTTATGTAAACCAAGAGTCATTATACCATTCGCCGACTAAAACGCCAAATGTACAATCGTATGTACCACTGCTAATTCATTGTAATATTTTGCGATTATTTATAGTTAAATATCCAGTTTTCTTTCTTTCCTTGCTGTATATAAGTATTAAGCGATTAATATGCAGTTGCGAGACATAGAGCTGTGGTATCAGGTGTAATGTCTGTTGTACTTAAGTTACTAATTCTTTTGCTTAAATCATCGCACCTCCTGTTTCAAGATTTTCAATGCATACACAGCACTGTGGAGATAACATCTCTGGAGCACCTGAGGAACACTTGAAAATGAATGTTGGTGTCAATGAACAGATTTTTCTGCTGCTTATTAATTTTGCTCCCTCCCCCCACCAGACACCATGGCAGCCCTCAGACCTCTGAGAAAACCCAAAATTGTGAAGAAACGGACAAAGAAGTTCATCCGCCATCAGTCAGACCGCTATGTCAAGATTGCAGTGCGTTTTCCCCTCACCAGGATCACTCCAGTGTGATCCGATCTGTCTACATTTGCTACTAAAATGTCTTGTCAGAGTTTTCAGTTTGCTTTTGTGCTCATGGTATCCTTTCAGAAAAACTGGCGTAAGCCCCGAGGCATCGACAACAGAGTCCGTCGGCGGTTCAAGGGTCAGATGCTGATGCCCAACATCGGTTACGGCAGCAACAAGAAGACCAAGCACATGCTGCCTTCTGGCTTCAGAAAGTTTCTGGTGCACAATGTCAAGGAGCTGGAGGTCCTGATGATGAGCAACAGGTAACGCTAAAGAAATGTGGCATCTGAATTCCGATGAACCTTTATTCGGTCATTCGGACACATTGGACATGCATACGATGAATGTTTACCTTGAAAGGTCACGATGGCTTGGTTACAGATTAGGATGGATGTACTTTATTAATCCTTATTGGGAAATTCTCTTTCCCTTTCCTTGTTTTGCTGTCCATGAGACTTACACATGCTTGTTGGTCACAGTAGAGAGTCAGCCATAGCTGAGAGTAATTGAGGGTTAAGGGCCTCGCTCCCAAGTCTATGGACTTATCGCTATTTTACTGATGCTCAAACTGGCAACTTGTCCATCACAGGAATAGGGGCTTAGCCCTCTGAGCTACACATTCACTGGCTCCCATGGTCTTTTTCCATCAGGTCTAGAAAACTGTAGGTTTTACTTAAACTGTTGCAGCATCCTGATAGATTACTTGCATAAAGATCAGAACGACCTTTTATTATGTGTACCAAGAAAAAATGTTTTTTCATACCATGAACTTGCATGGGATGAAAGGGTCCATTTCTCATCTATTTTGCTGTCTTATTCTTGAATTTAGTTATAGAAGGGTGTGAATCGTTGAACATCTGCCTTTTTGTCAGTTCGGCATGCTAAGAAATTTTGCTGTGGGGGGTGCACATGCTTATGTGTCAACGATATTTGAAAAATAGTTCTGAGACGCTGTAAATAAGGAGACTCGTACATTTCAGCTGATTTAATATCCAACCAAGCGCAGTCATGTAAAGTAAGGTCTTGCATTTATTGCATTGTGTGAATTTCTCTTTATTTTCATCATCAGTATGTCACCTGCTGGAGCTTGGAGAAGACTTTATAATAAATAAATTTGATTGTCCCTGATTATAGATTTGCCCTTTGCTATTATGTATTTTTAATAACTTTTGCTTTTTTGTTATAGGACTCATTGTGCTGAAATTGCCCACAACGTTTCCTCAAAGAACAGGAAGCTGATCGTGGAGCGTGCGGCACAGCTTGCCGTCAAGGTCACTAATCCCAATGCCCGGTTGCGCAGCGAGGAGAACGAGTGATCTGCGCCTGTATTTGCATTGAAAATAAATTTACATTCAAAAAGCTGGCTTTGCGCTTGCAGTCTGTGATGCGTTGGTAGAACACATCAGTGCATTCTTGTATTGTCATAATTGTAAACATACTCATATTAACCTAGCAGGTTCACCACTCGTTCCGATAGAAACCTGACAAAAAGCTGATACCTTTCATACATACACTATGAGCCAGAAGTTTGGACCCACACTCTGAATTTTTAGAAGATAAACGATACACTGCTTTTTCACTTTTTTATTACAGGAAAATAATATAAATGTAAGTGACTGGTTTTGAAGTGTATTGTAACGATTTCCGGTGCATTGTAAGTGTATTTGAATGAATGCAAGTACCTAAGTAGAAGTTTAATCAACCACCTTTATCAGGGCAGCACAGATTCATTTCTAGCAATTTTTGGAAATAACGTGTCCAAACCCTTCCAGCACCTTTTCCAGCATGCGAACCGTTCTGTGTCATTTGTAGTCGCTTACTTTGATCTTGTTGGACTAATTCATCCTATGGATGGACTCTCATCTGTCTGAGACCTGCTCCCAGTCCTGAACGCCCCAGTATTTGTGCTGTTTAGCC
>JAODLC010000113.1:9966053-9991615 GCA_026781145.1 Hippopotamyrus pictus
CTCTGCAGTCGTCTTCCAATTTCTTTTGCACGTCACATCTCAGTGTTGATCTTCAGCCTTTGCTGTCACTTTCCTTGCCTTGTTTCTGGTCACTGTTGCTCAGCCTTTTTCTCAGAGATATTTAATTTCCTGGCCATTTGGTGATGAGCGAACCTTAATTCAAACTCCACACACACACAGCAGAGGACTGCACTCCACATGCCAGAAGTTGTGGTCATGTATTATCCTCTTTAAAACCTAAGGAATTGTCAAATTAACTCAGTAAGAATGAAAATCATTTGCTTTCTTCCAATTTAAAAGTTGATTTTACTTACGTAGATGGATATTTAGCTCAAAAGTACTAATTGTTGCTTCCAAAGTGCACTGTGTCCTATCATTCTAGGGCAGGTGTAAATTGGGTGTTGATAATACTGTATATAAAATGTAAAGGAGACTCACCACAGAGAGTAAATTGGTTGGAAAAGAAGTATTTAGCCAAATAGACAGCAAAACATAATTTACAGACACTCCTCTACTTACGAACTTTCAGACATACAAATGAAGAGGACTGTAAGTCCAAATTGTGTTCACTGGGCTCCCGTTTCCTGTCTGCGACATCATTTTTTTTCTGCACGCTAATCCCACCTCGCAGCAGAATAGCGTGCGTACTCGCAGCATCCTAGTTCTTTGTACTTGCGTATACCCTTAAAATGATGTTGAATAACGACTTACGAACATTTCAAGTTACGAACAGCCATTCGGAATCTAACTCGTTCGTAAGTAAAGGAGTGTCTGTACACAAAAAAACTAAGGCAAATACTTTGTGTTCCCCTTGATTGTCATTGTCTTTACACTGAACAATTGGCTTGATGTAGACCTGTTATCTGGTAACTGATGTTAAAAGATTCTGTAGTGTCTGGAAAAAGGGTGAATCCTTATTCCCAGCAAAAATTTGCCAAGAACAGTTCGTTTGAACTGAAATCAGCAAATACTTAAGAGCTAGTGACTGGATCATTATTACAGCTCAGCAACATTATGCAGCAATAAAGTGAAGTCAGCTGAGTACCTGAATCTACTGAATGCCCAGGTTATCCCGTTAGGGGATTTTTTTCTTTCCCAATGACATGGGCGTATTCCAGGACGATAGTGCCAAGATGCATCTGGCTCGACTTGTCAAGGAGTGGTTCAGGGAACATGAGGAATCATTTTCACACATGAACTGTCCACCACAGAGTCTTGATTTTAATCCCTTTGAAAGTCTTTGGGATGTGCTGAAGAAGATTTTATGGAGTGGCTCAACAACCATCATCAATACAAGACCTCGACGAGGAATGAATACAAATCTGGATGAAAAAAAAATGGTGAGAACTTGAGATGTTGCATAAGCACGCGGAAACAATGCATTGGCGAATGTGCACCATAATCAGAGCTGAAGGCGGTCAAATGGAATTTTAAAGTGCACAACTCTTTTTGGCCAGGCAGTGTAGTTTAGCTGTAATGTGTCACAGTGAATCGGCTTGCCAAAAATGACTGTGGTTATGGTGTTAAAATGCAAAGAAGGTTTAGCACTAAACTGTAATTAAAACTTTACTTAATACGTAGCTTTAACAGATTGTAAGTTCAGGGTCTGACAGAACTTGGTAAATCCTAAACATCCATCCATCTTCCAAACCCTTATCCATTACATGTTCGCCTGGAGTCTATCCCAGGCAGCAGAATACCCTGGACAGGTTGCATATCAAAAAACTAGGGATAACTTATAAGACATTAATTCACCTAACTGGAAGTTTTTGTCCTGCAGGAGGAAACCTACACAACAAAATGAAAACCCCAACCCAGGAGCTATGGGATAATAATACTGGCCATTGACACTCATCAATCATTCTGTCATAGATTAAACTGTTTAGCACTAGTGTAATAATTCCTATAGAAATACATTGTAACTGAAAATGATAATCCCCAATACATTGAATCAGATATGATTTCTGGACAGAGTGTCATTTTCTTATATCAGGCAGTTGTGACATGGTATTATCCATTTTCTCATTTATGGGACTGAAATGCACTCTGTATTTAAATTTTAGCACATAAGTCTATTTGATCTCTTCTCCAGCTAAATAATCTTGCCAAATGACAGATTCCTCCCACGGAACTGTTTATGAGTCCAGCAGTGGTGACATTACATTTAATTACTTATAAAGCCTCTCTCTTCCTTACATCATTTTACTTGGCTGCCGTATTGTACTTTACCAGAGCTCTTCTGTTTTGATCTCTTCTTTTTTCTTCTGTGTTGTGGTTGAGTTCTAGCTACACAAAATGTGTGCACCAACAGAATGAGTAAGCCATAGATTCAGAACACTTTTACTCACAAAGTTATAAAACTCTTAATCACAGCTCTGCACACTGTCAGTCACATTCAGTGAATTTATCATGTCATTATTTACAGTCTGATTCACAGCTTAAAATAAATTTTATTTATCGTTTTTAAAGGTGAATGCGTACTTGTGTACCAGTTATGTCCATCCCTGGTGATAATATTTAAAATGACTATGAACAGTAGCTAAATTCAATCAAGAATGTCGTACACCGTTCAGTCATAACATTAAACTGTCTGCCTAATATTGTGTAGGTCCCCCTCATGCTGCCACAGCTCTGACCTGGTGAGGCACGGACTCTACAAAACCTCTGAAGGTATCTTCTGGTATCTGGTACCAAGACATTAGCAGCAGATCCTTTAAGTCCTGTAAGTTGCAAGGTGGGGGCCTCCATAGATCGACTTGTTTGTCCATTACATCCCAGAGATGCTCGATTGGATTGAGATCTGGGGAATCTGAAGGCCAAGTCAAGACCTTGAACTCTTTTTCATGTTCCTCAAACCATTCCTGAAATATTTTTGCAGTGTGGCAGGGAGCATTATCCTGCGGAAAGAGGCCACTGCCATTGCGGAATACTGCTGCCATGAAGAGGTGTTCTTGGTTTGTAGCAATGTTTAGGTAGGTGGTACGTGTCAAAGTAACATCCACATGAATTCCAGGACCCAAGGTTTCCCAGAAGAACATTGTCCAGAGCATCACACTGACTCTGACTCTTGCCTTCTCCCTTCTCTTCTGGTGCCATCTCTTCCCCAAGTAAATGATGCACACAGACCCAACTCTCCACCTGATGTAACAGAGAATATGAGTCATCAGACTAAGCCACCTTCTTCAGTTGATACATGGTCCAGTTCTGATGCTCACATGCCCTTTGTAGGTGTTTTTGTCATTAGACAGGGGTCAGCATGGGCACACTGACCGGTCTGCGGCTACAAAGTCCCATTTGCAGCCAGCTGTAATGCATTGAGTGTTCTGACACCTTTCTGTCATGGCCAGTATTTACTTTTCAGCTATTTGTCCAACAGAAGCTCTCCTGTGGGACAGGACCAGGTGGGCTAGCCTTAGCTCCCCACGCACATCAGTAAGCCTTGGTCACCCATGACCCCATCGCTGGTTCACCGGTTGACCTTCCTTGGACCACTTTTGGTAGCTAATGACCACCAACATACCAAGAACACCCCAGAAGAGCTGTCACTTTGGTGATACTCTGACACAGTCATCTAGCCGTCACAATTTGGTCCTTGTCAAAATCACTTAGATTCTTACTTTTGTCCATGTCTCCTGCTTCCAACACATCACCTTAAAGAACTGACTGTTCACTTGTCTAATATATAATGGGATCCTTGGCAGGTGACATTGTAATGAAATAATCAATGTTGCTTTAACAGTCAATTCACTTCGCCTGTCAGTGGTTTTAATGTTATGGCTGATCAGTGTAGAAGAATCTTACAAAGTTCAGACTTTTATAAAATTTCATGAAGTTTATACCTGCAATGGGTTGGCGCCCCGTCCTGGTCTGTTCCCTGTAGCCTCCGGGAGGGGCTCCGGACCCCCCCGCCACCCTGAAGAGGGTAAATGGCTTCAGTAAATGGATGAATGGATGGATGGATGAAGTTTATCCTTCACACCAACAAGATGTGAATGTCTTAGAAAAGTGCATTATCCCTAATTAACCTACTTTTTGTCACCGTCTCTCCTGGGGATCTGTACCCTGTACCTTTTTTCAGAAATTAATTGGTCTAATATTCCGAGATACTTTGCAAAGTAATGTAGGTATTCAGCAGAAGATTCATAAATAAGGGTCTCTGTGCATCAGCATTGCATATGAGAGGATCTGTCAATATGAAGCAGCACTTTCATGCTTCCTTCCTTGACTGCTGTTGTTTGGATGCTAAGCTGAAGGGTTGAAATTGTACATATATTTGCATATGTTGTATTATTTGTGCAATTGGCTGAATAGTGTTGAGGAAAATACAATATTACGCCCAGATTGAGGCAGAGTAGCTCCTGCATAAAATGTACTTGCATGTTACTTTTAAAAAATAGAAAACGGGTTTAACTTTAATATTTTTTCTCACTGCAATGCACTTATTACTTCTTTTTAGATGCAAAACATTTTAAGGAAATGAGGTGATCACTAGAGGCAGTACTGAGAGACCTACCCTGGGGAGTCTGCAGCAAGCAACACAGCTCAAGAATCGGGTTTGGCTCCGGGCTGAGGGCTATTAACCTAAAACTGTCATTTCTGGGGATAAGACCCGGTCCACAACTGAGATGAGCACTTCGCTGGCCGGGTGGGTAGAATAGGTTACCTGTGGAACCCTCCGATTGTTCATTCTGTTTGCTGGGATCTGGAGAACAATAACAGTTGTCTTTGTGGGCAGGTTTGGGAAGGATGGAGTTTTGGACATACTGGAAAGGCAGGGCGACAGCTCCATTGATGACAGGGAGGGGCCCAGAAGGAGTACATTTTCACACTCCGTCATCAAGAACAGAAGCAGTTAGACAGACTAAGAGGAGGTGTATGCATGACACCAACCAGTACCACATTAACAATCTTTACAGCAGGATTTTCAGAAAAGTCAAGATGAATCTTATACGATGGGCTTTCTGCACTTCTCTCTTTCTTTCTGAAAAGCTTTCTGCTTTTTTCAAAAACTAGCTTTCATAGCACGTCACGTAGCTATGAAACAATTTGAAACTGAGCATTAGCTGTTTAAATCGTTCTGCATTATCATTTTTTCGCAAACCATACTTTTTGATGTCCAAGGTTAATGAAAACCAAAAGATTTAAGAAAGGGAGTTGGAACTGAACCTTCTTTGGGGGGGCAAACGCTGTTGTTTTCCAGCTGGCAGAGCTGAATGAGATAGCTTGGAGCTTGTGACCGCCATGCCCACGTTTCATTGGATGCCCTGCTTTTCAGCGGATGCTTCTTCAATGTGAAGAATTTGTGTGGCAGCAAAACCATGTAGAGCAGCAGGCTGCATCTGACGAGATCCGCACAAGGATTAAGGGGCTTCACCGGAAGCGTCAGATCCAGTCCTCGCACTGGGAGCATGACGAGTGTCTTCACTCTCCCCTGCTGAGGACCGAGCCATCACTGGCGTACTGCACTCAACGTAGCAGCACCACCAAGGACCGGAGACATGCTCTGTGCCCTGAGAAGGGAAGTGAAGAAGAGTGTAGGTAAGCCGTATTGGGAAGGGGGCTGTGTGCGGGCAAGCGGTGATGGGAGAAAATAGGAGTGAGCAATGCTGGAGTAAGGTGGCTGTGGGACGCGAAGGTAACCTTTGTGCAAACGTGGGGTAAACCTGGGGCAGCGTTGTGGGAGCAGCATGCCTGTGTGAAATGGTGGGGGGGCGGGGCGGGGTGTATCTCTCTGTGCTGATTGGTAAGTGGGAGGATTTTAAAGCACAAAACCCCCATATCAGTGCAATTAGCCTTTTAATTGAAACGTGCCGGCTGAATGTAATTTTCTTGATTATTTTAGGGTTCCACCTAACGCAGAATGTCACATTCGTACTGTTCCTGGCATCTCTCAGTGGACCTGGAAGTAGGTGAAAATGGGAATGAAACACAGCAGACAGTGTCGTAAAGAACAGGACGTGGTGTCAATCCCTCTCTGATAAATAAAGAGAAAAATGTGGGGTTTTTTTTTCTGGTGAAATTCATCTGGCTAATGAAATTAAAGCGAATTCTAGATGACAAAATGCGATGCGTCTTAAAATAGAGCTGCAATTCTCCAGACGTTGTTAGCACATTTCTGTGTGCAGCCTATTTTTGGAACGGTGTCATCCGGCAGGGCTTGAATGCGCTACTTTGGGTCTTTTCACCCAGTAAACCATGTAGCAGAAGAATCACTTTGTTGCCTGATGGTTTTTTATATCTGAGGGCGATGCACTGCTCTCGTTATTGTACCAGAAAGTGCACTGTAAGGACATGCATGCAACCAAAATAAACATTGTACATCATTGTCTCTCAGCCAGAGATTTTCAAAACCTTAGAACAAAAACACCATAAATATCTCTTTAGAGCTTGTGAAATTAAAAAAATATTTTCTGAGCTAAACAAATCATTGATTTGTCTCCAAGGGGCCTAAAATCAAAACAAGGACAGGAGCTTCCTTCATAGGAAAATCCAACGGGACTACACCAATGATCGGCTCATTATATGTGTGTTAAACTGTGATGGTTTTATAAACTTCATTTTTGGTCGTTCAGATGCCTGAAGGCATGAGAACAGATCTGTGAAGATGAGGAGGTCATTCAAAGGGTGTCATCAATAGGGTCAAAGGAAGATTATTCAATATAACAACCTAGTTTTGTTTTTTATGTATTGATAGCATACATTCTTTATTCATTCTTCCTCTTTGACAACCATTAATACAGCATTGTGACATTCTCAGGAGAGACAGTGAATGGGGGTTTACCCCCCACTACAATGGCAGGCTACCAAGCTGACCCAGCACTATTTAAAGAATATGATAATGAAATAACTCCTGTCAAGTTTTTAAGTAACATTCCAGTTATTCCCACTTATGCAGCCTCATAACTAAATCGGTACCATTTTACAATAAGGCTCCCTTTGCCACTTGTAAATGGTAGTAACTCATTAATAAAAAGAAAACTGTGTTATAACTTGTTTAAAAGTGTCTTATTTTACAAAGTGTTACAACCTAATTAATAACCAGATTATAAACCATTCATAAACCCTTTATATGGGTAGCCTTATTGTAAAGTGGCACCACTAAATCAATATAATATTCAACTTATCCATCGATGCCACAATCCATAGATGCTTTAAGTGCTTCTCCTGGTCAGTGGTGTGCTGGCAGAATATACAGGCTCTTGGTCCCTTTGGTGTGTCCTGACTGCATCTTGTGTCAGGAGCTATAGTTGAAGCCAATCAGACTCCATTCCACCAGTGTAAATTATGTGACAAAAACATTTTCCCAGCAGACGGAAAAGCCGCTCAAATTTCCTATCAGCAGGATTACAGCCACCTCGCATTTCTGCTGAAGCTAATGAGGCTGCAGAGCTTTCAGGCTGAGATGGCTGTTCTGTCAGTGTGGACTGGGGGAGAAGTATAATCTGGGTATTTACTGATCTTACGAAGTCTTTACATGCCACAAATTGGCAATGAGGGAGAAAAGCACTATACATCCCAAAGACTGTTTCCACCTCACCACTCATTATATCAAGGGCTTTAGTGCAGTGGTATGATTCTCACATTTCCCTAAACCTTCTCAGCACACTGTGGACTGACACATGGTATCTCATCCAGAATAAATGTTGCTAGGCTGACAGTCAGGTTGGCTCAATATGTAGCACATGTCATCGGCCAGGATTTGGGTACCGCGCTTCAGGCTCCGCAGCAACTTATTCAATACAACATTCTACAGTATAAAAGCTGATTGCCTTCACAACTGAAACTTGGTGCTCTGAAAGTATTGACATCAGAGTGTCAGAGCCTGGCTAAGGTAGAGAAATGTGTATGTTGTTCGTTGTGTTTTGCACTGAAGAAGATAAGTTTCAAAATGTTGTTTCTAGTCCGTTGCTATCATTTGGGTAAAACTAAACTTTTTTGTTCTATTATTTGACTACTAACAGAAGGAGGAACCCAGGCTTGAAAAGGTTAGATTTATTGAATTAAATGACCAGAATAAAGTGAGCGTGTAACATTCTGCTCCTAGAGGACCACCACTGAAATGAAGTTCAGAGTATATTTTAGCTCAAACAACGTATGAGGCTGACTTATATCTGGGGGTTTTTCAATTAAAAATTTATTAGAAAATGTAGCCCAATTATGTGAGATATTTGCTTCAGATCTCATTTTGTCAAAATACAGGGTCTGCTTGTCCATGGTGGATGGTCTCCATTCTTTGGTGCACAGCTAAATTACAATGTTCGGAACAGGTAGCACAGTAAGTGAGTCCTCAGAGGCCAGGAGCTTCACAGGCACTATGCTAACTGACACTCAGGGACAATGTGTGAATCTCCCTGACTGAAAGCACATAATATATTGTCCGAGGTGGATAGTTCAGGTCTAGAAAGTAAAAGTCTGCAATTTTTTTATTTTTTTTTTAAACAAAAAAGATTTTGTTTCAAAAAACCAGTTGCCTACTGTGTGGCTTCATCCCATTTACTGCCCTTAAGTGCAAACGCACTGATACTTCACACTTTGGTGATATATGTTGTTATAAGACACAAGTGTGCAAGTGCATGTAAAGAGCTCAAGTGCCCAGGCATTAAAACAATGGGACACACTCGATACCTGAAGAGGTGAACAACAAACATGCTACAACTATGTTATCATTTGTGTTAGTTGTGTTTGGTTGCACACTGTAGCCTAGGCTATGTAAACATTCTTTACAACTTTGTGCATGTAAATTGAAAGTTCTTTGGAGACTTGTTGCGCTCTGATATGCCAACAGACTTCCTCGTGTTTAATGTAAACATTAGTCATCACCGATGCACTGCATTGTGGTCTTTATACTTAGCTAAAGGCCACTTCCATGCGGTATTTGCCAATGTTTGGACAAAGTGCACATGCACTTGACTTACTTGAGGGATGGGACACCCTTGGGTACTTGTGCTAAGCATGTGAATGCACCTGCCAAGTGTGGTAGTGTGTAAGTGTATACTTAATGCGGGAATTGGAACAAACCCTGTGACTCTGAATCTATATTGAGGGTTGTCTGTATCCTGCCTGGCCTTTAAGTCATGTTTTCCCTCCACTTGTAGAAGACAGCCCTTACTATAAGGGAAACAAGAACTCCACAGCATCTGATGATCGGCCATCCAGCTTAAAACAAAGTGTTCAAGGTACAGTCACTACTTATGCCTCGATTGCCATACAATCAGCTAAGGGTGACTGAAAATGGCTGAAGTGTGGTGCATGATTTTTGTACACAATTTTGTTTCTACAGTACTCTTTTAATATATAGTCCATCCATCCATCCATCTGCTAACCTCTTCACAGGTGGGTCTATCCTAGACAGCAAAGGGCACAACACTGGTGTACACCCTGGATGGGATGCCTTTCCACCACAGGGAACATAAATACACACGCTCACACAAAATCATACATTGCGGTCAGGCAGGTAACGTTCTCCTGGCATCAGACTGCCAGACAGAGAAGCATGATTCGTCTCTCCACACAACACGTTTCCACTTCCACAGAGTCCAGTGCTGGTGCACTTTACACCACTGCATCCAACACTTGGCATTGAGCTTGGTGATGTGAGGCTGGCATCCAGCTGCTCAGCTATGAAAGCCCTTTCCACGAAGCTCTCAGTGCACAGTTTTTGTGCTGGGGTTAATGCCAGAGGAGGATTGGAACTGTGCAGCTATTGAGTCAACAGAGTACTGGTGACTTTTAGGCACTATGTTCCTCAGTTTCGTAGCTGAGTTTCTGCTGTTCATTTTATACACCTGTGGCTAAGGGTCTGAATGAAATACTTGAATTCAATTAAAAGGTGTTTCCCAATACTTTTGTTCATATGCTGTTTATTGAAAGCCGATCTCTCCAAACAAGTACTACAGTATACAGTACTAATTCAATTAATTAAGCAATTATCATCCTATTGTGCTTAGGGAATGTTTAATAAACACATAATTTACAAGTATTTTCATTACCATGACTACCAGTCAGTTCTGGGGAGGGGGGGGCGGTGTTTGTTGGGCACTGGCTTCGGTTACAAAGGCTGACAGAAGGAACAGTTGCTAAGGTGATGTACTGTTAGAAAGACTAGGGCCTTACAACAGATATGCTGCTTGACCACAATATCTATGCATTGTATTCATTTGACAACAAATGAGCATCTCTGAATCAGCTGAATGTCTGTAAATAAGGGACAGGCGGTTTCATAATTTTAGCAACAGATATATTATGGTTTGTTTCAGTGTTGCATTGCATAATATTTGTTTTCATCAGTAAAGTGGTGTAAAGAATACGGGCTGTAGATTACCGTCATGGAAAAAGTCAAATGACCAGATTAATGCTTGATTCTTACACTGCAGGATTTTGTTGTGATGTGAGGTTAATTTTCGTGGAATACTTTTATGTCTTCTCCATCATGAATGATTATTCATCCTGTTCTGAAGCATTTCTGTTACAGTGGGAGGGGTTGCTTTCAGGATGACAATGCCTTTGGGCCTGTGGTTCATAGACCATGAATGATTTGATGAGCATGATAATAAGGGAACAGTTTGGTTTGGGCATCCCAGCCAGCAGAAACGAATCCACATGAACAGCTACAAATGATCCACAAAAATGATCCATCACATGTGAAACTGCTGTCTGTCACCCTTAGCAAAACTCCCAGAGGATTCCTCATTGAGGAATGATGTCACATCCCAGGCACTATAAGAAGAGGATGGAAGACAAAAAGAAAAACAAACAAAAAAAAAACAACAACAAATCAAAAATCGTACAAATTTATACCTAAACACCTATTTTATATGGAAGCCCGTTTGAACCACATAAAATAAAAGTTATAATTATGAAACACTAAGACAAAATAAATTATCTTTGCCAGAGCCCTTATTGCTGTTTTCAGAACCTTACCCATATTGCAAACGTTTTAATGAAATTTCAAGTTTTTTTTCTCATTGTATCCGCAATATATCAGCTGCTGTATATAATTCTTAAAACGAATCATAGCAGTCGCTCAGATGCATTTTAACCTGTTTACCTACTATATTGTCAAATTGCAAAGAAAAAAAAGGGGAAACAGCCCTGTGTGATTTCTGTTACTGTCCACAGAAGAATGTCGGGGTGTGACTACGGTGGAACTCAGCCGCAAGGATGGCAGCACGCTGGGCCTGACTGTCTCAGGGGGCACCGACAAGGATGCCACCCCCAGGGTGTCCAAGCTGAGGCCCGGAGCCCTAGCTGCCAGGTTAGCGCTTGGCTACCTGTTTCTTAGGCACTATGCAGCCTTCTCTTTATGGCGTCTTTAAGGAACCGCCTGCTGCAGGAACTTACTGGTGCCGCACAGGGGTAGATTTCTCTATAAGGGCTAAGGCACTCAGAAATACAAACATGGATTTTGTGCACAAACACAAATGTGTATATGTTCCCTTTCAAAAAGGTACCTCTACAGATGTTATCAGACAATGCTTTAGCTGTATAAATTAGCAGTAGAAATCATTATTGCAGGAGCTTCTCTTCTTTGTGTCTCCTCTGGAAAAATATGCAACAGTAGGAACGGGAGCCACGGACAATCAAGGAAAAAACATGCATTTGTCTAATTAGCATCTAAATAAATGTGTGTATATGATCACACTAAGGCATCGCATCATTTCAGCTCCCGTCTCAGCTGCACTATTCGGTTTGAAGTGTTGAATGATGAATCACGGGCTTTCAAAAGCAGATTAGCTGCCAAATCTCATACAAATTTATATAGAAAATATTTTCCGTAAAAGCATCACGTGTCACTGAACATGCAAGAAGAGGCGAAAGTGCGGTGTAAAAGAACAAAAGAGAGAAATTGGAGAAGCTGTGTATCTCATTGTAAACAATGCAGTTAACACTTACATTAACATTCACAACAAAAAGGAATGGATACTGCATCTGGCTAGATATGGAAAAGATCTGAACTGACATTTTAGTGCCACTGTTAAGTAATTCATATTTTAAAAGGCTGGTCACCAGACTGTATAGTGGTAAACCTGACCTGAGCGCCACCTGTTTTAGGAGTGATCAGCTGAATGTGGGGGACTACATCACATCTGTAAACGGCATCCACCTCTCCCGGCTGCGGCAGGAGGAGATCATCAGCCTGCTAAAGAACGTGGGAGAGCGTGTGGTGCTCGAGGTGGAGTATGAGCTGCCCCCTGCTGGTAGGATTTGAGAATTTCCTTTTTTTTATTTCTCATCTGTGCAACCAATAAGTAGTGAAAGGCCAGGGGAATGAGCCTGCTGAGCTGCAATAAATACTGCAGAGAATCCTGTGGTCTTAGCTGAAATTTGTTCAGAGAACAATCTAGAATGAAATTGAGAACATGCTCACTCTTAATGCGTGTAATGCATGTAATTCAGCACCTTAGCATCAATTGCTGCATGCACTATACAGGGCAGAGTACAGGCTGCTCAGTACTGAATTCAATTCAATTCATTTTTATGTAGCGCCTTTCACAACAGTCACCCAAAGGCGCTGTACATGTGATATATTGCAACATCACTGATGCAGAATTATACAAAAACAGAGAAAGTGGAAGACAAAGAAAGGAGGCTAAACAAGCTGCACGGTTTTCATGGACTCCGCTTTCTCTCCCGTTTCCGCTCACCCAGCTCCAGACAGTAGCTCAGACTCAATTCCCAAGATCATCGACATACGCTTGCGAAAAGAAGACGACAGCTGTGGCTTTGTCATGCGAGGTGAGCAGGGTCTGGCGTGACTGTTTTTCTATATAAATGCATGCAAATACTGTACATATGCAGATAAATACCACTTTTAAATGATCAAATTTGCCTGAATGCGAAATGACATACTAATAATTTTCCTATCAGTACTTGTACCTTCTCATACTAAGTTTTCAAAGTCATAATGTATTAGTCAGAACATTTTTAAAGAAAATCAAAAGTAATTTTTACACTGTTCAAATCTTTTGCAAGCCACTGTAAATGCATTACATGTGTGTGATTACTGTATCTGTGTGTCGTGCTTGCAGTAGGCTTTGCAGTGAGTGCGTTACCATGTTTTTCAGGTGGTTTTCATGAAGAGTGGCGTAAGTCACGCCCCCTACTGGTTACCTATGTGAGACCAGGAGGTCCGGCCGACCGGTATCGTGCTAATTAAGTTTCAATATCTGACATCCATCCATCCATCCATCTTCCAGATGCTTATCCATCACAGGCTTATGGGAACTTTTGGTACAAGTCAGGGGTTCGACCCGGATAGGATGCCTTTCCATCACAGGGCACACTCACACGCTAGCTCAGTGTTATACATGCAAACTCCACACACAGAGCAAGGTTGGAGGGGAGAGATTTTAGCCCTAGAAGTATGATCCACCATGCTACCCCTGAAAGCCTGCCGGCGTAACAGTCACATGTCTGTGGGCTGGTGGAATAACAGTCTAAGGCCCTTAACCCCCAACTCCAGGGCTGCTGCATGTTAGCTGACCCTGTGCTGTGACCCCGAAACTATGGAGAGCAAGATAGGGCTGGTGAAGAGAACTGTTCCACTGTACCTGGGCAAATGGCAAATAGAGCAATGTTTATGTTAATATAAAATTCATCATATATGATTTATATATTAAAACGTAAAAGTATTGATGCGTTATGACACTAAGGGATTGGTCAGTAGGACTAATTATTCAGTTACCAGCATGCTTTGTAATCGCACTGCGAAGATGCGTAAATACTGAAAATCGATATGTGTATTTGTGTTTTTCTGCTGTAAATAGAAAACGTGTAATGTTTACCATGTAGCGTGCTTGTATTTCTTAGCGTGCCACTGTGAGTCCGACCGTTGCGTAAAATTGTTGCGACCCAGTAAAAAAAAAAACCCTGATTTCCCTCCCCAGAGAGGGGACAGTGCGTGTGGGGGACCGCATCCTGAGTGTGGATGGGATGCCGGTACACAACAAGAGCCACACAGAGGCGCTGAGCATCCTAATGCGTAGCGGCCCAGAGGTGCTTCTGCAGATTGAATATGACGTGGCCTCTGTAGGTGAGTGACGCATCCTACTGCATGGAGACAGCAGTCCGTACACCCTCTCTAGCACACAGTTCACTATTAATGCGATTAATGTGATTAAAGTGAATTGATCTACAAGGACCTCTTTTGGACGGTTTGCCCTGTTTCATCGCATGGTCGAAAGCTGCCAGTCCTTCGCTCTTTATGGCCTTAACGTGTCTGATTCATCGCCACACTTCTTGCGGTCAAGCTAAGTTGTTAATCACACACAAATGCATGCAGCTACTTCCGCAGTTCGGAGCGAGGTGGGCTAAAGCTTTAATCTGGATGGATTCTGCTTCTTCAGATACGACGACGGGTACCTCGGGGCCCCGGCTAGTGGCGATAGAGAAGGCCCCTGGGACATCTCTGGGGATCAGCCTGGCGTCTGCAGCACACAGGGACAAGCAGGTCATTGTCATAGAGAAGATTAAGGCAGCCAGTGCAGCAGACAGGTACAGCAGTCTCTGACTCCGTCCCTCTGACCTGCATCACTGCTCATGTGCTTCTCTGTCCCACTGACACCGTTTGTATGGCCTCCATATTTCAGTCCAGGTAACCAGACTCCCAGTTCCACATTCACATCAATGTCCAAGTCCCTGTAAAATACTATATATTTATTTAGCAAACACTTCTGTCCAAAGTGATGTGCAAGTAAAGCAAATATATTGATTGTAACGCACTCTCTCGCTTAGCCAACGGATCTTTTGCATTGGTTGTTCCCAGCCCTGCCCTTTAACTCTTCCCGTCTGCCTGTTCCGGCTGCCTGTTCCGGCTGCAGGTGCGGGGCGCTGCGCGTCGGTGATCATGTCCTGTCCATCAACGGCACCAGCACAGAGCACTGCTCGGTTCTGGAGGCGACACGCCTCTTATCCAGCTCTACCAACCAAGCGAGCTTGGAGATCCTGCCCAGCAGACCACGAGAAACTGGTGTGTAGAACCAGAGAAGTTTATAGTGCGAATGATGCCAATTAATGTAGATGAGAGAGCAGTTCTTACACATATTGGACCAAGAGGTATTTCAGTAATCTCGCTGACCTATGAGGTACAGTGATGCTCAGACAGTTTATCACTGTCTTTTCAGCTAGATATGCCTTTAATATTGGCCCAGTTTTCAAACTTCAGAGACCAATCTCCATCTAACAGCCACTTAACCCAGTCAAGGTCATGGGTGGAGCAGCCCAGTGTATATTTCATGCAGCATAGGGCACGAGTCAGGGATGCAGGTTCACTGCAGAACACCTATGCGTGCACTATGGGAGATTCAGAGCACGAGTACACTAACCACGTCTTGGGAATTAAGGACGACACAAGAGCACAATCTTTCCATTTCATTCCTCTATACTTCAGTCAGACTAACAGTAACTCATACATACTAACAAAATACTTCATATGAAGAAAAAAATCTAACAAAACAAGCACTTCTGACAAACACACTACCACCTAAATTAACTGTATCAAGAGTAAAAATAGCACAGATTTTTTTTTATATACAGAAGGGAATGCTGAATTAAATTAAACTTGGTAAGACTTCAGAATACTCAGTTAGTAGAAAAAAAACCCAAAGCATTAATGCATTTTCTATAATGGAAACACTACTTGAATTTATTCTGTTTGCACTAAATAAACAGTAAAGTCACAAGCCTCACACTCAGTATAATGGCAGGTGTTCTGTATCTTAAGAAGGGCTAATTGGGTAATTTCCAAGCCAATCAAAAGCAAGAAAGGACGCTGCAGGCTTCCCAAATCGAAGCTGTAAATCAAACCTTTTAACTGTCCAAAAAGCTTTTCTCTCTTGTCCTAGTTTTGATTTGTTAAATTGTGCTTGCCAAAGTAAATTAAAAAACAAAGCCTTTTTAAATTCAAAGATCACAAATGTTACAAATGCATCTGTTTCCTGCTCTTGCTAAATTGGCCAGTAAAAGTAAGGAGTTTAACCAAGATTTGCACTTGGGGTTACTCCAGTGTTAAAGGGGAAACTCGACAAAATACTGACGTTTCCACAATGTCCGTCACACGCTGAGGACTGTTAAGGTCTAGATCTGATGATGCTATTAGCTTGCAAGGTCTCGGCTCTGCGTTCAGTGAGGTGTCCCTGTCTTTAGCTCAGAGTGTGCATACTGAGCACAGCTTTCTGTGTGCAGTGAAGGTGCAGCGGAGTGAGCAGCACTACTGCTGGGACCCCTGCGTGAGCTACTGCCATGGGCAGCACCCCGGCCAGTGTAAGGCCGCCTGGGGGGGCGCCAGCAACCAAGCCTCCCAGGAGCCCTGCAAGTGTGAGTAGCGGTGCCGTCTGCTGTACTCTGCTTTACGTGCGGCTGTGTACATGCATGCTGCAATTTAAATACCAGCTGCACTACACGAGCTTTGAATCTTAGTTAATCTTGGTACGAAAAGACAAAGTAAATGGCAACAATCTACTTCAAGGGGCACAAACAATGTAGTATCATGCCTTTACTTATGTATTAATTAACCACAATCTCATACTGATCTCATGTTAATTCATCATGAATCATGGCACACCTTTTATCTCAAGCAGTTACTGTGTTTATTATTGTTAATTCTGCAAACCTTTAACTACTGAAGGAACAAGTACTGAAGTAATGAATAACACAAGTGAAATACTGACCTTATGTTTGCTCGTCATTAATGAATTGTGATGCATCTTCTATCTCGGGTAGCTACTATATTTGTTCATGATTGGTACTCCAGTAGTAATTGATTTACTACCGAGTATTTGAGCCGCCTCAAGTAAAGCGATACCAGTTAAATCTCACCAGACACACCCGAAGGCTTTCTTCGCCCATGTTTATTTTGGAGGCTTGTACAGAGATGGGGATGCTTGCTCGACAAATGGGCGCAGTATCTTCAGTCTGAGTGAAGATGAACCCGCAAGCAAATTCTGGATAAGCAATTAATGGCTGAAGTTAATTACTGACAATGAAATGCAGTGGTCTTCACTGTTACAGTGATGTCCTCCACTGCACAATCTGCTGTTTTTGTTATCATCGTGCAATGTGCGATGCTTTTGCTTCTCTGAAGATTTTGGCGTTGACTTATCGATGGCGGTCTCTCGTTTCTCCGCAAGCGTCCGGCAGCATGTCACCCGCCTCCACCGGCACGTTGGGCCGGGGCAGCCAGCCCTCCTGCCCTGCGCCGCGTCCCATCTCCCCTGCCTGCTCCATCCTGCCCACCAGCCCCCACAGCTCCATGCTGAGCAGAAGGCAAAGAGTCAAGGAGCACAAGAGCTCTTGTATGTGGGGGCCAGAGGAAGAATGCATGTGCTTGTGAAGAATACCCATTCACATCTTTACATGATTAACTTGATAGCTGCTTAGAGTTGTACACTACATAAGCACTGTACACTACATAAGCACTGTACACTACATAAGCACTGTATGTCAGATATGACTTGTGAATTGCACTCCGCCCTCCTGTCTGTACTCCAGTGTCCTTGGCATCCAGCACTGTTGCTTCAGGGGGTCAAATTGTGCATGCCGACACCTGTGATGTCACCATACTGGGAGACGCCCTCAATGGTTTTGGCCTTCAGCTCCAGGGGGGTGTTTTTACCACAGAAACTCTGAGTGCCCCCCCAGTAATCCGCTCCATCGGCCCCCACAGCCCTGCAGAGAGGTAAGTCGCACCAACACATAAAATTACTCTAATAGAAATACAACGCATGCAATGGGATTCCAGATTGCGCTTACAATATACCTCAAAGGTTTTGTATAATGTGTGTTTGATCAGCATGTTGTAATCTGCAGGTATTGCATTGCTTAAGGTGTTCAGAGTGGTTACTTGTTTAAATGTTAAGTCTGCAGTTCATTTGCATCGTACAACCATTAATATATGTGTTCATATCTCTAGCTGTGATGAGCAAGACAGAAAATTGAATGGGATATGATTTCCTCTTGATAAGTGAATAATATAATGTTGGTTTGTTTTAGGTTGAGTTAAATTTTTGTTATTGATAGTGAGCATGTAACAGTGCAGTAAAAATAGCGATTGAACAACCAAGCAATCAATGTCTTGTACAATTAATGTGAAATAAGTCTTGTAGGGTACAGATTATTGGACTATGTAACTTTTATAAATCCCTGTTTCTCCTGATCTACCGTTTTATGATTCCTGTAGTTCCAGTGATCACATTTATTTGATTTTAATCATTAATGGGTGGATTTACTGAAACTTCATGGCTGCCTGGAGTAGAGTTAGTGACTCAGGTGTAGCTCAGCTTGTATTAGTGAATGTGTTACAAATCCTGCTACCACAGACATCACAATAGTGCTTCCTCAATTAGTTGCAACAGTGTTGTTTCTTATTCATTATGAGTTAATTGCAGCGCAGTGTGCGTTCTCCAGTGACGTGTGCTTTCCTCCATCTCTTTCTCGATATTCGGCACTGCGATTCATGGTAAGCTTCTTGTGATTCAGTAAACCATCCCTGATTCCTCCCCAGAGAGGGGACACAGCATGTGGGGAACCACAGCCTGAGTGTGGATAGGATGCCTGTACACAACAAGGGCTACATCGAGGCCCTGTGAATGTCATTGGATACAGGGTTCATTACTGCTTAAAGCTGGACGTTTGTAGTATTCTTCCTGTATTTCATATAAATATGTATCCAGTAGAACTGAGCTAATTTATTCTCTGCCAGTAGCATATCTGAGTCAACACTCAGTGGGACATGAACCTGAAGGTATGCTCTTGTCTGCAAAGTTTATTTTTGGGACTGAGCGCTAAACATATGAAGGGTCGATATGCCAGCATGTTTTTACAGTAATTACTGGAAAGTAGAAAACCAACCAAAAATAATCTGTTAGTTTGACTTTTCACATCCTTTAGGTCTTGCCATTACATTTGGCAGTGCTGCTCTTAGAACACTTTGCTCTTGCACCTAGAAACATTTCCATATGCCTCATAAGCCTGTATTGCAGAAGAGTAACAATGTTACGAAGGGAGAGAACTGAAATTAACGGTGGAGACATCAAGTCAAGTCCTCTTGGCTGCATCTCAGTCAGCTGCTGTCCAGTGTGGTCGAGCTGTAAAAATATTTCAGGAGGAATGATGGGGGCAGGAGTGCGGCAGGGGCATGGCCACCCTGGAAGATTCAGGGGCCCTATAACTTTCTGGAGGCCCCTGAATACATAAAATGATATTGGGGGGCCCAAGGTAACATTTTGTCAAGGGGCCCAGAATTTTTGCCTATACCCCTAGGTAGGGGTCATGATGAAATTTATTGAGGGGAGCCCCAGTGATGAAATTTTTTGAGGATTGTTGTGGTCTGGATTAAATAGTTTGTCTGGATGTGGAGCGGAATTCGCCAGTTGAGTACCCCTGATGCAGTTGGTATGTTCACCTGTACCTGAGTGAAGCTACACAGAACAGTTTAGGGGATGGTGAGGGGGGTGGTATATTTTCAAAGAGGATGGTTATGTCATTTCTTTCTTCCGGGGGTGGCATCCACGTGCGTCCTATGACAACTTGAGACCTGCTCGTAAGCCAAGCTATGAGTCGTCTTCTGTCTAAAGTGACGTAAGTGATATACAGAATACCAATGCAGGAGCCTGCCGACTGGGGCAGAGTGAGTATCTCCATTTTAAATAGCAATCCTTTCTCAAGGCTTTGGTTAGCGGAATCACATGCTTCTAGTATTATCTGTAGCCAGGCACAAAGACCAGCCTCACTTTTATCACTGCTTGTGTTGTTTGTTGGCCTGTCCTGAAATGTTTAAGGGTTTTTCCCTCCAAAATGTGTGTGTGTGTGTGTGTGCGCTTGGCTGACAGGTGTGGACTGCTCCAGGCCGGTGACAGGTTGCTGTCCATCAATGGCATTTTGACTGAGGATGGAACTCTAGAAGACGCAAATCAGCTTCTACGGGATGCTGCTCTGACCAGTCGTGTGACGTTGGGAATCGAGTTTGATGTGGCAGGTTTGGCAGTTCTTGAAACTATTAAGAGTGGTGACAGTGTTATTTTGCTGTTCAGTGGTCTTTGCCTATGTCAGGGGGTGCCCAACTCCAGTCCTGGGGGGCCGGAGCCCTGTGAAGCTTAGTTCTTTCCCTGTTCCACCATAAATGATTCGGCTCAAGAGCTGTGTGGTAATTAGCACAAGGAGTTGAATCAGGTGTGTTAAATGAGGGGAAACCCAAAAATGTGCAGGACTCTGGCCCCCCAGGACTGAAGTTGGGCACCCCTGGCCTATGTTATAGTTCTTGATCAAAAGCATACAAATAAACTTGAACTTCCCAAAATGTACAGGCAAGTACATAATCATTTCATACTAGGTGAGAATTTTTTTAGTCTAGGGCTGCATCAAGCAAAGGAAGCTGTATATGTAGATGATTGATAATAATCGACGACTTAATTGCTGCTGCATTATGGGAAAAAAATACTTCATATTATTAAAACAGCCTATACTGGAAATGCATATTTCATTTGTGTCTTTCCTTTGAAGTCATCCTCATTTCCAATATAGAATATTTCACTAGCTGTAGCGAAGAGGCAAATGACATGTGACACAATAGTGTGTTGCTGGTTAGACTGGTTTTGTTCATTCTCCCTTCTGACTGGCAGAATCAGTAGTGCCCAGCAGTGGTACTTTTAATGTAAAGCTGCCCAGGAAGCGAGGTGTGGACCTTGGCATCACCCTGAGTGGTGAGAATCTACATTTCCATATATTTCTCCTTAAGGCTGGCTCATCCTTCTTCGCACGCGTACATTTTGACTTGTCCGCGCGAACGTTTATGACGCCTTTGACGTCATTGTGCGCCTCCGCGGACGAACGCCTGCTGCACTCCAAATGCACTGCGCATGATCGATTCGTCAGCGCCCACTTTAAATACCGACATGGATGGTTTTGATGACCGTTGGGGTTTGCAAACCCTACCGACTATTTACTTAAAAAGTAATAAAACTATTACATACAGGTAAATGCGTGTGTATGTGAGTGCAGACTTGTCTCGAATTGAAAATCTCACGTCA
Source organism: Hippopotamyrus pictus (assembly GCA_026781145.1). NCBI lineage: Eukaryota > Metazoa > Chordata > Actinopteri > Osteoglossiformes > Mormyridae > Hippopotamyrus > Hippopotamyrus pictus. The sequence continues at coordinate 9,987,077 of JAODLC010000113.1, forward strand.
GCCAGCTGACCAAAGTTGGCAACCCTGTAAGAACGGGTACAAACATCACTGCTGTGGTACGTGTGCAAGGAATATCAAAATAATTGAGATTATTATTTATAATAATAATTTTATTAATATTATTATTATTAATACACGTTGTGCGCATGTGCAAAGTACGCGGCTTGACCAGAGAACTACGAACGTGTTCGTGTACGCATACGCAGACTGGATACACAAATGTTGGGTTTGTGCGGAGAAATATGAACCAGCCTTTAATCATGTGCTATAATTTAGCCCGATAGCATGTAAATTTACATGTAAAATATTTGCATGTTATCTAACTTCCTATTTCTTTAAATGTTTCTTACTCTGGTTTTGGATACGTATTTTTGGTTGAACTCGTACTCGCCTTTGACAGTACTCTCCAGAACTTGGAAGTGAATGGGTGTCCTCTACCAAAATATATAGGCAGCAAAGTGGCCATTGTGCACAGCAAGACATGCTGAGAGTTTGGGATGTTAGAAAAGCATATCTGTCACTGAAGGTATCTGAAAATGCTTCAAAAACTCATAGATCCCTGAAGGGAAATTGATACAGTATAAAAGTTAGGAAACATTGGATCATTTACTTACTCCAGCAAAAAAGCCTTTTTTAGCTCTTGTGCATCTGTGCACAAGTACGGAAGAGGATTAGGGCCACCATGAAAATATTATTTGAATTCTGACTCTTTTTTTTTTTTTCCAGAATTCTGACTTTAATCTCAGAAGGTGGGAAAGGTTCTGAAAATATTTCTTGTGGTGTGTTTTTTTTTTTTTTTTTTTTTACATGACAAAAACCTGGCATTTTAACAGGGGCGTGTACACTTTTTATATTCACTCTATACTTCAGAAATGTAAATGCATTGTTTTTCTTCCAAAAGCAAGTAAAAGACCTGGACAGCCTCTCATCATCTCGGACGTCAGGAAGGGCAGCATAGCGCAGAGGTTTGTGTCAGATCTAATGTATGAATGTATTTTTCTCAATCTATGGGGTTTTCAAAAAGCCTCCTTTTATCATTAAATATAGTAGTCATAGAATCATCTTATTTGCTGTAATTCTTTGTTAATTCTTCGTCTGAAATATGGAGGCCGGAGGCAGTGCAGCTCTCCATGGCAAAGACTTGTACTCCTGATCCTTCCAGTTCATCCAGAAACGCTTTGATGGCTTTTCTCCTTCTTTCGCACAGGACGGGTACTCTGGAGCCCGGGGACAGGCTGCTGGCTATTGACAACATTCGGCTGGAAAACTGCACCATGGATGAAGCTCTGCAGCTCCTCCAGCAGTCAGATGACCTTGTCAAGCTGAAAATCCAAAAAGATGAGGACAACGCTGGTGAGAGACAGTGGCCCCGTTTACTCGGGCTTCGTCGTTTCTCCTTTCTGTTCTTGTTTTTTGTGGATTATAGGGGATATGTGAAGATGAAATGGCTGCGAGCTGTCCATACTTGGCTTGATGTATTTAAGGGAGTATAACTAACTATGATAGACCTGATTTTTGAGACGTAAGATGTAAGCCAGACATCCGCAGGTGGAAGACAAGCGGCGATATGCCATAACCTTCAGTGGGTTGTGTGAGTGGTGTCTCTGTGCTTAAGATGAGCAGGATATGTCTGGCTGCATCATCTACACTGTCGAGCTGCAGAGATTTGGTGGTCCACTGGGGATCACCATCTCCGGAACCGAAGAGCCTTTTGACCCGATTGTTATCTCGGGTCTTTCCAAGAGGGGTCTTGCTGAGAGGTGAGTACTTACGAGTACTTGATCACAGGTGGTGGTCTTAGTGTATCTAATGCCATTTGGAATTAAAGTATCTATTTCCAATGCAAGTACTTTTTACACATATCGCTATTGAGTGAAACACTTGGAGAGAACAAAAAATGTTAAGCGTTCTCTCTGAAGAGCTAAAAAACTACTGGTCGTTGGCCTTGTGATTTAAAGCTTCTGCTGACCCCTGCAGGACTGGAGCCATCCACATAGGGGACCGCATTCTGGCCCTCAATGGTGTGAGTCTGAAGGGGAAACGGCTGAGCGAAGCCATCTACCTGCTGCAGATGGCAGGAGAAACGGTCACTCTCAAGATCAAGAAGCAAATCAACGGTAGGAGTGGAGGGAAACCCGAAAACCTCCGCTGATAAGACGGAAATCCTCAAAAGATTAGCATTTGAGTTTCCTGCACTACATAGTGACTCATATAAGATTCATCACGGAGCTTGACAATCAAAGAAAGAAATCCTAATCAATTTTATATTTTTCTTGTCCTTCAGAGCTTGGCACAGAAAGAAAGAAATCCGGATCGATAAATGATGTAGCTGATGATCACTCCCAGAAGTCTAGTAGGCTGTCTGAGATCTATTCTGGCACCATTCCAAGTGTGGATTCTGCAGTGGAATCCTGGGATGGTTCTGGATCCAGCACTGATGTTGGTGGTGGAGGCCCAGGTAATGACAACAGGAAACATCTCGCATGTATGCGCATCAGGCTTTTCTAATGCTCTTGTCCTTGTTGCAGGGACCCACAGCCAACTAGTTTCAGATGTTTCCCTGGAACCTGACGAGTGGCACAGAACAAAACAGAACAAAAATGCGCCGCCTGCTGGTGGGTGCAAGAAATGCCCTATAAGTAATGAAGAGTTCAGTAACAACAACTGGAACAAGCCTTCTGGGTAGGCTGACCCTTTGTGGATTCTTTTTTTTAATATAGCAACATCAACTTAATGAAACATTGGCTGTAGTTTTTAGCAAATCCAACATCGTTGATGCGTCCATTAAAAACCAAAGGCTGACTAGCAACTGATGCCCTTAAGTATCACAAATGAGCTGTTTGGCTTTAAAGTTAGAACTCCAATATAAACAAAATGCATCTGTCATCTGTAATTTAGTTTAATGTGGTTCAGCCTTAGACTTGACCCATTGCTAACAGCTTGGCCACTTCTTTCATTCTTGCTTCAGAAAATCAGCTTTTCTTACTGTCAGGTTAATACATACAAAATTATAACAGTTGATTACTTGCGTGATTGCACCTTTTACAAAATGCCTTGATTATAGGTTATGCACACAAGAGAGATTTTAACTTGAAATTGAAGGAAAATTAAAACTGATTACCAATATTGTTCCTTATTCAAAATATTCACAATATTAAGATCTTAATTATCAAGAGTACTTGTTCTTAATTTCTGCTGCTGAATTTTAATATTCATGTCCACAAAATCACATTTAAATGCTTGTATGCTCGCAAATGACTTGAATATTAAAGTATTGCTCTGCTACACCCATAGAATGTTATGTAAATACGATATTTAAAATGAATATAAGAATGCTGCGTAATGCTTTACATTAACTGCACCTTCATAATGCCTTTATAATGCATTCATAGAACATTCATAACAGCATGTAAGTATACCTTAACATCCTAACATACCTTAATAGCTGTAGTATACATTAAAAACATATCATAAGACATTATAATCATACTGTGTTTGAAATGTATATTTAAGCTGTTAAGATATTTTAGGACGTTTAGCCATTGTGATTGCATTGTAAAGGTATTATGAGGGTGCAGTTAATGTAACAGTATTCAGTAACGCATTACATGTAATTGATTTAAAATACAGTATTGACACTGACTCCCAGTTTACATTTCATAGAAAAAATGGGATTTTCAGAAACCACTTGCAAAATATGAAGGTTGTACTTCATACTAAGTTTCCATTTTTGCTTAATGCCTGCTGTGCACATTTTTAAAGTATACCTTTCAACATGAATCCTGATGATTCTGCCATTTTTAGATAGCAGACCTCACCACCTTATGAAAAAGCATCCAGTCAGGGTGCATTGTGTGGTTTAGGTCTGCACACAGGTTCGAGTTCGTCAGTCTGCTTCTCTCTCTCTCTACACCACTGCTTAGTCAAACTCTGTCACTGATTCTCTGCCTCCGGGGCCCTTTACTCCATACATGAAGCAGCTGAAAGTCTTTCATTTGCTTCATCCTGCTTGTTACCGCTTTGACTACATGGCATCAGTCCACAGCCAGTCGTATGATTGCGTTCTACTCCCCCCCCCCCCCCCCCCATTTTTTCACTAGAAGCATTACTATTTATTTCCACGATTTTTGTTGCCCTCTGGTATGAGACGCTGCTGATCTCTAATGGCTTAGCTCAGTTGGACTGGCAGTCAGAAGATGTTGTTACCTGCACATCTCTTGCAATGGTGCAGAAATGGTGTACGGAGGCTGCAGAGCAACCTTGCCCTGGACCAGCAGGACACGCTCTGGTGCCAGGCCCTGGAGGATCTAGAGACTTGTGGGCAGTCTGAGCTTCTGAGGGAGATTGAGGTAAATGAGTTACTTAAGCCTATTAGAATTATCCTCATTTTATTACAAAAACTACATTTTCAAGTATTTCAACAAGAGTAAGTTGTATTATCATTTAAATGCTTGATTTAAACTACAGTAAAACTGGTCTAAGTCGCCGGCTTGTAACTCGTCAATGTGCACAAGTCGACGCTCAAGCAAAAGTCCCGAT
>JAODLC010000113.1:9991715-10005942 GCA_026781145.1 Hippopotamyrus pictus
GTCGTCAAATTCCCTTAGTCGTCACCTAAATCCCGGTCCCGAACAACACAAATGAATGGATTTTCCTACCTGTAAATCGACACCCAAATCGCTCCATTCCCGCCGCCTGCTTCACACAAACTACGACGTCATTTAAGATTTTTTTTTTTTTTTTTTATTAGAACATGGTGTAATTTACGCTAAACGGGTACAGAACGGTGTCACAATTAAAAGTATTACATGTACAGTGTATTTCAAACAAGATTTTTATTGATAATGTTGACTTAGGTGTATCTCGTCAATTCTCTAAGTCGTCACTTTTAAGCTGGTGTCGACTTAGACCGGTTTTATTGTATTTAAGTTGCTAAGAAAAAAGATAGTCACTAATGGTTTTAACAATGACGCATGCCGTTCTCTTGCAGGCATCGATAATGAGTGGCAGCACCCTCAGTCTGGATATGGACTTGCACAAGTCACATGACGTGGCGAACCCACTGATGATGAGCAATGCCAAGAATAACAACTTCTTGATTGGTTGTGAGAGTGCCTGGATGCCTGACGGCATAGAGGAAGCACTAGAGGGCTCCTTGTCTCTCACAGCTCTTGAGCTGCTCAAGGTGCCTTACAGAGCCCACCTGCCCATGTCGGGCAGCATGTCTCCTATTCTGTCACAAACACATGCAGTTAGCAGTTTGTCTTGTTCCCCAAAGTGTTTGCTTGCTAAAAACAGAAAAGGTGACGATGGCCAATGAAGTATTTTTGAATTTCTGATAACATAAAAAAAAATTGTTCAGTGGGTAAGAATTAAGGATTCTGATGACGGGAACATAGACATTTAGATCTGCACTCGGCTGAGAATTTTGCCTTTCCACTGACTTTAGGTAACGATAATGAAGGATCCAGAGACTCGTGACTTCGGCTTCAGTATATCAGACGGCTACCTTCAGAGTGGCGTTTATGTTAATATGATTCGCCCAGAAGGTCCCGCTGATAAAGCAGGACTGAAGCCCTTTGACCGCATTCTCCAGGTACGGTGGTCCTTCTGCTTGCCTTTTAAATTTTGCCTGATTTGTGCCTAATGAGCATTGAAAATGCCACTGTCGACAGACATTTATACCATGTGATTTAGGTGAGTAGATCAAATGTGGTCAGATGCTTTGGTACACTATAAAAGAATAAGTAGCAAAAGAACCAGCCAAAGATTAGCAAGGTATACAGTTAAAACAGAAATTACTCATGACTCAGGCCTGGATTGTATAAAAGCTAATTATCTCTAAAGGCAATCTTCCTAGAATAATTTAGTGTAATTAAAGCTATACTAGCGTTAGGAAAAAAAATCAGTGTGTGATGTTGGCTGAACACAGAAAATGACCTTGTACTTGAAAGACCAACACAGGTTGTTTCCATATCACAGGTGAACCATGTACGCACAAGTGACTCGGACTGCTGCCTGGCTGTGCCCCTTATCACAGACACGGGGGACAAGCTGGAATTAGTGATAAGTAGGAACCCGCTGGTTCCGGCGACTCCGGGACAGTTTGTGGACTGTGAGGACCCATCTGCTACGCAGCTCAATGCCAGAGAAAGCCAGACACACACTATACACTTATAACATGAGGCAAGGGTGAGCGATGACTGGACTTTTGTCGTTGCATATTACTATGTGTTTCAGTGAATAAGTAAGGCATGGCAAGCTAGTGCTTGTATTGTCTTATTTGTAATTTTGTCATTATCAGTTGTTTTTAATAATGCTGGGAATAACTGGTGTGATCTGCAGATAACAGAAACCTTCCCAGATACCGAGAGTACGAAGGCGGATGCCAAGTGTGAAGAATTCTGGGTAGCAAAAAGAACAGCCCCCATGCTTCTCTCAGCAGCAGGATAAATACTGAAGGGAAACTGCTTAAAACCTTTAGTGAGGATAGATACCCTCAGTTACTGTACATAGGTATGAGATTAGCTGCTGCTTACAACCACGTGAACCCAAATTGCCTCCCAAGCACTGTTCTGTCATAATCCAGCACAACCTGCAGAATGTCATAGTAGAGTCACAATGTGAGGAGTCCACACATGGGTCAGTCATGATATGCACTTGTTTGTGTCACAGTCAGCACTGTGTTTGTAGCACTTCAGACAATGTAAATGTAGTAAATTATTAAAGAAATAGACACTCTGAGGACTTGAGCGCTGTCACCAAATCACTAATTATAATGGTAAAGCACAATTTCTTTCTTGATGTTACTTTATTGCCTCACAGTCGTTCTTTTCATTCTTACTGTGTTTTATTAGTTTAGTATCACACCATATTAGATTGTCACCTTTTTGTAGCCTCATTACACAAATATGGTAATCGCCTGTTAATCACCATTTGCCATTTTCTTCTCTGATGTGTTTGTCGTCTACACCACTTTCATTAGGGGGTTCCATTCATATCTGTTCCTACCTCTTATTCAGCTCCCACAGAAACCGGGCCATTCATGTGTATTATTATAGTATCATAGAAATATTTTTGAAAATTTAATTGCTTTGGTTTCCTCATTTGTTTTTGTTGTGGTGTTATGTCCACATAGTCTGTCAGTCGTGTTTTTATGTAAATATTTCTCAACCAATTTGTGTTTCATTGAACTCTTGCACAAAAATACATGATTTGAAATACATGATTGGAAAAAAATAGCTCACATATGGAAAAATGAAAATCCTTTGCTATCAGTTACTATCAGTGCCAGAATGTATTCTAACTGAATTTTAAATGTTTTAAATAAATATTTTTAAGGAAAACTTGTCGTGTGATCAGGAAATCCTACATGTAATTCCGCATAGTTTCTGAGGACATCACTTCTAAGCAGCTCCCAAGTGCAGCCTTGTACAAAGGGCAACCCTGGATTTGCACATAATACAGATTCTCTCTCGGCTTCATTAGTGCATGCATAGAGCCTAGCGCTGTTCGAGGAAAAAGCTCCTTTGGCTACGGGCAGTGTGGGCTTTTCAGAGGCGCAATCCCTATCGATAATATTCAGACCCTTTTTCTCATGATCTTAAGTGTGCTAAGCCAATCAGCTTAGCCCATCAGACTTTAAAACGAGTCAAATCAATGTATGCTTTGTTTATTTTGATGACTGGGATCCATATTATTAGGGGAATGTTCTCTCTGCAGTATTACTTTTCTCTAACTATTCAACCAATTTAAACTGATGTTTTTTGAATAAGGTGTTGTGTTTGACAGTACAAAGTACGTTATGGTATGTCTTATCAGTGAAGTGTTACAATTTGGAAACGATCCGTGTTATACAGGTATCAAATGATTATGATTAACCACCTTAAGACTGACCACACTGGGATTATATGTTTGTACTGATATTGTAGCTTTTTAAAAAGTGTATTAATATATTAGTGTGGCATGTCTGGTTAGACATCCTTAGATATAATTTGGTTGGATTGGCATGTGATTGCTCTAAAGCCCTCCTTTAAAAAAAAAAAACCTAAATCATACATTTGTTTCCTCTGAGTCTTTTAAAAATAAAGAAGTAGAGGTTTAAACAAAACAGTTGTAGTCATTTTAGAGTTACTTCACATAATTGGCAATAAATAAGTCTTCAACCTTGACAACTGATTTGTGCTGCCAGTACAATTTACAGTTAGCCAATATGTTGTCTGGGATGTTTTTTTTTTTTAAAGTACATAATTAATGCAAATAGACCATATATGTTTGTTCCCTTTGTGCATCCTGTTAAGTATTTCTTTGCCTTGACTAGGAGTGTTTAGACCAGCGTAAAGTCTATTCCAGGGTTCTTCAACTCTGGACCTCGATTCCAAATCCAGGCCATGTTTTCAGTTCTCCCAGGTAGTTGTTTAATAATTACTGATTCTGATTGGTCAGAGGCTTCACACCTGACTGACAGGTAAAGGAATGCTGGAAAACCAGCAGTACTAGGACCTCGAGGACCGTGAGTTGAATAACCCTGGTCTATTCCATTCTATCAGCCAGAGTGCACATCGGTTTCTGCTTGTGCACATTTTGCAAACACACTTACTGTGCATTTGGTTTATTTGCCAGCAGCTGTTGAGGGTGACCTAGATATGAATATCAGATTAAAGATTGCAGTTTTTAACGTGAAACAGAGACTTGCATGACCACTGAAGTCAAAGTAATTAGCATACATTTTTTAAATCAAGTTCACTTGGCAAGTATGCCAAAATCATATGAAGGTAATTTAAAAATGCAATATTTTAATTAAAACTACTGGACAATGGGGATAAATATCATACACAACAAGAATTAGCAGAGTGCTGAAATCTAAGTGCTTCGGAGTACGAATTAAAATATCACAAACACAAGTCAGCTTTTAAATGTTTATTTGTTCTTTTTCACGAACTGAATTACATAAGAAGAAACTAAAACATTGTTCTTGCAAATGCAGGACTGCATAACAACAGCAGAGTTCTAACATGGAAAATTGTTTGGTGTAACGGCATGATTCCAACTGGAATGACATCACACGGCAGTACTTTATAATACACAGTAACGACGTAGGGCAAGTGTAACATTAGGGTGAGATTTATGCAACCTGTGTCAGTTGCAGAGTGCTATATATGAGTCAGGTTATTTTGTTAAAACACATGCTTGTTCTTATGAGATGATTTGCTCCAATAATTGTTAAACTCTAGTCTAACCACTTATGTCAAGTGATGGCAGGGACAATGTAAGGACAACCGAAGGACTTCACAGCAAGAGGTACACGATATGAACGTTTTACCTTTGGAAGAGGTACACCTCTCTCGAGGTGGGACAGTAGGAAGTAGACCATTGGCTGCAGTTCAGTTGGTGGTTCCATTATCTTAATTCATATTTTGAATTTGAAGCTAGACCATAAATATTAAAATAGGCTGCATTCACCTCCCAACTCACATTTTCTCTATCAGGCCTCTTTAGTAAGAAGGCTGTATAATATAATTAATCGTGATGAAATGATGTGTGTTTTCATTCAGGTTCATTGCTAAGCTCCTAGGAAATTCTAGGAAGTGAAAAATTGTGTGTGAGCAGAATTAGCGCCGCACAGCCATGCTGATCACAGCACATCCTGCCCCTCGGAGACCCATCAATCCATGTGACAGATCCTGAAATAAAGTAGGTCTAAATGCGTTTAAGAGCTAGACGATGACCAAGCATATGCAGCGTCTTATACTGCAGAAGAGGTGTTAATTGGAAATGCTTTCGCCACACGTGGACACTGAAGGCATTTCAATAAAAAAAACAATCATTTATTACTCATTTAAAAAAGTCTTTACATACTGTAAAAAACATTTTAAAAACACCTGCATTTTGCAAATGAGCTTTTTTCATTAAAAACACCTAGCATTTTAATTACAATATAAATAGTGGGTGTTTTGGGGTTTGATGCCAGTATAGTGCAGTAGGAGGTATAGCCCAATTTGCTAGAGCAACATTAAAGGACTAATTCAATTAAAAGGGGGACCTGGATTTTTCTGACAGCAATACCCCTTTACAGCTTAATCAAAGGTCTTTATCAAAGACCTTAGAGCGACAGATCATATTCTGTTCTGAAAATAGATTTTGTTTGTAGATCATCTGTATTCATTCCATACTGTGGCAACATAAGAGTAATTCCAAACAAGAAGGACATGATTGAGAAAGGTATTGCACAATTATAAAACCATTGGATACAAAGTATTGCACAAAAGAGCTGGAATTTTAGCTTTTTGTTAGTTGAAAATAAGAAATTTGTTAACCCAAGGTATAGGTAGTCAGCAACAAAGTACTTTTCAAGTACAATATAAAATGCTTGGCAAGGAAAAGGCATATGGCTTCTAAACAAATACAGTGTAAACCTACAGTCTGGGAAAAGTTAGAAGATGAACATTATTATTAACAAACTTTAATAGTGGATTTATAACAAACTTGGTTTGATATTCTTTGGTGTCCTTGTTAAGATCATACTCAGAGCAGTGACCTATACCTTTGTATTGTATATCAATTTCTAATTTAAATGGCAGTGAATTCAAGGTCAAACATTCATTGAAAAGCAAAATAAAGAAAAAAGGAGAGAAAGGAGACGGGAATCAGAATAGGAGGGAATAGCATTAATATACATCTAAATGCATTACATAGAAAACAAATCCTACAAAAAGCCCAAAAATTAATTTTAATGTAACTACACTCCAGGCTGTGCATTGCCCCTCATACTCTGTTGCTAGGGAGACAGAAAAATGGATACAGTGACATGGCCGCTGCCTTATGTGTCATATTTCTTACTTGCAGCCAATTGTATGAGGAAGAAGCTGAAATAAAAGGTGAGTCATTGCATGAGACTTGAAGAACATTGCAAAAAAAATAAAAAAACATTGATACACTTTAAAGGATCGCAGTATGATCTTAATTGCCCTTTACAGCAGCATCTTTGCTAATGCTAGTGTCACAGTACAATCATCCCATAGGACAGGGAACTCTACCAGAGCCTGCAGGAACACAATGCTTGGCTACTTCATGTACATTCAGCTGTATATTACACCAACAACAGAAAATAATGTCACCAGGCAAGGATACTGGCACTATGACAAGAAATTTTTGAAAGAGGCTGGATTTTTTTCCTGAATACACAGATATACTGAAATTTTACTGTCATACACAATAACACAAATAGTTCTTAAAGTAAAATGTGCCTTTTTCCTGGTTCTGCCAGAAGGAAAAGAGCGTTTGATGTCAATTATCTACATCAAAGGAAAAAGAAAAAGTGATGAGCCATATATGACACGTTTGGCCATGTGGCTTCGATCAATGTTCCCCCAAGCTACAACATCATTAATATCGATAAAATTGATTAAAAACGCCCAAAAATACAATATGCCACGTCTTTTGTAGAAAACAAGACTCCTAGTGCAGATATATAGCAATGTAAACTTGGTCCTACGACTATCAAAGTAAGCAAAAATACTATGACACAAAGGGCAGATCTTTTCATCCTCTCACAGAGAGATCACATCACCGTCTCCACGATGGTGTGGCTGGGCTTTATCAGGCTACTGTTCTCCTTAGGGTCCAGAGAGAGACCCAGCTTGCTGCCCTTGAGCTGGTGGTTGGCAGGCCAGGAGCTGCTAGCACTCCTGACAGGAGCGGTCACCGCCTTGATGCGCTGGGGTGAAGAAGGGGTTGTAGGAGTATGGGATAGGAAACACACTTATAAGACACATCTGGGAACCAGAGGGACATGGGTGCAAAGCTCCGCTTACCTCGATGAGAGGCCCATCTGAACGAATGATCTTGATCACCACCACCATGGGGATACACACCATAGAGGCAAGGGCCAGAGCCCAGCCCAGGCCAATGGACCAGTCTGGGTACTGGTAAGTCTTGTTGTACGTCAGCGGCTTGTACTTGACTAAGGAAAAGACGAAGCAACCCTAAGAGAAAAAGGGGATCCGTCAATGGAGCAGACAAATGGAATGGATGCCTCATCGCAATCGAGCAAGAAACACAGCGATTCAACTTCTGCTTGACGATCACACGTGCTGGTTCACTGTCAACCAAGGTCAACCAAGATAAACCTGCCTGTTCTTAACCTCTGCCAATTACGTTTCTGAAGAGAGTTCGACATTATAAATATTTGATTGATGATTTGGTGATGTCAGAAAACGAGGACACCCTCTCTGCTACCTCATCCCACACCTGCTTCACTTCGAAAGGCTTAGGTGAAACAGTGTTGCTGCTGGTCGATGATGTGCTCGTGCATTTTCACCTCGCGCACCAGCACGTCTTGCTTACTGGGTAGATTGTAATAGCGATCCGCAATTGATCATGTGCCGCTTCCTTTTAAAGGTGAGGTGACGAACCGTTCCGATTGGTTTATTGCTTGTTATGCCCAAAGCATAACCACAATAATTAAGAAAGCTAGGACAGTCTTTTTGTACCTTGCGCCATTTTTTTCCTCCGTCAAAATAGTGAAATGGATTTGGACACGCCCATAATTGTTAGTTATACTTTGCGTTACATTGTCAAGAAAGAGCCCTGATTGTGTTGAGGCATTCCGCTTAAAATGAGGTTGTCATGGAAACTCAAAGCAGAAATTTATGCCTGTTGAGATTATGCCAGTGAGTGTTTTAGCATTGTATTATAATACACTACGGCTGTAATGGTACGTGTATTCGTCGCATACCGTTCCGTTACATCATTTTCAGTTTGGTTCACAATGAATGAACACGTTTCCTGACACAGACAGAACCTAAATTCACAAGTAGATGTTCGGCACTGAAAACATTATGCTAATCGCGGCTATGAGTTGGTTATGGCTGGTACTTATTTGGAGTTCAGTCAGTCATAGCAGAGAAGCGAGAGGTCGGAATCCCTCCCACATCATCTATATCAGCAGTTTGGGAACATTTTGATTTTCCAATAAATTACGCCAACACTGGAGAGAAAGCAGTCGATAAAAGAACGGCAGTCTATCGGCTCTGTTATACTGAACTCTGATATGTTGCTGGAAATGCATCCAACATGATAACTCATTTAAGACAACATTATCTGAGTGTGTGTATGACTGGATCAAGGCAGAGACAGCCACTGCAAGCTAGTCTCTCTGTGGCATGTAAGGAGCTTCAGCCAGGAATTCAGACCGGGCTAAAAATACGCTAAGGGGTCTATTGTCCCTTGTACACAAGTAAAAAAAAAAAATGCTTTTTCAACTTCAATGTATTCTACCATCGACTTAATTCTGGTGTTTACACCCACTTAAGCCAGATACACACTTTGGACAAAGAAACACCAAAATACGGCAGTGTAAATGACCCTAACATACATTCTGCCACTGAGTTAAGCACTTTTAATTGCACTTTTCACTACACACTCTGGAGAGCTGTATTAATTCAAGTGCTTCTGCTTGGTCAAATACAATATTGCAGATAGCTGAAGATGTAACAAAACAAATCATTTTTACATTTACAAGTTAATCTTACAATCCATGTGAAAAATTTATATAATTATATGAGAATTATATAACACAATACTATATATAAATATATTACCTTTAGGCTAGACGTAAGTGACATCTGCCTTGTTAACATGCCTAGTACGGCAAATCAATTAGGCTGAAAGATCTGTCAATTTAAAAAATAATCGTTTCAATTAAAATAAAGTAAAAAATAGGTTCAAAGAAAGTCATGAATCCTTGCAACCCTAAGCTGCAGTGTATGTCCTATCTCTCCTGCAGGACTGGGACAGACGGAGAAGGTTTGATGTACTTCTGATGACGGATGGTGAACGTATCGTCCAGTTTGTGGATGAAATGCAGTTTGTGAAAGTCGTTTAGTGAATGAAATGCATTTCATGAATTAAAGTCATTTCGTGGACAAAATGCTGTAAATGAATGATAGACAGTCATTTAGTGGATGAAATTGATTCCGTGGAATCATAAAACGCATCTCGTCTTTAACTGAGTCACGAAAGGAACCACAAAATGCATTTCATCTTTTGCTGAGTCATGAAATGCCTTTTGTCTTTGGCTGAGTCAGGAGAGATATGTAGTAAGCACACACCCGGAAGGGGGTGATACCTTGCAATGACCAGTAGGTGGAGTGGTGGCTTTGATTTCGTAGATACATGTAATTACGCTTAACTTGCATTTAAATGTATTAAAAAAAATACAAACTAGAATGAAAATTCCTGAATAAATTTTGAGATGGGCCTGTTGCGCTGACCCTGGAAGAGCTAGGCGTTGCTAGGTGGTTGCTATGATGTAGCAATCAAAGATCTTCGCACTGAATCACTGACTCTCTCCAATTGTAGGCTATGTTACCATGTCATTTATCCCTGAATAACACTGACCCCGATAGTTTAGATCAGACACACTGGGTAGCCTGTATGTAAAATGCAACAATAAAATGGCAAATATGAATGATTACCACAAGGAGTCACAGACTGTCTACAGATCCTCGTGGAATCGCTGGCGTGGCGAACTGCTGTTGGAGCTAGTTACTCGACCCACTCCGCAGTGTATTCAGGGGGACAGCCAGGACAGGAAAGTCACTGGTCAACTGCCTATTGTAAGGAGGGTTCTTGTTATGCTCCTAATTAGCTAGTGGTTACTGAATGTCGATCACAACTGCTGCAGGTGGGCTGCAAGGTTTATACTGTATGGGAAGTGTAAATTGCACACGTAGTAAGTTCTCTGTCACAAGCTTTCAGCGTCTCACATTTTCTTTAGGGTGATTAGACGTCGTATTTAAGGATATTTCCTCTTTTTTGATATTTAAAATATTGTTTATATTCAATATTTCCTTTTAAATATATAACAATAAAAGAGGTTTGACTTCACAAAATCAAACATGACTGTATGTTGTGCCTATTTACTTAATTTTATTGACTATTTCAAAATACAGTACAGCTGCTTCAAACTCTTTTCAAATGACAGTACCGTACAAATGAAATTACTGAACTGTGTATAATTATACACTATATAAAACATGCTATAATACAGTAGAGTACTGTAGGCCTACGTAAATATTCAATTCACTTTCATTTACAAAATGCATTTTCACACCATGCTTTCCTTTTCAAAATAAAAGGGTTTCTGGGGATTTCAGTTAGGTTCACCATGCAAATTAAAAAGTCCATGTCACATTTTGCTTGTTGCCAAAATCACTGCGGGCGTAACCCCCTTCTTTGATTAATTAATCATACTGTACATTCTTGCACGGCCACACGTTTTTCAGGTTAAGTGCAGCGGCCGTTAAAATCTGATCTCTCCATTGAGAACCCAGAGTGTAATTGGCCTACAGACAGCTTACATAAATGTGGGCATAGCCCAGGATACTTACCACACACAGGACTGGTGTAATGATTGTCCAGCTTAGTTTCATCCAGCGATTCGGTCTGTAGCCAATCATGTCTTCAATTGCATCATAGAAATTATCAACGCCTGAATATGGAGAAAATGTATAAATACTTATGAATATTACACGGTCAGTTTTGCTTTGCTATAATAATATAATATTCAGAATTCATAAGTATGAAAAAGGATGATTAATTAAATGCCACACTATCTGTTCAGCTCAGTATATTTTTTTCCTGGAGGGGCCTTTCCATTTGTATATTATACAGCTGACTGGCTTGATAGGCACAAACGTGTTTGGTGATATTTTTAACCTTTTCAATCCTCACACGCATCAATAACCGTTTTATGAAATCATCTGAAATCTCATGGCGTGACTTAGTTCCACAAACCTTTGTTGTAGGAAAACACACACAATAACAACCAACTTTTTCTAAATAGCAAAACTTGCCATCTTATTGACATCTAAATATCTACTTTATTAATTATTATAAAGGTTCACATCTGTGCATTAAATTGCAAAACGTGAAACATTTTGTCCATTAATAAATTATGTTTATTGATTATTAAGTCTTTTTTACTATTAATATCAGATCACATTTTAGGTGAAAATTATACTGTAATATAGAGACGCTCCTCTACTTACGGACGAGTTACGTTCCGAACGGCCGTTCGTAAATTGCAATGTTCATAAGTCATTATTCAACATCTTTTTAAGGGTATACACAAGTACAAAGAACTAAGATGCTGGGAGTACGCACGCTACGCTGCTGCGCGGCGGGAGTAGCGGGCAGAAATCATACTAGGCGGAATTGGCGCGCAGAAACAAAAAAATTAGGCTCCAGGAAACGGGAGCCCAATGAACACAATTTGGTCTTACAGTCCTCTTCGTTCATATGTCTGAAAGTTCATAAGTTGAAAGTTTGTAAGTAGAGGAGCGTCTGTACAATCTTTCTTCCAGTACAGCAACCACTGCAGGGTTTATACTTTCAGAGCTGTGCCCCTGTTTTTTGCTGAAATGAATAATGGCCGAAGCAAATATCACTAGTTTATAGTGCCTTGTTTGCTGACTTCAATAAGATGGGAAGAAACAAACACTGAAATACAAAATTTAAAAGAAAAATGTTCAGCACAGCTGAGGAAATGCAGAGTTTCTAAAGTACATCATACAATCAAAGTAACTATTGTGTAATTTTCGCCTACAGCATGTATGTGAAGTGTCAGGACCCAGGAGGGAGAGACAGATGGCTATTGGTGAATGTACCTGTAAGCAGCACAATCTTGAGATTACATAAATGGTTTCCCCTCATTTAACACACCTGCTTCAGCTCCTTGTGCAAATTACCACACAGCTCTTGAGCCGAATCATTTGTGGTGGAACAGGGAAACAGCTAAGCTACACAGGGCTACACAGGATGTCTGCTAACAGGCAGCCCAACCCACAGCACAAGATGAGCACAAAAACAAGATTCAGAGAAAAGGTCACAAAAAGCATGCGTGCACTCCTTCACACGGTGTACTCCTTTAATCACATGTGACGACGAGGAGAGTCCAAAATGTCAGAAAATGTACAAAATGCCAGAAACCTCTACTGCGATATGCATCCATATCCAAGAAACCTCTACTGCGATATGCATCCATGTCCCAGAAACCTCTACTGCGATATGCATTCATGTCCCAGAAACCTCTACTGCGATATGCATTAATTTCCCCGAAACCACTATTGCGATATGCATTCATGTCCCAGAAACCTCTACTGCGATATGCATTCATTTCCCAGAAACCACTACTGCGATATGCATTCATGTCCCAGAAACCTCTACTGCGATATGCATCCATGTCCCAGAAACCTCTACTGCGATATGCATCCATGTCCCAGAAACCTCTACTGCGATATGCATTCATTTCCCAGAAACCTCTACTGCAATATGCATTCATTTCCCAGAAACCACTACTGCGATATGCATTCATGTCCCAGAAACCTCTACTGCGATATGCATGTCATCTTACACTTACATGTCCGGGCAACATGGAACTGAAGCACAGCAACAGTTTTAAACTAGTCAGCTGTATCACACATGTTCCTTTCATGCTTGCACTTACACAACACACGCTGGACGCTCTATGAGCTTTTGTGGTTATAAAGTGGGAAGAGAAAGAATGTTCATCGCAGGGGGCATGAACAGTTAATACCAGGTTATATTGAAGCAGAGGGAAGCTGTTACCCCTCCCCACCCCTGATCACCGCGCACACCTTCAACATCAACCCAGACTGACATGCCATGTTTAGACCTTTTACAGCACAGGTTCCAGGTTTATAGTATCCATGTGCTGCACAAGTGGTATAGATGCATTTAATGAATGTCTTGAATATCAATCGAAACAGTGTCATTATTTAGAGGTGCATTTTACTGATGCTACTATACATTATACATAAGCAAACTGCTCTATGAATTCCCAGGGTCCTTTGCAGCTACATCACTGGAGTAAAGAGCCTTTAAGTCTGTTTACTCTTCTCAGTTACTGGAATTTTATGACTTGTTACTTGATAATAACTAATTCTGGGGAGGCACAAATTATAAATAAAATCTTTAATTATAAATAAATGTTCCTCACTGGTCATATCATCCTTAAGTTAACTGTACCCAAGATATTTCATAAGTAATGTCCAAAACACTGTATGGAATTCAAGTGTGAAATAACCTCCAAGAATCAATGCTGCAGATAAAAATATCCATTTTTCACCTTGAAATCATCTCTGAGACTTACCATAAACCCAGGCTACAGCAATACATTCAAAGAATGCAACCCACAGAAGGCACACGCCACTGGCTGCATAGTAGTCAAAGAGTTGAAAAACATACATGCCACCCTGCGGGAGAAGACCAACAGATATTACAGATATTGAGATATTTGTAAACTTTCAGAAGGGTCTAGTGCTCTGGTACAAACAGCTACTGTGGCATAATGCCTCCTTATTTGATTTATAGAGAGATATAATCCAGAAAAGCCATTTTGCTCATTTTACTCCTAGGCAGAGTAGGCGGGGCCGAAGAAGAATGACATCATGGGAGGAAAAAAAGGGCTGTTGTGAACAGATGGCATTCCCAGTGTGCCATTCACAGTGTGCCATTCCTAGCGTGCCATTCACAGAGTCTGGCTGGATAATTCATCTGTTGAGCATTTGGGAGCATGCTCCAAGTATACCAGTGAGAGCAATGGCAAAGTTCTGGTCAGCAAGATTTACTTCTGTTTCAGTTTTGAGCTAAGGGTAAAGTAATCAAACAATAATAATAATAATAATAATAATAATAATAATAATAATAATAATCCATCCATCCATCCATCTTCCAACCCGCTTATCCTACTGGGTCGCGGGGGGTCCGGAGCCTATCCCGGAAGCAACGGGC
>JAODLC010000113.1:10010062-10037267 GCA_026781145.1 Hippopotamyrus pictus
ATAGCCCATATAAGGAAGCGTGTTTAAATGCGTCACCTGTAGCAGTTGTTGTTGTAGCTGTTGTAACTCCCCAGGGCTGTGAGACAACCCAGGCAAATGGCATATGAGAAGAAAATCTGAGTCCCTGCATCTATCCAGACCTAGGGGCAAATACGAATACATATAGATTTGTTTTCACACATTTGGTACGATGGTGTTATGTCCTGCCTTCAAGCCAGCATCTGGGTCAACCCCGTAGTTTTTACAGGCATTAGACACCAGCAAAAACAACTGAGTTTTGTTCTGTACCGTGTGATTCCATAAGAAAGCAGGAATAAAACAAAAAATAGGTGTGAAAGAACCGTCAGACATTTGTGTCTGTGTTTTTCTTTTTTTCATACACATACATTTAAAGAGAAAATATTTCTATAAAAAGTTCAGACGTGTGACACTTGTTGGATCATTGCCCAAAAGACATTTATTCCCCTGAGAAGGGTATCAGCATTTTTCAACATGCACCTGCAGCAACAGGTAAATTATGAGTTGCTGGGTAAGTTGTACAGTATTGCCTCACAAAAAAAAAAAGATCAGAAGAAGAGATGACAGAGATGGTATACCGAGAAGCAGCTTCCTACCTCTGGGTCAGCCAGTCTGCTGAGGTCTGGGTACAGATAGAACTTGATTCCTTCAGATGCTCCAGGCAGAGTGATGCCACGGATCAACAGGACAAGCAGCATAATGAAAGGAAATGTCGCTGTGATGTAAACAACCTGGCAAAAGAACAAAAACAGAATACTATCAGAATATCTTCTCCGTGGTAGACATCTGGCAGAACCTTTTAAAAACATTACTAATCCTCACTCCATTCTCACTCACACCTCCACCCTAACAAGAACTGTATACTTTATTTACAGCACCTTCAAGGCTGCTGTGCCATGCTAGACCATATACAGTAAGTAGAAAATGCTTATCCAACTGTCAATTATTACATTTTCCTTGTCTTTTTTTACTTCATTAAGCATGATGGGA
This sequence comes from Hippopotamyrus pictus, assembly GCA_026781145.1. Taxonomy (NCBI): domain Eukaryota; kingdom Metazoa; phylum Chordata; class Actinopteri; order Osteoglossiformes; family Mormyridae; genus Hippopotamyrus; species Hippopotamyrus pictus. The sequence continues at coordinate 10,011,071 of JAODLC010000113.1, forward strand.
CAAATTTTTCAGCATCTCAAAAATTAAAAATGACTTTATTGCTGAATTGCTTCCACTCGATATTGAGATGTTACTACTGTAAAACAAAACATGAATCAGTTTCAACAGGGTTTAGCACTCTTAACAGGGAAACAAAACCCATTTTTAAACACATATGCCACGCACAAGTACATAAGTGAAAGCCGTAATTCAAACAGTTACGCTCAGCTTGTCTAGCATCTGTATGTCACCAATCTGTACTCCACTGACCCCAAACTGGCCGGTCGCCAGTCACTGATGGGGACCAAAACGATGTATGTGTGTGCCTTTGTGTAAAGCTCATCAACAGCCCCCATCAGAAATATGAGAAGCACTGAGAGCAGCCCTAATCGTCCCCTTGGAGTTCCACCACCTTGGGACATCATACATGTCATTATCATCTCGGTTTACACAGTGCCGTACGTAAGGTTTCAAGCTACAAGTTAAGTTTTCCACTTAGTTTCCTTTCAGCTGAATCCCTGGTGTTTTCAGCCCGATGATCAGTGGAGTCTTTAACAAAATTTGCTACTGGAGGTGAAGAAATGTACTGGTAGGAAGATGCTAGAGGGGTAACACCCCCGAAGGAGCAGAAACTCCCAGGCACGCTGTTTATTAAGTCTGTATTTTGAGTATCACTTACTGGCATTGTCTCTGGTAGCATGACGGGCAGTGCCAGACACAGATGAAATATGCGCATATGACAGAAGTACAAAGAATGACCCAAATAAAACAGCATCTTCATGACGTCACAATGAACAAAGTGCCATAATGCCTCTTGTGTGGGAAGTAAGACGGTCTGGTTGTACAAAAGAGGGTGCATGCACAAGTGAAAAACTGAATGGAACTTAGTCAGCTGCATTGTTCCTGGCAAAAAGAAACCTCAGCATGCTGCTTGTCATTGAGTGTTTAAGGATAACAAGAAGTTAAGGGTATAAATGAAAGTCAACTCACCTTTCCTGTTGACTTCACCCCTTTCCAGATGCAGAAGAAACAGATGATCCAGACGGCCAGGAGACAGAGAGCGAGATCCCATTTAAGGGAGCCCACCTCCTCGATGCCACTGGAGATGCTGAGGACATTGTGCCTGTGGGTGGGGGGGGGGGTAAATGCACACAAGAATAGAAAAAAAAAGTATTAAAGGACACATGGAGGAAAATGTTTCCCACAGATGGTTGCTTTGTGTCTGGACTCCACACGGAAGCCGCGTTTCATAAGTGACAAAGAGACAGACACTATGAGACTTAGGGTGACATGAGAGGGGGCCAAACAGCAGACAGGAAGCATCACGAGCCCGAATGGAAATGCTTTAAATACTCACTCCCAGAATTCAGTGACAGGCGAAGTGAAGTTGGTCGTGTTGACGGCCAGCCAGAGGCTTTTGTTCCTGCGTACGGTGTCCTCCACACAGGTCGCCGTGTTCCACGAATGGCTGCACTTGGCCCACGGCAGCTCCGGCTGGAAGCACTGCAGCAGGTAGTAGAATCCCCAGGCCAGGATCACGATGTAATATATGTTCAGCAGCGAGACGATGACCACAGACGCATAACCGATTCCTGAAGGACAGGGGACGACAGTCATCCATGTCTCTGCACTATTTTCATGTATTAAATGTCTTTAAATGAACAGACATAAAAATAAAGAATTAAAAATCATATCAGCTGAGGTATAAATTGTTAGCCTAAAGGTGATCCAATTTGATACTGGTTATTTAGGGAATGATTTAATGCACCATACATCTTTAATGTCTACCACAAATCGATTCAACGATTATTTTTATAATTTAACTCAAATCTATTTTACCTTCACTAAAAAGAAATCACAAATATGACCATGAGAAATTAATTACACGTTATTAATGGAACGCAAAGGAAGTCGAATCTTATTACTATTAAACGAAAAGAACAAGCTAGTGGAAAATGTCAAAAAAGCCAACTAGTGAGCTGTACAGAAAAAAACTAACACGAAGGAAACACTATCTGATTGGCCACATTCACCTAAGCTAACTAGTGGTGCACCGACTTGGAAATGTTGACCGATACTGATAATTGCTAATTGTTTTTCTTATGTCGCCAGTACAGAACTGGCTAACCACTGCTGGGATGAAAAGACATTACATTGTTTTTTACTCTGTGGAAAATGAAACATCTATCTGCTGGCCAGATTTAATTATATAGTATAAACCTTTTGCGAGCCAGTACTTTGAAACCTTTTATAAGAGGTGAATGAGCCAACGAAATCCCTCATCCTCCACTACAGAAAATCACTGATCGTTCAATGCAAACACGTCCATTTTAGTGTTAATGTCTAATGCTGCTAACTCTGAATACCGATAAAGTTTAAATAACTGGCAATATAGGCCAAGACTTCAGACCGATGCTTATTTCTTTATCTTTAACAAATATTAGCCGATACCAATATAATGTATTATGCATCTCTAAGGCTAGTGTTATTTAGCTACCTAGTTAAATACCTCAGAGTCTTGACCACTGCTCCTGCAGCCAGGAAAAAGAACAGTTTTTTTGCACTACAAAAAAGGGGGATTTGCCAAAAGCATGGAAGTACAAACCATCAGAGAGAGTTCTGAGCTACAAAACAGGGAGAGTTTCCCAAAGGTGTGGTAACGTAAAGATGAGGTATCGCTTCCTTTATGAATATTAATGAGCCTTTCCTTGCCCCGCCCACATTTTGTCAAATCCCATGTCAGCGCCGCTACTTAGCATCTGCCTGCAGCATGTGATCGCAGCAGCACGCAACACGGAAGTAGGTGTATGATTACGGAGGATTGTTTTTGCCCCAAAAGACTCATTACAGATCGATGCAGCTGAACCACTGCCATAATAATCATAACGACGAAGCGATGTATCTTGACACTCCGAATATCAGTTAATCCGTAATCATCATAGTCCCTATTAGACTTTTTCGTTTGTGTGATTAAACTAGAGCATGCAGGACCCTTCTCTCCTGCTTCAAATGTCTGCTCTTCACACAGGAACAAAAGTCATTACTTTATCACCAACAAAAACCAACAGATGCAATTGCTCAGGCTGTAGGTGTGAGGTAAGAAGGCAGGTGTTGCTGATCGGATGACATCAATGCACAGAGGAGGACAATGGGCGTGGAGACTATGGCAAGCTGAATGGAAAATGGCCCAGGCCACCTGTGGGCACTTGTCTCCCTGCAGCATGTCTACAAGGCTGACAGGCATGTGTTCCAGAGGTCCTTTGTTAGCGCACCAGCTAATTATCAACAGCAAGCCCTGAAACACTGGCGGTTTTCCACTTTTGCCACCACACCTCTCTCCCTGATCCTTTTTTAGTTGGAGAAGTCGTGACTCTTTACTGCAAGATCTCGACCATGTTGAAATGACACAATCTGGGCAAAAAAAAAAAAAAACAATTTTCATCCTATCTCATTTCAGCCCAGTGGATTCGACGAACAGGACAGTAATGACGCATTTATTGGATTGGCATGACAGCCATTCGTCAATAGGACTCCTGCCTCTGCCTCAGATCTCAGCTTAGCATTTCCCTCCTGCGTTCCTGACATGCTACCATGGCAACAAAAAATTCGGCACACTCGGTGCAATGCCTAAATCTTGAGGGCTTTGTCTGTTGTGAGGGAGAAATGTGCTGGAAGAAATGAATTACAGTGAACATTTATGCATGTGTGTCAGCAAATAAATAAATGAGGAATGTGATTGTGTGTATGTGCATTTGTTGTGTGTGTGTGCAACCACTCTTATTCTTAAAGTCATTGGCGCAGCTCTGGTGAAGGGAATATCAAATTATCTTTTAATAAACAAATGACAAGACAGCAATGGGAGAAAGACAGTCCTCCAAAATAAAGGGTTACAGACTAGATAATAGAGAATATAAGAAGAGGTGGGGGGCATGTTTATTGTTTTGCGTCTCCACTATATTTACTTCGGAGCCCCTTGCCCCATAAGTGTAATGACTGGTTGTAGCCAAAGGGGGGCCCAAAGCTCGGGGGCACACACAAACGTGTGTTTTGAGTGGTGGTAAACACTGCCGAGGGTCTACAGAATACTCAGACACGCCTAAAACAGGGAGCACTTTCTCACCCATCGCTGAGCAGTCTGCCATCTTCAGTACTGCCCACCACTCACAGAATCATAGGCAAATAGCAGCAGCTTGAGAACTGTCAGAGCTACATGTACTCTAGCAACTGATCACCCAATTCCCTATGTTTATGAGCCTTTGAGTGACACTAGGCAAACTGATCTTTTTCCAAAGTGGGAATGACCAGTCAGGAAGTTTAGGAGGAACACAACAACTCTAATAAGATTCAGAATCATACAGAGAGAGAATCATACACCACAAGCCAGAAATACAACCTTTAATGCAAATGAACGCAAACATCAAATGTCACCAAGACTGTTGCCTGACTGTAATTGCCCTGTATAACAATTAATATTTGTTCAGTAACCATAAAAACATTTTAACGGCTCATTGCCTAAAAGCAAAGGATATTGTATCTGTGTAAATATTTAGAAGCCATCAGTAGTTATCTGGTAATTGTACATTATGTTCTCCACATCAAAGCTCATTTTTAAAAACCAAAGACAATTTATTCAAAACAATGACCCCATCTGTATTAAAACTGCTTTTGCAGTCCAGGGTCACATTCTGACCAGAAAGGCTGTCCCTCAAACCACATCGTCAAGGCAGGGTAACAACCCAAACGGCATACCTCGTCCTTACGGGATACACTCGCACATATACTATGAGTGATTCATGCTATGACCCATGGATTTGCTTAAATGCATGTTTTTGACCTCGTGGAAAAAAGAACAAAAATTCACAAGTCCACAAATGCAGTTGGGGTAGGATTCAAACCATCAGCTGAAGATGAGAGGCTAGCCACAGAGTCACTATGCTGCCCCAAGCACCATCAAACAGAACATCAAACGGAAGACAGTTATGGACGATCCAACAGCATCACGATGAGGCTGCATATCTATCCAACCCCAGCATGTTCTGGGGAGCCTGCAAATCGGACAGCGCTCACCTGTAAATATGGGGCATAGTTTCTCCCAGCAGGTGATTCCCCCTTCAGAAGTGAACTGACCCAAAGCCACTTCCAGGAAGAACACAGGCAGTCCTCCTCCAAACAGGAAAATGAAGTACGGAATTAAGAAGGCACCTGGGAGAGAGCACAAGCAAAAGCATGACAGGTAAGGGCGGAGAATCATTATTTATTCCAAAGTGCTTTATCATTATTCTCAAATGTTACATCCACCCAACGGACGTTGCTGGCACTCACCACCCCCATTCTTGTAGCAGAGGTACGGGAAACGCCACACGTTCCCCAAGCCCACAAAGCCTCCCGCCACTGAGAGCACAAAGTCCAGCTTGCTGGCCCACTTCTCCCTCTGCGGGGGCTTCCCCTCCGCCTCGTCCTCCGGCCGAGTGCCTGGACTCTTCCCAGGTGAGGGTTTCAGGGTGTCTTTGTGGAAGTCCTTCAGGCACTGAAGCTTCTCTTTCTGTGCCATGCTGCTGCAGGGTGTGGGACAGACAATGGCGGCTTAGTGAAGCATCAAATGTGAAATAAATCTGAGACTAGCCACCATTATGCACAAGAAATGCATATAAAAACAGAGGCTTGTCCATTTAAACTATGAGGTATGAATACTCCATCACATTTTTCAGTTAAGCCATAATTATTTTATTTTCTAACAGCTGAAAGACTCTATGATCAATCATAAGAACGGTGCTAGTGACTGAAATAAGATCAATCAAATCATAACTGCACTTTTAGGAAAATAGCATACATGAAATCAAAAGTAACTGTACAGGTAAACACCTGAAACTGTTTGGAATAATACTGTTGTTAATTGTTTTGTTTTCTCTTACTTGGGGAGTCTGGGAAAGCAAAGAGCCTAATGCTGTAAAATGTACCTCTAACCCATGACATAGGAAAGTGTACCCTGTTTGATAGGCTGATCGGGACATTCTATAAAAAGGAATGTATCATTGTTAACACACTTTTCTACAGCCCCTCCCACACATATTCCGATCAGTAGTTTACAAAATTAGATTATATGACGTATAGGAACAGGGCAAGAGAGCAAACCTGCCTGCTAACTGAACACCATTAAATTTCATGAAAAAAAAAAATAGTTACTAGCCATCACCAGGTAGCAAAGAAATATCATTATGCATATTTTGACAACCCAACACATTTTTATCCTGTTAAGCAACCATCCCAGGAAAAGATTGCTATTACTACCAGGCATGACTAATAGAATACCTACATATTCACCCATGATCAGGGTAACTGTCCAGCTCATGGTTCATACAAATGAAATCGTTTTAGGAGTGAGTAGCTAATTTACATAGATTATGCAAATGCATTGAGATCTATGAGACATAAAAGAAGGGTACAACTGTAAATGCACAATGTTTAAACTGCAGCATTGACATGCAGTAGCATGAAGGGAAATTATTTACACAATAAAGAGAAGTACAGTATTGTGGGTAACTGTTTGGACAACTTCAATACATGATTGGAAAGTTTAGAAAAGATTCATTTGGTATTTAAACAAGTACATTGGACTGTTTCTCTTTGCCTACCCCCATTTTGCTTGCCATGGAGCACACATTCAGATGACGGCAAGCTTGGGGGGGGCGGGGTCATGGCACAGGGTCAACCAGTATGCCGCACCCGTGCTCATGGCCCAGAAACATGTGACTATTCTATCGAGACTCGACCCAGTGATCTTCCAATCACAGACATGGAGGCATAAGTAGCTGAGCCACTTAGCACCTCATTTGGGTTATACGCCTATGTGGAGCACAGCCAGTCGTGCCACAACCAATACCGTCCTTTTCTTGCCAATTATATAGCTATTGGCACCACCGGCACGACAATAACGAATGCTGTTTAGCTCGGATTTTTGTCAGCTTTCAGAGTAACCAGGCCAAGCACATTCAAGTAGACATATACTGCAGATAAAGTATCGAATAAAACGCAGAGGCGCAAAAACAAGTTCTATGCAGGGCATTAGGAAGAAAACAGCACATCTAATAGAGTAGGAAACTGAAGCGCCGCATGTCCTTGGGGAGGGTCCCAAAGCAGCTCTGATGAGATCGCGATTCACATAAAATTAAGCTACAGAAGGCAGGTAAACACATCTCTCCTCTGGGACACACGCTCTGGGAACCTCAGGCCTTCCCACACACCCGCACAACAACCAGTCAGAGCTTCACATCTACGCGGAAGCTTCACAAAATGTATGAATACTATTTACACTAAAGATCCTAACTCTTGAACACAACTGGCCCTTTGCTTTCATATTAACATACTGTTATGATTACTCAAGATGTCTGTAACACCTTCCCTTCACCATCTGTATTGCATTAGCGAAACTGTGGTTTGCTATAAGAGAGTCCGCCGATTGTCCTGAGGAAAATCTGATGATGGATGAGGGGCTTCTCTGTATCTCTCCTCTACCATCGACCTAGTCTGCCTAGTCCCAGGTGCCGCTCGGCACAGGATCCGATCAGTGCTTGTCCCTCAGATAAAAGCTGGTGTTTCCCTTCGTGCAGTTAACAATGGCAGAGTCTGTGTTTTCTGGGCTTTCACTGGATGCCAAGCAACAGGTGGCATAAAGTCAGCGAGACTGAGAACTCCCATGCGGTCCGGGTGATAGAACTGGTCTTTCCAAATTCAACAGCCTTATTGAATGGATGCGCCCTGATTCTGACCTGGAACTCAGCAAGGTGGGAATACGACTGCTACACATTCACATGACAGATTGAGGGAGGGAGGGGGAGCGACTTAGATTACCGGTCAGGGTTGGAAAAGCAACTCAGCCGACCAGTGACTACTCCTGCGGGCTGACACCTTGCCAGCAGTGCCAGATGCCCTGCTCCCCCAACCTGTACTAATTCTTCTGCACGGAGCTCTGTGACGTGCACAGAAAAAGCCAAGGGCCACCAAAGAGTGCAGCAGAGAGTGGGACCTTCAGGTAGGATTCATATGAAATAGAACTCATCTGGCTACTGTGGTCAGGTGAAATGTATATTATCTCAGTCCGGACTGACAAGTTAGAGCTTGCACAAATTCTGTTTCATGGCACATACTTCGCTATAACTTTTCTGCCATCCTATTTTGTGCAACAGCAGTCTATAAACATACCAGGCAAACCAAAGTAAAATGCATGTCAAGTTTTTTAGACTCTTTATCAAAGGCAATCAAGTTGTTTAACATTAAAATTGGCAACATCTGGCAGTGGTCCACAGGCTACAGATCACAGTAACGTTCGTTCATTGCTGTGCAAAAAACTTACATGTCCTTCATGGTAGATGCAATGTAGTAGTCGCTAATATCTCATATGTTGGCAAACCCCTGTCTGACTTCTGATATCAGCCGAGCTTATAAGAGGTAAGGCGAAGGAAAGTACACGCCCCTACACAACCATACGCGACATGGAGGTGGAGCACGGATTCAGCCAAGGGACAGCTTGCATGACATTGAGACAGTAAATTTCCACAGGCTGGCTCTATCAGATATTTGCCCCACATCATTAGATGGGGGCTGCTCAGGGGAAAACACGACTCGTTTTGTTGGCCAACAACATTCCTCCTCTAATGCTTTATTCACCATGCCTGCCAACAGGGTGTCCCAATATCTTCTGTAAGATATGATCATGGAGATCTGTATAGAAAACTATGTACAAGATCTACAGAATATTTTTGTTACATTTTCTTCCTACAAGCACCAGTACGATGCAAGTTGTGTCCCGGTGTCAAGCCACGGAACTCGCATGGCACACCTGTGTTCACAACAGCTGAAACATTGTGCTTTTAAAAGCTTTTCTTCAGTCTCTGGCACGCTTGCAGAATTCGCACGAGGGCAAGGGCCAATCTTGGTACATATTTCAGAAGAACAGCAAACACCAAGAACAGGCACAAAATATTACCTGACTGATCCATGAACGATACAAGCAAACAACACTTCTGGCATCTAAATCAGCAGCATAGGGCATATGGTCAATTCAGAGCAAAACAGGTGAAGGTCTCAAGGGACTTGAGCACATTTGGTTTTAAAATGCGTCTTGGGTGATCAGCTCACAAGTGGACATCAGCAACAAACCATCGTTTACCCCTGTGTCTATCATGCATCTCCAAGGTGTCCAGCTGAGCACATGTGTTCAGATTTCATTACCACCTCACACAGAGTTATTGTGACGTCCTTGCTAGGGATGCATCAGAACGCATTAGCATTTACAATACAAAAGATAGCTGTTGGTGTGATCGGATCACGTTGCGACTTGGTGGCCTTTTACACTTGCATTTAGAGCTGTCCACTTGCGATCTGATCACCCAAGATGCATTTTAAAAGCAGCTGTAAACAGAGCCATAGAGCAGGAACTGAAAGCTTCAAGGCTATCAGTATTTCAGCTACAGATAAACATAATCTCCTATTAAGGACCATTCTCGTAAATAAAGACAGATTTTTTTTACTTCTCTTCCAGCCTCTCTTCCTGTGTAGAGCATATCTAAATAATTTTATTTAGAAAGTGTTCTAATAATCATGAGATTCACCCGACTGCATTGAGTTAAAACGGTCAAAGTTTTCTTTAACTCTACTTTAAAATTGGCTTCAATGAATACATTGAACTAAGTTATTCTGGGGTAATTCTATGTTTTCAGTTCCAACAAAGCCAACCTCCACACACACATAAACAGGGAGAGATCAATGTTCCTCTTGTTTGCATTTTACACATTTATCCTCATATCTGCAGAATCCTTTGGAAACATAAGCAGTGTGAGTGTTCCATTATCAGGAACATAAATACAGAGACAAATATGCCATGTAGTTTGAGTTTCTCATTGCTACATTATACTGCCAGAGTTATCCATTACTTTTTATCCATCCATTTGTCCATCCATTTTCCATAAGCACTTATCCAAAGAAATGTTACAGGAAGCTGTGGAACCCATTCCAGAAAGTGCACAACACAAGGCTCAGTACACACTCAATGGAATGCCAATCCATCGTACTGGACATACCACTCAGTCTTATTCAAAAACTGTCACCCATAAAAATATAAGTTGAGAGCATGAAATTTGAGAGTTGGTTGCACAGGTAACCCACAAACCAATGCTATCCTAAAATCTAAATTTCTGCAACCATAGCTGACATGTATACAATGTCTTTTAATCTGTCTTTATCAGCCTCAAGGACAACCTGTTTCCACACAGAATTTGACTTCTATGTAACGTTATGGCAAATTTAACTGTAGCTCTGACAGAGCGATCTGGCCCCTATAATTAGGACCTAGTATAAACAGATACATCCAAGTGTGTTTCTGATTCTTGTAACTGCTATTCAATATAGTCCTCTAAGTCCTCAACTGTTTCTGCGTTTGCTTGCTATCACATGGATTGAACTAACTGCGGGACAAAAGCAGAGAATTAACAGATAATGCAATTATTCATGAAGACTCTTGAACGTCCATCCATCACAAGCAAGGTCATGGATGGACCCTGGAGCCTATTCCAGGCAGCAAAGAGCTCACTCTGGATGGGATGCAAATCCATCACTGAGCACACACAACATTATATGTTCGAACTGGAGTACCCAGCGGAATTCCATGCAACACGCGGAGGACTGGCAAACATCACACAAGTGGTAGATGCTGTGCCAACCTACATCTCAAAAAACACCATTTTTCAAGCGAAATATCATCGCCTAGGTAAATTACTATAGCAAGTTTTGGCTTAACTGTTTATACTCAGGGGTTTCTGGGGAATCAGGTGATATATAGGATAAAAATTATGTCCGTTTATCTTATCTTTCCATAAATTTTACATGACCCCTCCGGGGATCAGCCGAATTTATCACAATAAATCAAATGTTAAAGGAATCTGTGTACTATGGGATCTGTGCCTTTTTCTGTCCTGAACAATGTAGATCGCAGAAGGATTTCGACTAGGGCTGTGTGTGTGTGTGTGTGTGTGTGTGTGTGTATTTTACTCTTCTGTTTAAGAAAGTCATCATCTAATTAAAATAAAAAACATTTCGGCTGCAATATTAGTTTCTTACGACTATAGCTACTGTTGCGCCGTAAGCCCAGCGACTATAACACATTACATCGGCGTCACCTACGGCGGTTTTCCTGTAATCTACGTTTTTTTTCTTTCTTTATTTCCTGTAAAGTAGTCATTAGAATGCCCAAGCGAAATATTAAGCCATTAGTCAATTCAGCCTCTTCTTTTTAGGTAGTGTGGTTGGTCTTTTACAAAGAGCCTGGTAATTTGCCAGAATCTAACAAGAGTCGTTACCCAATTCAAAAAAGAAAATAATCATAATAACAATAAATTTATAAATATTATGGCTAAATGTCAGTGCTTGCGTTTACGAAATGCCGGAGAAAAGTTCAATCTCCTTAAGCTACAATACAGAAAGAACAAAACGACAAAAACAGTTTCAAAACAAGACATTAAACAATAGCGCTGAATGAAAAGAAAAACTAAAACGTAAATAACGATTGTCAACGCAAAAGAAACACAACTAAATTTTTAACAGTATTATTAATAATATTGTCATGTGGCAGCGTAGCCCTTTTCCGCACCTAATCACACTGAGACAGTCAAAGTCTTACCTGTTATTGTTTAATTTTTCTCCTTAAGCTGTCCCTTCTGTCTGCTACAGTGGCCGAATGCAGAATGACTGATCCCCAACAGTACATTTAATTTATACGTGTTTTTTATGACCTTTGTCTCTTAAGATGGGTGACCGTTACATTTTAGTTTGAGTGGAAAAACACCAGCCTTGCCTCCCCATATAAAGGAGCCTATTCTTAAAGCGCCAGGTTCCCGCAGATTTACGCCGCCTGGAATTATTTTTGCACCGCGATGAAAGCGCTCGCGCGTTAATGGAGGTGGAGACATTATGTGAAACAATTGCGGTAAAAACAAAGACAACAGATCCTTGATCGAAGGGTGCATAGAGATGCAGATGGAATGCATAACAACCTAAACAAAAACCTTCCCTGAACCGTTAAAACATTCACATACATAATGTATTTTCTTTTTTAAACAGGACTGGTTCTACCTTTGCTTTAGAGCATTATATGCTTTATTTATACTACAGAAATGAGTCGCGGCATATGCGCAGTACCAATGAAGACGTGTTTACTATGTAACGGCTATACGGGTAGTGTCTAAAATGTCAGTACGTATCATCTTTATAGTGAATTAAAAGCACTTTATCTTAACGTGATTTAACCTAACATTTGAAATATCTATAAAAATGTATTGCAAATCCAGTAAATTAGACCTAAATTTGCTTTCTCATATATATTTTTGGAGTTTTTGGGGCAATATTCTAACATTTTGATCCACAATCATTAAGGCATTTAAAGGAAGAATTCTTTTTCAAGTTGTCCTCTTTGTACTCACAACCACCTGTTTATTTCAAAACATTAAATGGCTTTTATAAATATATGACGTCATGGTGGGTAGCACTGAACTCACAGATACAGGACTGCGGGTTTGAATTCCACCTACATATTTTGTGCAGTTGTGTATGTATTCAAAGCACATATATAACACCCGTAATTTTCCTGAGATAGGGATTACCATCCCCAAAATGTATTGAATAAATTGTTAGATGACATATGTGATACAAGTATCCCTCAGATATAATATTTAAGTAAAAAATCTTTTTAAAACGGGAGGCACATTGAAGCGTGTTGGTGGAGGAAAAAAAAAAAGTAGTTTTCACTTGTCATCTTTCCAAGTTCCAGGCACTGGTGTTTCAGTTTAATAAAACAGTAGTCAGGCTTATCCTGCAGTATGTGAGGATTTAGTGTCTGAATTACCTTTGCCACTATGAGGAGAAACTTAAAACAAAAAACTTTCAGCTTAATCACAATGAATCTGCATAGTTTGGGATTTAAGGCAAGGAACTGAACAGGAGTGGAGTTCCCACGATCCCCCTACTTTTCTCTTTGGTAGCTGGTTTTTTGCACAGGCAGCCCGGTCTGGATAAACGGCAGGTGTGATCTTTCTCATTTAAGGTTCAGACACCTCCTTGTAGTCTGGCATCTGGCTGTCACACCTGCATGTATTCTGGCGACGCTCAGCCTCTCCGGACTACCGACACACCTGTGACTGACAAACTCATGGCTATCCAGTCCCCGATTCTATTTATGACTACTGTATATGACCTTCTGGCTTTCTGGCTCTTTGTCCCATGTTTTGAATTTGTTGATTTTTCTCTGTTTCACTTATTCTCCCAGTGACATTCGGACTGTGTTGGGCCATCGCATTTGGAATACGGGTTGAATGTTTTCTTTGTGTGCAGTTACTGCCTCTTTGATCTACCAGCTGTGTTTTAGAATTAGATTTTGAGATTGAGATTTGGGAATGAGTCTGGCGTTTCTGTCATTGAAACCTTTCATATATATATATAACCAATTTGTATCTCATGTAAAAATGCAACACAACAATATCAAGATTGATATGGGTTTACAGTAATGCAGTTTGATTAAAACATTATCTACACGGATACCCAGGTTTCTTCTTGTATCCTTTTGTCGTACTGTTTTGTTTTCAGAGAAAACAATTTCAGAGAAATATTTCCTTCCATCCATCCATCCATCCATCCATCCATCTGTCCACATTTCAACCACTTATCCTGCCCAGGTGAGCCGGAAGCTGATCTCAGAAAGCAGAGTGCACAACGTAATGGACGACCCAAGATACAAATGTAAATCTTAAAACTTAATTGTTTTATATTAAGACAACAAAAACAAACAATTCAGCAGCTCTTCATTATACCTACTCCTACCTACAGCTCCAGAAGGACATTAAACAATATTTTAAATTTGTCACCCTTTTGAATGGATGCCTAAAAAGCCTGTTCTTAGATGAGTGCTGCTTTGCTGGCTGCCTGCCATTGCTAATACCCGTGAATTTCCATCCATCCGTTTTCCATACTTACTTGTCCTAAGCAGGGTCACCGAGGGCCCCGGGCCTTCAGGCACAGCTGTAGGTGTATCTGGAGGTGTGGGGTATCCACGGTAACCATGGTGTCAACACTGTGCCTCAATTTCAAGTATGCAAGTTAAATATGTAGTTATCTTTTTTTTAAAAAAACAAAGCCTTAGCTTAGATCCATAAGATTCACCGGATCTAAGGCAACTGGATATTATAATTGGGTGTCAATAGTTCAGAAACCTTGTTTTATCCTCACCACTTAAAATCAAATTTGGCTTCGTTCCCTATTCCAAAAATTGTCCCATTCTGAAGAGATCAGTATAGCCCTGGTCTAGTCGGCATTGACAAGTGGCAAGGATCTTTTTGTCCCTGGTCTTGCACAGCCGACATTCCAGACTCGGGGCTCTCAATGACTTTATGTTACCAACAACAGCAGTCCATCCAGCCACGACAGCTGTAGCCGAATGCAGTCTGCCATGTCACAGTGCCCTCACCCTAACACTCTGATTCAGTTCAGCCCCCCATATAGCCAGTTGTCCTCAAATCTGTCAAATGAATTTTAGCACATTATTTCATAAATCATTATGGGAAAAAAATGTTTCTAAAAATACTGGGGTAAAAAAAAAGAAAAGAAAAATGCTAATAAAAAGTTACGAGTTTCTGTGAGTTATACTGCTCACTCTGGAGAGGCATGAAATGGAACCAGCAAAAATCGCAAATGGACAGTAAAACACTGACAGCTGATCTTGTTCTCAGTTGCAATTCTGTCAAAAGAACAAAAATATAAAAGCATGCTTGCATGTACCATGTTATTAATTATGTTAATCAGCCTACTTGATACATATTTCAAGCAGGTGGACTCAAACTTTTGACAGGTGCTAAAGTTATAACATCCTGCTACTGATTGTACATCTAGCTAATATTCCCATAACACAGTTATTTGAACACTCAGTAAAACCCATATGTTACACTGGTTTAAAGCTACATAAAAATATCATATTATTAATGGAGTTATGAAACGAAATACTATAAACCAGTAGATATATATGCAATAAATTGATTGTAAAAACAACAATTGCCTTGTTTTCCAGTCAAATGAATTTCCAAATTTTAACATGCAGAGAAAACGACATTCTGTGCACTGTGGTCCATATCACACCCAAACCATTCAGACGTGGTCTAACTGCAAGCTGTAGGGAGACTTGGAGATCTCGTCTCCATGACAACCACGATAGTAGATTTATTTTGTATAAACACTGAGCATAATTCTTTGCTTGTGTCAGATGTAAATAAGTACAAATCAAATTAAATTTAATATTTTAAGTTTCATCAAGGCTTCAGCCTTTTCTTCACGAGGTCTTTGAAGATCTGTCATGTGGGAAAAGTGTCCCATCTCAATGCCGACAGATATCAGAATAGAATTCTTTCAGACCACGTGTGTAATCATAAAAGGCATGATTAATCATTATTCAATGTAAAATTCTTTTGTTACTAATTTATTGTTCTCTGTCAGCACATGCCAGCACACTGACATGTATTCAGTCTTTTTCTACTGTACTATACATACTCAGCTGTACATGTCATATAAGGACAAGAGAAGTATATTTTGGTAATGAAGAATAAACAATTTCTTTTTGCTTGCAAACTATACTTCCACTTTGACTGAAATAGTAATAGGGAAGCCTAGCATGACACGAGAAGTCTGTCCCACCCCCACAAATGATCACTCACTCAAATAGGTCACATTTTAGGACAAAGTCACTCTGGAGAACACTTCTATTTCCGTTTTTCTGAACCATTTGACCTCAAGGGATGAGGAAGTCCTAGTTTGTTGAGTCAAAATTGGTAACATTTTTCTAGCAGACAAGAAGTCATGGTTTAGGGAACTATTGCCCATAAATTATAAAATGCTTATCTGGGGGTTAATTCTTTAATCTCTGAAATAAAGCTTATCTTCCTGCATCTTCAGCAGTCATGTTACTAGCGGAGCTGACATTCCCATCTTTTTTAAGAGGCAAAAACTATCTGTACATATTAGTCTCATGGTTGAGCTACAGATGACTGGAGGACCGAAGTCTGCTCTACTTCTTGCATCCAGGAAATCACAGGCATTGAACATGAGTGTAGAAGGTGCCTAAGCGATAACAAGCTGAGATATCCAAGATCATTCAAAGTTGCTCTCAGACAGCAGAAATATTACATTCTACAGATAGCTCTAGATTACAACCAGTAGACATTATGACTTCCACCAAAGATCACATACACTTGTTAACAGCACGTTCAAGCACAATCTCTTTTCCAGGTAGGTCTTCCATCATGCTTATTAACGAATTGAAGTACAGTACATGAATCGGCCACAAGTTGCCCCCTGGTGGTTACTCATGCATGTAGCAGAAATAGAGGCAATTAAAATGCTCATTTGATGGTGAAATCTTGAGGAAAGATATTAATAATTTGGTTACCAGGGCACCTTTTGACATGTAAGGTGGTGCCTAATTACGTATCATGACCTCGGTCTATATACATTTTTCATACCACACATAAAAAGTAAGTTATGTGGGTCTATTGCCTGGTATTTTAATATTTCTTAAGGCACCAAAGTGACAGGAAAAAAACCTTCTTTACAGCCGCATCATAATTACTATTCACACTTAGCAATCTTAACCTAAAACTCTGCTTTAGAGTTTCTAGTTTCATCAATACATGCCAGATATTAAAAAAACTGATACTTTCAGTTTAATAATAGATATCAGTGTGACTGCATGGCAACTTTTCACCTAGTTCAACAAGCCCTGTCCCTGCCTTGCTGTTTACAGTGTTGCCGTGGGTAACTGTAAACTGAAAATGTTAATAATGCTAATTATCTTTATTTGCAATATTATTGTAACATTAAGTAATATTTAATGTTAAAAAAAAGAATCCTTGTTGAAAGAGTAAATAATGGTGCCACTGAACGCCACCTAGTGGTATAATGAATATTACGCAGACATGCATTGTAAACCACAAGAAGTCAGGATTTTATTATTTGGAAACTTTTTGGGGTACTTTAAGTGCGGAAAAAAGTAAATATTGCACTTTGTCATGGGAACCATACTGCACAGTGTCAGACATTCCATCATTGGTGCTGCTGTTTCCATGGTGATAAATGTCACCGAGCAATTTAAACTTGTATGACATGATGTGTAAAGGGAGCAAAACCTGTTGAGGAAGAGGGCGGCAAGTTAAATTCATTCCAAATATAGCTAATAGGTAATGTTTTCCTGAATTATGAAAACAAAATAAGACAATTATTCATTTTGTACCTCAGCACATACATATGCATATGTAACGTTGCAATTCAATATTACAAATTAAGGTTAACTGCCTGATTAAACAATTGAATGTTAATTTTCAGCTCATGATGAATATATATTAAAAATTAGCTTGTTGATTGTATCCCAGCTATACATGTATTTTGTACTGCTAATGTGTAAAACTGTTTATATATAAGTCCCCTGTACACCTAGGCATTGTCTGGTGTTGTGTTAAGCACATCCTTGGTTACATGCAAATTTGGAGTGGAAAGTTATTAAAGGAAAAACAGAGTTTTGCACAAGGCACTGTCTTCCTGCTTCCTTGGTAAACAAGCATTGCCTGTCTCACTCTCTCACTTTAGTCAAGTCAAAATGCAGAACCAAACATTTCCTTCAAATGCTAACTTAAGCAAAAGAGAATATAAAGAGCAGAGTGAAGCTTTATATTATAACATAGCTCTTCCTCTGTTTTTGAAAGAAAGCTACAGTGAGCCCTGGGGTATGGCTTGCTTGACCTGCAGAAAGCGATGGTTTACTAAGATACTACGCCTAAATTCCCATCTTCTTGGGAATCTGTTACGAGCCTGTGACCTGTGATCAGAGAAACGGCCCAGCATACATTCCTTGTAAATGAACTGGCGGGCAGGTTCCGCACGTGTTCCGCGCCAGGCCCTCAACACTCCAGCCCGATTCTAGCCAGAAGCTGTTCCAGAGCATCCAGCCTCTGGTTGGCCTCCTCGATGGCACTGTACGTCTGCACATTGCTGGTGATGTGGAAGCGGATGTCGTCCACCAGCGGGATGGAGTCCGTCTCCTGCCGAGCCTCCACTGCTTGGGCGTCCTCCTTGATCATCTCTGCGAATTCCTGCACCTCCACCAGCTGAAGCAGGGGCACAGAAGAAAAAAAACCATTACAAACTGGCCCCCCATCACGCAACACCTATACGTCATTTCTGAACCATTACAACACTACATGCCGTTAAAAAAATAACACCGCACATGTAAACACATCCCCAGGAATTTTATTTGGAAAAGGCTTAAACAAGAAAAACACACCAGAGCAATTCCATAAGTCATTTACTGAAGATACCCATTGCTTTGCATCACACGTTGCAAAAACCCTACACTTTACAAATATTTAAGTCGACTATAGAAAGAAGCATCTCCTGTTCTGAGTGTATAAATCTCACACTGGCTAAAGTGTCCTACAACAAACTTATAATACAAAGAATATTTAAACATGCAAGTAGCCACCTTCTCTATGATCTTGGCCATAAACTCGGTGCTCTGATCCTCCAGTCGTGAAAGGCGAAAGAGCCTGGCTGTCTTCCAGATGTGAAGCACGCTGTCCTCACTCAGCGTTTGGGCCAGCAGCTTCCCGCAAAGCCTCTTCAGTCCCGGCAACAAGTACATGTCCGCCACGCAGAGCACCTCGTACACGTTATCCAGGGACAGCTGGCCACAATCACGCAGCAAGCATTTACTATGTGAAATATGCACAAATTCTTAACACAAAATGACCCACGGGCATTATTTACCTCTCCCCTCCACGCAATGAAAACTGCAATACAGAAATACCTGAGGACAGTGTTGTGTATTTGTGGGAAGAAATGCAAAGAATCTTTGAGACCGCAAGACAGACTAACGTTCAAAATGTGCGAGTGTATTTCTGGTTGCGGGAAGTTGCAGGTCAAGCCACTAGCTCATGAACCCGCTCCTAAGTAATACAGGCCGAAAGCTCACCTCTGTGTCATCGCTGTAGATGTAGTACAGCAGTCGGATGAAGATGTCAGGGGACAGGTTGTGCAGTGTGAGCACCGGGGTGCTGGGCTGGGCCTGCAGCATCTCCCCTTCACTGAAGTGGTCGTCCAGCAAGGCCCGGAAGTAA
The DNA here is from genome assembly GCA_026781145.1 of Hippopotamyrus pictus. Classification (NCBI taxonomy): domain Eukaryota; kingdom Metazoa; phylum Chordata; class Actinopteri; order Osteoglossiformes; family Mormyridae; genus Hippopotamyrus; species Hippopotamyrus pictus. Next base: position 10,030,243 of record JAODLC010000113.1, read on the forward strand.
TCACTGCGCCCACAGAAAAATGCCTGTCATATTCGGACAAACAGGACCACACAGAAAGACAGTCACTGAAAGCACAATTAAAGACATTCACAAACTACACTAAAGGAGAGGGACTGACACGATTCAGAACTGACAGAAGTTAAACTACCTACCTTATGACACAGGAAATTGTAACTCTCCACCCGGAAGCAAATATCAGCGTAACTAGGGAAGTTGTCAGTTCTGTCAAAGGGGAGTTCACCATAGCCGACCTGAGTCCCACACAAGGACAAAAGTCACATTTTAATTCCGGAGAAGACTAAGAAAACTGACAATAAGCTTCATGGATTTTCAACTTCAATTGCATTGTTAAGATGGCCTGCTATTAGCTCTGATCGTACCACTGCATGCAACAGTGTGCACGTGTTGTCAATGACTAAACGCATGCAAGATAAATTATGCAAGATGGAGGAGGAGATGATAGTTGTGGCAGTAATGCTGAAGCTAGTACCCGCAGCTCTGCGGGAAGGGCACAGTCTGCTAGAATGGCCAGGTCTTCTTGCAGCTGGCAGTTGTTCTCTGGCTCCAGACTCAAGACCTTCACGCACGTCCCAGGCTTGGAGGACACTAAGAAGGACAGCGCACAAAAATCAGCCATCAGCACAGCGAACTGAGAGGTCTTGGAATAAAGGCTGTTAGCAAAGACAGAATGACTGTGACTGTGACCGAGTCACATGTCCAGCCTTACCAAACTCATACACTTGTTTGCACTTGCTCTCCAACTCCTCAATGAGGTCATTGATCTTGCACTGCTTGGCAAGCCGTTTGCAGTCTTCTACATAGCTAACATCAATGTCCAGCCGGCCTACAGAAAAAGAACACACCCAGAGAAGGGCTTTAGTGATTGGCTGCAGAACATGACTGAGTAATAAAACTCAGAAATATTGCATCGCAAGGAGCAATTAGTGTGATTTTTAACAATGTATATAAAAATTGATTAGTTGTGCTCGCAAACCCATTAGTCAGTCTGATACGGTCTATGGAAAACAGTATTAGTCAAAAGCCAGTTTAAAGATACTCTAAACCTAAGTACCTTCTAACTTGAGTATTGTTTGTGACAAGTACTGAATTTGAAAATCAGACCAGTCAGATTCTCAAATTTCACAGTGTCACTGTTATTTGTGGACAAATTCGCAAACCCTTTACTAACCTGTGTAAAAGTACTGCAAGATTGATCCAAAGGCTGCAGGATTTATCTGAAAACAAAACCATAATGTATGTGAAGAAGTCTATCCTTAGGTAACACATACAGTCATTTGTTGTTTTCAACAAAATGCACAAGTTGAAAGTACTGTACAAGTATTTCATAATACGTAGCTTAGACTGCCTAAACAACCTGGGAAAGATCTTGTTTCAAGAATTTGATTATAACAGGCTGGCTGAGTAACCATTCTGATATGTTAGAGGTAAGATTAATTTCCAATGACAAACATTAATAGCATGCGACATGCTGACTTTACCAAAAATCTAAAATAATAGTCACATCCAATGTCCTGCCAAATTTACCCCACACATTCGTTATTCAGATGACCTACACCACAAAGCTCTGAGGACTGGTCATACCAATGGGTGTTTGAGTGCAATGATGTTCTTCCCCTTCCACTTGGTTTCAAACATTTCTGCAAAGTACTCTGAACGAGCACCCAGAACACAGCGATGAGCGTAGAAAGACTCGCCATGAACCAGGAACATCACATCACTGGAGTATCCCTGTTCTAGCAACCTGGACAAAACATTCAAAGAAAGATGACAAAACTTGGAAAATCCTATTTGCGGAATCATATATGGACGGTCCCTCCACCCTGACAGATTTTGGGTTTCGCCGAGCAGGGAGTCCCCTAAAAAGTGCTGTGCCCCCCTAAATCTGTCAGGGCATCCATGCCCCACTGGCTGAAATCAACAGCATGTCCAGCATCCCTGACCTCTGCAAGAACTGGTCATAGTAGTCGCGCTGCATGCCCTTGGCCGTTATGCGCTTGTACTCCCTCAGCAGGCGGCGGATGGGATCGCTCAGGGCGCCGTAGAGGCACCGCTCACCGTCAAACGTGTTCGCCTCGCACTTTGCTCCTGCAGCACAATATAACAGACTCCACCGGCTCACATTCAGTGCATTTTCCATGACAAATTCATACAAAAAGCACACAAGTTCAGGCCTGTTTTTTACAAGGTCAACTTCAGAGAGTTTTATAAGTTCCTATAATGCTCATTTATGACGATAATAATGATGATTGTAAGGTAAGGATAGGGTTGATTTAGTACTGTAAATCTTTGTCGCTACCTAATCAACCCAGTGTTAAATCTTTTAAAATAAAAAATTGTAAAAAGTTCATATTTGCAAAAAAAATCTATGTAAAGAAATGCCAGTGTTATCCAAGGAGGGTCCAATTAAAATATCGCACAATACGATTTTTTACGGTAACATGCCTGTTACCCAAATAAAACCACGTCCACTCAAAGGATGTTAAGCTGTTGCTTCATAAGCGGTAGGGTTTTACCATTGGCCAGCAAGTACTGCACTAACTCTTCATGGCCACACAGACATGCATAGTACCTGAGAGAAGGGAATAAAAAAACTGAAATGTAACAGTTCACATCGAACACTACGAAATAAGAGATCAGTGAATCTTAAGAAACCAACAATCTTAAAGCGTAAATATTTAAACGTCCTGCAAAATGAATAAAACATACTCACAATGGAGTACTGTCCCATTTGTCACGAACGTTAAGTTCCACATCTCTCTGTTCAACTAGATACCTTGAAAGAAAATTTAGACACCTTAGTTTAGTTTTCACAAAAATAAAAGCAATATCACCTGCGGTTTTAAATAAAACAAGTAAACCTGCAACTGCAAATATTATATCCATGCCTTTTAATGTCCAATACATGTATGTCGTGGAATTTTATATCAGTGTTCAAACTACATAACAGAAACACTAAAAACCGCAATTGTCTATAACAGGTGAAAATTTGCAAATATCACAAATTGCTATCTTAGTTTCCTACATAACTAAGATACGTAGTTTACGACTATGTTAACCACTAGTTCAATAATTATAATAAACATTTACGCTGTTCACATTTATAATAATAATAATAATAATAATAATAATATAGAAGTAGTAGTTCTGTTGTTGTTGTTGTTGTTACTATTATTATGGCAAAACGTGGAAATAACGATCAAGCAAGTAGTTTATCAACAACAGGAAATAAAGTCAGTAAACATACCAGTACCATACACATTAATATTGTTAGGTGTTTACTTGGACCTCAAACACGTGTGATGGCGTATCATCTAACTCTATCAGCTGCTTGTAAACTCCACAAAGTCAAGCACTCACTGACCAGAAAAACACCGTTTGCTAATTTAACTTAGATAACAGAACAGTACGGCCCAAAATGCAGGAAAATACAGCTCGCCAGATCCCGATAGCCAAGCGACTGCTAGCGCCATCAGTCGTGAGTATAGGAAAGTCTTCGGTAAAATACCGAACAACATAGTGCGTATCTCTACTTACCTCACTCTAGAAATGTCACCCTTCCTGCAGCTTGTAAACAAATCGTTGGCGTCCATTTGCACCGCGATCTGAGTTCTCTTAGCCTTTGATACATTGAAACGACCTGCCTATGTCACAGACACTGCGGCCAACTGGCACCACGAAACTATTGTTCTTGATCACAATAAGTTGGTAGCTACCCGTGCTCCTTGTCTATAACTGACTACAGACGATTCCTGACTCAGTCAGAATAAATCCTTCCCCCAAACGTTTATCGGCCTAGATGACGTTTAAGAAAAATAAGGAAGCGCTCGAAACGCACCACAGCGACCCCTATGACGTCGAGGAGGTATAGTCCTCCCTTGATTGAATTTCGGTAAAGCCGTATGTTCATAAGAGATTGGACTTTTTTTATTGTTCATAATATTGTTTACGCATTACTACATTTAGTTTAATATGAACGTATATAGTAAATATTCTGTTCATTATTATCTATATTCAAAGCCCTTGAAATACTCCCTTTCGTTTTCAATGTTAGGGCATTTAAATTGATTACCACAAGATGTCAGTAATGTGCTGTTTTGAACAGTTTGAAGTTATACCACTAAAAATTTCAGAAGTCGTCTCTTTGCTGTCTCCTTTCATATTTCATACTGATTAATTTTTTTAATAATCTATTCAAATTAATCCATATTTCCATTTTTAATCTGGTGCATTTCATTCCCACATACAAACCCGCAATTCAGTCTCTACCAGTCTTCACCAGGATTATGAGGAACAGTTTTTCTAATATCAAACGACCTGAAGGACCTACTAAAGAAGACGAAGAGCGCCTTTAGGTTTGCAGACTTTGCTTTTGATTATTGATTCAGTTTAATATTTAATATAATTAAACAAACGAAAATGGCACAGACAAAAAAGATGGTCCTCTTAATTTAATATTTTGTGGCACCACCTTTTGCAGCAATCACTGCCAAAGAGCGATCTCTGTACTTCACAATGAGACGTCTGCATTTGCAAACAGGAGTTTGGTCCACTCTTCCTGAGCAAACTATTCAAGCCGTTTCAGTTTGAAGGGTAGCATCTCCACACTGCAATTTTCAGATCATTCCATAAATGTTCAGTAGGATTACGATGTGGGCTCATGAAGGGCCATTTAAGAATAGTCCAATGTTTTTTTCTCAGTCATTCTTGAAAGCTTTTAGCTGTATGTTTTGGGTCATTATCCCGTTGGAGTACCCATGACCTGCGACTGACACTGAGCTTTCTGACACAGGGCAGACATCCGGTGACTTATAATGAAGAGATAATTTAATCCTGTAAAGATTTTGTAACTGGGGTGTACCAATCAGTTACAGTAGGGAGGTCACACTTTCTGATAGCTGCCATCAGATTTTGTAACCCCATAAAATTCCAAGGAAAAGCAATGATCCAGCAGTCAGAAAGACTTCAGGTGATTTAACGTCAATAGAAATTCTGGAAATAATTCATTACTTAGATGTACAGGTCAGCTATAGCAAAGGGTGACTTTTTCTGACAACTGATGTCAGATTTTGTGACCCCAGTGTGACTTGTGATACAGCAACAATACATCATTCAGAACGTGTTGTCTTTTCACCGTATTTACACACTCCTAGTGTCTTCACATTCCTGATTGTGAATGTAAAAGTAAGGCACCACAGTATACAGCATCATACATCACAAAACTGAACAAAATAAACAGTTGTGTATCAGAAAGATTAGCCACTCACCCCCCCATCATTATTTTAACTGCACTTTAGACATACATCCACGTCACACCCCTCCTTCACATAGAGCCTTGGAGGGCGAGGGGAGCTGTGCAGGTCCTGGGTCGGCTGCTTCGGCAGCCCGCAGCTGGACGGCGCAGCTCCCTTCCCCTCTATTTTAACTCCACTTCAGACACCGAGGGCTTGGGGGGGGGGTGACGGTTGGGGAGCTGACGCCGACGATGGAGTATCTGTGTCCGACCATGCTTCTCACACTGGCACGACTGGCAGTCACCGACTCCCACCTACAGTGCCGAAAACAGAACAACATAAGTCGAGAGATTTAACGGAAACGTTTGTGAAACACTGTTGCTCCCTTTTGTATTTTTTTCCTCAAAGTTTGATGTTTTTCAGGCTGTGGTGTCAGTCCCCTTCTTAGGCAGCTGTGACGAAGTGCGCTGCTCGCTCCCAGGGGAGTGGGGGGCGCCTTGCGAAAGCTTTATTGCCAGAGACGCAAGTCTTTGGCAAATATATACATGGTAGGCGTGTCTGAAGAAAAATTCGTCGCACTCTTTGCTTATAAAAAGTCGAACTCAAGCTTCTGAAAGACCAGTCCGGCTTCGTATATTTAGGTATCAGTAAGGAATAATGTATGTTTCATTCGAGTTATAAAACATCTTTTACTGGCACCAGAGCCCTATAAAATGAGTTTAAAAGTGGACTAAAGGGAAACATGCAACTTCAGTAACTAACGGCTCATGTTTACAAAACCTCCGTATTTCCATTGGGGTATAGCAATTACCTTCTGAGCAGCAATGAGCACTACGCACGAAGAAGCACCGAGCCCTCCCCGACCCGAGAGCAGTAAGAAATGTCCTCATACTTTTTCTTTAAAGCTTTTAATATGAAGTTGTAACAGAGTAGCCTTCATATTTGTGTTTGTCTGTGTATCTGTGTTTGTCAGTGACAATGGCTTGTTAACCAGTTGTTAATACGAAATTAAGACCATCTGGATGTCTGTGAGATTAAGTATGGGTCATTACATTTTCATTCAACAAATTTCCAGAAATGTTTTTGCATCAGCATTTTTATTGTACTTAAAATTTGGCTTGTGGGTTGCACGTCTCACCTCTCCCGTAAGTCTCCCCCTGGCACGAGCGAGTGGGGAGTGTCACTGGCGTATAAGCGATTTCCAACGCGGTTCCAGTAAACCACGTCCCTTGTGACCCCACTGGCCGGAAGGATAGGCTCACATTGTGATTGGCTTACGCCTGACGGCAGACAAATGACAAAAATTGGTTATAGCGAAAAATAATAACTTGATATTTGAAGAAAGCGTAATAATCCTACGAGTAACTGGTACTTGTTTTCATCCATTTTATTAACCCCTTATAAAAAAAGTAGTATGGTATTGTCATCAAAGTAATACAGTAGCATAGTAGTACCACTATGGGAAAACCATTGTAATTTGGCCACCTGTATACCATAGTATACTACATAGTGGCTTAATATACAATTTGACTTAAGTTAAAATTCAGTCGTAATCCATTATATTTTTTGCATTGTGTTCGGGGGGGGGAAGCGCCGTAGCTTTGACCCCTACCGTATCTGTCTATATGTGGAGGAAGCGCTGCCGCTTACCACTCCACACCTACACTTCAGGACTCAGGAATAATCGAGACAACATGCTTCTCTCTTTTACTTGCGCAAGGGTGCCCACTCACATAGATGCAACAGACAGTATCTGCGCCTCAGTACAGTGTC
>JAODLC010000113.1:10037367-10069414 GCA_026781145.1 Hippopotamyrus pictus
CCCTTGAGCGGGAGAGAATCTATGCTTTGCACATACACACAATAATATGATAATTCACATAAAATTTTACTCTAACACATTGTACCATGGTAATAACCAGAGTAGGGTAATTCAGGTCCAGTGAGTAAAAGTCCAGACCAAGATTTTGTTTCAACCAACCAGTTGAGTGTTTCAATGGCAAAAACTGAAGGAAACGTTTTTATCAAAACACATGCTGTGTCATTACTTGAAATGGCGAAAACAAAATGCACCATCATAATTACTGATTTCATCACCAAATCCAGGAAAATTGAAATGATCGCAGTCCAGTGTTTACAGTACAGTTATGTTTTTGTCAGAGATCTTTATTATACAGTATGTGCTTCATGGCAGTAGCATGAGTACTAAATACCATAGTACCATTACAGGTTGGATATAAATACCATGGGGCATAACGGAATACCATGGTATCAGAACAAAGTACCATCGTAGAAAATTAAATACTGCTCAAATACTAGAACATGTAGCATATGAATATGATCATGCCATAAATGTAACAGGTACAAAACAGAAAAATGCCAAAAGTATAATCCAGTACAACCATACTGACATGATTCTAATGGACAGAAGCAAACCCAGTGCAATTAATGAATGTCAACACTATTAAGCCTATTAACCGGAATTACTGAGTCAATTCTGCGTCTCGCTCAGAAGTTGAGCTCCAATTTGAAATCCAGTTGACATTGAGCTCTGATTGTCAATGGCTTGAAGTAAGAAGTCTGCTTTTTTTTACACAGTGAAATATACATGTATGTGTACTACTTGTGTGTAAACCAGTTTATATAGTACCCGTCAAAAGTTTGGACACATCGGCTTTTAATGCAATTGTGTCTATTTTAGCTATGTTATTCACCTTATAGTAAAATGCTACAAGGCAATGAAGTGATATTAACAAATATTGCGATGACCAAGAGAAATGATAAACTAAGGAGCTTCCACAAGTTCCGGGCAAGACTTGGCTACCTTGCTCTTACTTTTTAATCAAACTCGGCCCAAACCAGCTCTTTAGCATTCAGGTCGGGGAATTGTGGGGACCAGATCGTCTGTCTGTGACCTCGAAAAAGACACTTATACTTTTGACCATACTGTAAAAGATTTCCAGTTAGCTATGGTCGATAATAATAGTCTGCGATGGGCTGGCCCCCTGTCCAGGGTTGTTTCCTGCCTCGTGCCCGTTGCTTCCGGGATAGGCTCCGGACCCCCCGCAACCCAGTAGGATAAGCGGGTTGGAAAATGGATAGATGGATAATAATAGTTACAGCTCATAAGAAAATATTCTGAGTAGCCATTTTTTGCTATGTGCAGTGTAGAAATAACTTGGAGGGATTTTTTTAAATATAAACAATATTCACAAGCCGAATTTCATCAAAATCAGAAATGTTAATACAAAAATTGTATTGAAAATTTGTTGAATTTAAATGGATTGACCCTGCTATTTCTGAAAGGGATTTATTTTTCTAAGAAACATCTGATCTCTAGAAGGTATATGTAACTCACATCAAAATCAAAATTTCATCAAAATGAAAAATTATGTTCCCAAGACCATTTGTTGAATTAAAATGAAATGTTCTGTAAATGAATAGAACTTTTTTGTATAAGCTCTTTTGCCTGGTGTGTCACCAACAGTATCACATGGATCAAGTATTCTTATTAACATACAGACACTTTATTTAATCTCAGTTAGTTAATCCAGTACAGGCATGCATAGGTAGGTATTCCCCCAAAACTGTTATAGTCTTTATAACGCATGTACGTATATGAAGTCAATGCAGATTGTCAATTACTGTGTGACATTTTTAAAAAGTAAAATTGAATTTAGGGTGCGGAGAGTAATAGACAATATGCTGAGTCATCCACACCCTTCCGCATTTAGACATCGGCATGAGTGTGCTTAAGCTGAAGCAAGATCAGGAAATTTCAACAGACCTGGACAATAAGCCAGTCAGCGAGGCAAATGTGCCAAAAGCTTATGCATTAACTCTTTGCTATAACTATTTTACATTGTATTTCACCAAACTAGCTTTTAAAAATAAACCTTATTGTAATTTCAGCTGGCAGTAGTAGCAATGGTACTGAAAGTTCAAGTACCCCAATGTCACCAAGAAACATTGCTGCAAGATAAACGCGGCCTTCCTTGGAATTTATTCAAGGGCGTGGGACAGCTGGATGGGTGGGGCTGCAACGGAATAATGGGCGAGGGGAGTCTGAAGACAAAAAATTAAAGTCTTTCACTGACTTCTTTCCACTGAGTGCGGAAAATAGATGCACCATATTCAATTGCAATTCGGCTAAAGTAAGGTCAGAGGTAAAAGGTAAAAGGCAGTTATAGTTTTGTAGCTTATGCTCCTACATATAATTTAACAAAAACAGCAAAAAGAAAAATGTAATAAAAGTAACGGTGAAATATCTAAGATAAAAAAGCCTAATATTACTTTGCATATTAATACTCCTCATGGGATCTTTTCCAGACTAAACCAACATTTGGTTTAGGTATGTTAAAATGATACAAAGAAAACATCTATTATCTTTTACTAAATTTTGAAGGATGTAATACAGTATATGTGCAAAGCCCTAAACAACAGTGTAGTTTCATATTGTTTCATAAAAACAAAGGTCTGTTTATTGTGGGCACGAGTGACTAATAGACAATATGTCGAACCATCCGTACCCACCTGTATTTCGACAAAAGCTGAGGCGTGATCTGGAAATTTCAGCAGACCTGGACAATGAGGCAGCTGAGCGGCCTAAATAACTGGCAGCGAGGCAAATGTGCCAAAGCTTCTGCTGTATAATGGGGGGGGGGGTATACGTTCCCCCTGGTTTCTATGCCTGGGCCTTAAGTATTACACCAACAGTACATTAAGTTAAGTTGCACATTAGTGGAAAACAGGAGTGTAACAGTAGCTTCCCCATAGTACAATATATGTCTCAGTTGCAGTAGACCCACATAAAGGGAGAGGATACATATTTTGTTGAGTGGTCCAATCATTTTAATAAACGAGATGACCGCTCTTAAAATGAAATAATGTCGTTATTAAAAGACATTATCGGTTTAATACTAGGTGCAGCACAGACAAGAAAACAGTTTACATGACAGACACTTTATTTGCACGCATTCCATGGCAAACAGTACACAGTTATGTTAACTGTAAATGTCATCAATATACAAATACGCATTCATTTATACCATTTAAAGCAGGGGTCTCCAACTCCGGTCCTGGAGAGCTACCGTCCAGTAGGTTTTCTATCCTACCCGGCTTCTGATTAGCCACACCTGTTCTCAGGTAAATACCAGGGACAGGTGTGGCTCATCAGAAGCCAAGTGTGACAGAAAACCTACTGGATAGTAGCTCTCCAGGACCGGAGTTGGAGACCCCTGATTTAAAGACAAACGCAGCATGGTACACAGTGTGCCGGTTGCTAACAATCCCCACAGCATCAAGTTATGTCAGCCATTTGTCGTCAGTGGGTGGAATCATCGCTCACATAATGTCGTATTGCTGAAACGTTGTCGATTATGTTTGATTATAATCGATTATAATCAGCTATCTCCGTTGGCCAGGAGATGGATGATTTATGCTATCTGCTGTTGTATAATGACATTTAAATTCTAGCCCTCGAAAATAAGATGACACCAGTTTTTTAGATTTTTTATTTTTTTTTTTTTGTGAAAATGACCAGCGTATCGTAATAATGCACTTCACATGCATATTGACCCATCGGGATGAACTGACAGGTTCGATAATACACTGCGAACCATTACACCCATAGCGGCAATGTTAATATTGTTGACTCACTGCTTTTCATCTTTTACAGACTTAAACGCATTGCATAAGGAAGTCATGATGACTTACTGCTTTGAATCGAGACACCAGTCTGCCCTGGGCGGTCAGTCCCCAGAAGAGGTGGTCCTTACTAATCAGTATATACCTTTAAGTATTGCTGAAAATATGGAGATGGAAGGTGATGGAACCAGAAGTCCCAACACTCTTGAAGATACATTGAGGACAATGTTATTACGAAACCGTGATCAGGCCAGGGTGGTCATGATACTTGGTCCAGCTGGAGTAGGAAAGACGACCACTGTGCAGAAGATGTTACTTGACTGGGCAGGGAGGGAAGTGCTCAAAGAGTTTGATTTTATTTTCCCATTTGCTTTCAGGGATCTAACTCTGTTAGAGCAGGAGATGTCTCTGGAAGATTTCATACTAATGCAACATAGGCACTTTACCTCTGAGTCACTGGCTGTGATTTTGCAGAGTCCCCAGTCTCTGCTGTTTATGTTTGATGGCCTGGAACACTGCCAGTACAGACTGGAATCCACTTCTGATTCTGCTCTGTGCACGAAACCAAACCAGTCTGCTCCTGTCTCGGTGCTGATTACCAGCCTGGTACAAGGGGGATTAATGAAGGGAGCTTCCATACTAATAACAGCTAGGTCAACAACAAGTCTCAGTTTTTTATCTGACACTGAGTGTAATCATGTGCAGATCTTGGGATTCTCTCCTCCTCAAAGAAAAGCCTATTTTGACCAGGTGTTCACTGACCCTAAAAATGCAGAAAAGGCATTTCAGTATACGGAGCAGAAGATGGGCTTTTATGATCTTTGTGGTCACCCGGTTTTTTGTTGGATCATGTGCTTCTTGCTTAAGGAAACATTGAAAACTGGAGATGATCTTCCCGAAACACTGACTCAGGTTTATGTCCAGACTTCTGCCAGCATATTCCGTGCTCACAACTTGGAGGAAGGCAGAGCCAGAGACCTGGTATTAGGCCTGGGCAAAATGGCCACCCACAGCCTAGGTAATAGCCAGCTCCTTTCCCAAAAGGACTTAGCTGACTCTGGACTTCAGCAGTTCTTAATGTCCCCCCTCCTGTCTGCTTTCTTGTTTTTGTATGGGGATCCTGCATCAGACAACTGCATGTTCTCATTCATATCACCTTTAGTGCAGGAATTTTTTATTGCTCTGTTGTATTACTTGGACATTACTTGGTCAGGAGGGGAGAGTGTAGAGGTGTTGCTGGGTAAACTCGAGGGGAGCGTGAAGTTCCTAGACATTTTTCTGTCTGGCCTTTCTGATGCTGCGCAAAGGAAACCTTTGGAAGGCATTGTTGGGGAGTTCAGCAAAGATCGTACAGAAGGTCTGAAAGAATGGCTTAAAAACACCACTGTGCAATCACTGCAGTTTCTCTCCTACAAGAGACCGCTGAGTTATTACCGACTGCTTCATCAAAGTCAAAACTCAGCACTGGTAAAGGAAATCAGTGATTCTCAGGCAGCCGGACTCGGCAGATATTACTCCGAGTTGTCTGCCTGGGACTCTGCTGCCTTGAATTATGTTGTCATGTGCTGTGGGGCACGAGACGAATTGCATCTACACAGTAGCGTCAGTTTAACGGGGGAAATGACTCTGCACTTGATACCTGCATTTCGATTATCACGCAAGCTGGTGTAAGTAATTCATACCAAATGCTAAGAAATGTCTTATGTAGTTAGTAAAATTGCATTTTTTATTAATCGCAAAATGAAGTCATTGTTTTATTGTTCTTTCAGGTGTATAAATGCCAATTTGTTATAACCTCACCCCACCTTTGCAGACTATTCCAATGTACCCTGAGTACTGCCTCCTATGTCCACCTGGCTTCAGTCATTCATAAAGGAAGAACTGTAGAGCTGGACCTCTCCTATAACAGAGCAATGGGGGACTCAGGAGCCAAAGCACTGTTTGAGGGCCTCAGAGACAGCAGCCTCCAGATACTCAGGTGGGTGGAAGTACTGCAAATGTGACTCTGTTTATAAATATTGGTCTCCTCCTGACACAGTCGCTCCTCGCTTTCCCTCGTAACTGCAGATTGCCAGTTTGTGGGCTGCGTGCGGCTTGTTGTGAGGACCTAGCCTCAGTCCTGGCTCAGCCCTCAACGCAGTTGCGTGTGCTGGACTTGAGGTCTAATGAGCTACAGGATGAGGGACTCATCCAGCTGTGCAGAGGACTGAGGAGTCCACACTGTAAACTGCAGGAGCTCAGGTAGCACAATCTGCTGCATTCTGCACCTCTATTGTTCTTTATATAAACAAACTGTCAGCCAATGTCTAAATAAATGAATGTTATAAACATTTGTGTTGCTACTATTTTTCATGCTCTTTCAAAATTTATAAATGTAATTTTTCATGGGAGCAGTTTGTTAAAATGCAAAAGCATTGGAAACCGTATATAATAAAGCATCAAAACAGTACTAAGCATATAAAACCTATAACACTGTGTGCATTTTGTCTGTTGTTTTGTAGGTTGCAAGACAGTGGTCTCACTCATTTGTCCATGGAAGTCCTTTCCCAAGCTATCAATGATGATAGCTCCACTTTGGCAACTCTTGTCTTGGATGGTAATGAAGTATCCGACTTGGGCATGGACTGGCTGACACGTGCATTGAGGAGTTCCAGCCTGCAGCATTTGTCGTATGCATTGAAGATGCTTTTTTTTCTCATTACATATTTTAGTGAGAGAAAAGATGTGATGAGTGTAAGCAAAGGAATGCTGTTGTGATTGGTTGTCTGTATCCTTTATGCCTAGAGTTCCATTTGGGTCACTATTGTCCAACCTCTATTGTCCAAAAAAGCATTTTCTAAAACAACAGCTATCGAAAGTTATAGTGTTTCAAGGATTTGTTTGTAAAATATCTATAGTATAAGAGCAGACAAATTAAGTAAACTAGCTAACATAAGTGAATGGTGCACATGGACCATTGTACTTCCCCAGTGATGTTTCTGATTTATTTTATATAGTTATCAACCAAATTTAGCAATTGTGGTGATGCATGAATCTTGTAAACACATGTAATGTATCTGTATATCTCACAAGAATGACATCTTTGGCTAGGGCCTTTGACTGTAATCTGACTGACGCATGCTGTGAGGGACTGGCTGTTGCACTGCTATCTGAAGGTAGCTCACTCACTGAGTTGGACCTATCGCTGAATGACCTTGGGGACTCTGGAGTACTTCAGCTGTGTGAACCCCTAAAATTCCAAGGCTGCTCCCTAGAAAAACTCCGGTAGGTTGGTGACTAACAGTAGGAGAGAATGCTCAGCTAAGAGAGATGTTGCCCTCTAGTGGTGTGCTAAGGAATACCATTTTAATACATTTCTGTACAGAATAGATAGTGTTTCTCAAACCAGTCCTCTTGGACCCCCAAATTTTTGCCCTCTCCCATGTCCCTGGGAGCTGGGAGGGAGCAAAGATGTGGACCATCTGAGGGTCCCCGATGACTTGTTTGAGAAAAATTGGTACAGGAAACACGGATGTGGTAATAAGAACGCTTTAATCATATTCATTTTTAATTCTCATGATGTGTTTAGTGTATGTTAACTTTGAACAGAAACTAAACTTGCAGTAAAAACATGCTTTGTGTGATGGAAACAGTGGCACGCTGCTCTCTTTCAGGTTGGTAAATTGTCAGTTGAGCGAGGCGACCTTCAGGGAGCTTGGCGCGGTTTTGCGTAGTGGGAATTCCAAGCTAACAGCATTGGATGTGGGTTTGAACAAGGTGGGAAATACTGGGGCTAAGTACCTGTGGCAGGCCTTGGCGGACAACCACTGCCAGCTAGAGCACCTTGAGTAAGTACTTCTACACTTGGTCAAGTAAGAACTGATGTGTCGCACATACATGAATGTGTGTGTATATTTTAATATAAAATACAGTGGAAACTGCTTATAGTGATCACATCTGTCTGGGTGAAATTGATCACTATAAGCTGATGATCTTTATAACCAATTTTTCTTCATGTCCCAGGCAGATTACCATCTAATTGAGATTTGTTTATTTACCACATGAATATGGGGAATTAAAACGGACAACATTGCCATTTACTTGATTATATTGACAATTTCAAAATACAGTACAGCTGTTTCAAATGCTTTTGCAAATTATAGTACTGTACAAGTTAAATTACTGAACTGTGTTTAATCCATATACACTATAATACAGTACTATACAGTACATAAATATTCAGTTCAATTCAATTTTATTTACACAGCATGTTTTCACAACGTTACATTGTCTCAAAGCGCTTATTGTAATTTCGCTGCTGCATCTCAGTGCCTCATTTTCAGTGGTTTATCATAAGCTTTGATGAGTCTATATTTGTCATTGAGAGAAAATTACTTTCTTTTTCCTGTCATGTTTTCTGTGCACGCAGCATTAGCCTCAGGTAGCTAGCCAGAGGCAAAGTAGGGGAATCAAAGTAAAGTAAAATAGGAAAAAAAAACTATTACTGCAGTTTTAATTTTTTCCATATGTTATGTTTAAAAAGACCCTAAATGAACACTGTAAAAGAGTATTTGTACAGGAATGATTACTATAACTGTGATCACTATGAGCGGTTTCCACTGTATTTTAGTCCTTATTCCAATTTTCATGGTACTCTTTTTTTTTGTCCTATCAGCATGGAGATGATTAACCTAACAGATGGCTCTCTGGAGGACATTTCTGCTGCCCTCAAAGCAAACACCTCACTGAAGACGCTAGTTCTAAAGAACAACATCTTGACTGATGCTTCAGTTCCATCTCTTGTCCAGCTGATTAATGACAGTAGGACCATCCAGAAGATAAAGTGAGCACTAATTAAGTAGTTTTGGCTAGTAAATGAAAGATGAATATGTGGGTCTGACACTAAAGTTTATATGTTAAAATGTCCTGTATTTGCACCATATATAGTTAGATAGGTACAGTAGGTAGGTACTTTATTAACCCTGAAGGAAATTTAGTGTAATGATTTCAGCTTTAGCAGAGCTTACTACAACCTCTTGGATGAGCCCCACTGTCAGACTGGCACTTAGTGAGCAAATCCTGATTACAGAATGCTCATATGAGATGGATATTGCAGCTTTAATTTGAATTAAGAAATGCTAGAACCACTACAATTACAAAAGATTTATGTAATGAAATACCACTAATATAATCTGATAACTGTTACTTTTGGGTTCCCACAGAGCTTGAGAGAAAAATTGGCGCTAAAGTTGCGTACAGGTGCTGCAAAGTTTCAATGGTCCATATACTCTTATCCTTATCATGGCTCTAGAAACATACAGTATGGTTGCATTAATTTGTTTTGTTGCACTGTATTTAATAGTAGTATTCATAACTATATTTTGCTGCTTTTTGATCATGAGTAATTCTCAATGGCAGGGCAAGAAGGACTGTGGTTAGTTCTGAAGTGTGACTGTTCTGTCCCCCTGTTTCCCTTTCTTAGTCTCCAGTACAATGACTTCACTGAAGATGTCTTTGAAATCTTTGAGACCTGCGGAAGAGTCAAATATTGAGAGGAAGATAAATGCTTAACAAAGGTTAACAAATCGGGTCTGGGAAAAGCTGTCATAAGATTTTAGGTTTGCTTAAAAGAATGTCTCTGCATTTCTTTTGCTTGCGGTTTTATTGCTTCCATTTCACATTGATTAGGCACTCCAAATAATAAACATCTCACATTGTACAATAATAAGTGAAATTTTGACCTTTGTCGAAGCTGTTTTAATCTACAGGGCTATTTTTTATTCTGTATGGGAAAACTTATACCGAAAAAAAATAAAATGTTCAGAAAATATTCTAATAATGTGAATAAATTCATAAGATTATCATAAGATACACATATCCACTGTAATAACAGATTAATATCATGTAAATTGCTCTTAATTTTATACAATGCCCTTCTGTCTCCTAATGAACTCACATAAACATGCTGGAAAACAGGTTACTTTCAACTTAAAACATGTTTACAAATAAGAATCATCAGACATAACTAAGTAACATGGCTAAAGAGCAACTAATTGAGAGTAGCCCTCGGGTATAACTGTGGATGGACCAAAAGAGATGATAAAAAAGGTCAATTATGAATATTGGCAATGGATATTACCACACATACAGAGGCAATTCCGTAATGCAAAACCTTCTGATCACAGGCTTAACAGGGAACATAAAAAGCCCGATAACCTATCCATCAAAATAACGCATTGTAACAAAAACTACATGAAACGACACACGAATAGATATTCACAAACGAAAACAAAACTACATAACTATACACATTATAACTGAAAATACACTTCTTGTACGCCACCGCTGAAACACTACGTACGCTCTCGCAGTCCACGGGGGAAACTGAGGCGCCCCGAAGACGGCGTCAGCAGTAGGTACTTTCTTAAAGGGACATACACACAAACATCCAGTATAAAAATTATGGGGTGTGGATCAGTTTAAAATATACAAATACAAAAACCAAACCACATTTTTTACATTTACACATCATTTTTATGCAAAGGTACATTGCATATCGCCGGTCCTAATCTTTAATAACAGAGCCGGCATCAAAAACCGGACGGGCGCTCTGGGATCCCGCTCAGGGTTAGTTACGGGTGCTCGGCTACCAGCAGCGAGTCGGTTTTGGCTTACCGCCAGTAAAACAATCGAGTGCCACCTACCGCCACGCCGCGCAATTCCGGCGATTCTGACACATTTCGCCAGTGCGATTCTGTTTGGATTTCCCCGTATTCATCCCTGAAATCGCAAATTTCAACCCTGGAAGTCAGAGTTCAATAAATAAATCAATCTGTCCAACAATTAACGGGGAGAAATGATTCTTAGAAAATTTGCAACGGTGGAGAAAGGATGACAAAACATCGGATACATTTAAGTTAGATGGCAATAGGGCTGAACGGTTTGGTGAAAAGATCTAATCATGAGTTTTCTGACAGATGTTTTGATTTGATTTGCGATGTCGTTTTTTAAACGTTTCAGTCGTTTTCAGAACTAGTGTTTACTGTAGCATTTGTAAGAAAAGCCACGTACACGAAATGCATTTCTTTCACTCCCGAAATGCATTTCGGCTACAACGTGACGTTTTTCCATTCAGTTCCAGTCCGTTTCCAATGAGATGTTGCATCCCTAGTTTGCATGTTTACGTATTGCTTACGTGCATAAATTCTAGAACCCAGGGAGGGTATAAATCTCGTCGTTGCTAAGAGAGAGTATTAAGAATTCTCTTTTTGTTTTCAGCTTAGCAGCAAAGCAGCAGTCAAGAATGTTCTCCCGAATCGCCAGATCAGCTGCGAGCATACTTCTGCAGCTCTTCCCGGAGCAAGTACATACATTATTTAAAGATGTATCATGTCCTGATTGGTTTATCTTAATGCTATATTAGTGGGTAATGCCCAGTAGATAACTTGTCATCCACATAATTCTAAGTAAGGGTACACACAGTATTCCAGAGTGCACACACAATAAGCACACCAAACTTTCCAATACGCATATACTGTATAGTTGCTTGTAATTATTACGAGCAATGACATCGGTAGAGGCGTAAGTCAGTATATCTACTATTCTTTTACAAAATTACTAAGAAAGTTCAAGTCTCCTCCCACCCCAATAGCTCCCTGTTTGTGGAACCTGCACAGTCAGGTAGTCTGCAAACTGCATGTGGGCTCCCAGACACCCTCACCACACACAGCCCCCATAGCCTGAGAACACAGATGGCCAGATTTTAGTCAGGACATCACCCCTACTTTTTCCAAAAGATACCAAACAACCCTTAATGAGGCCTTACAGTAAAGAACCAAGATCTTCCAGGACCAAAAACCCAACTAGGCTCCCATCTAAACACTGGCCAGACCCAATCCTGCTTAGCTTCACACAGACTACCCAGTCCAAACTGCAGGTACCATGGTTGCTGACAGTGCAAAACAATGATCACTGAGAATGTGAGCTGGACCCTCAAGAAAGCAACTACATCAGTTACGTAGTGGGGACCGTAGGAGGCCAGATAGCACAGTGGTTAGCACTGCTGCCTCACAGCCCAAGGACCAGGGTTCATGTTCCCCACACAATAAGCACACCAAATTTACTAATACACATATACTGTATTGCTGCTTGTAATTATTACAAGCAATGACATCAATAGAGGCATAAGTCAGTATATCTACTCCTCTTTTACAAAATGGCACACCCCAGACATTGAGACAAACCATTGTGTGAGTACTTTTACTTAAAAATACTTTAAAGTAAATTTAAAAGTAAATACTTAGTACTTTCACTTAAGTAAGATTGTTGATGTAGAACTTCTACTTTTACTTGAGTACATATTTTGCAGGATATTTGTACTTTTACTTAAGTACTAAGCTTCAGTCCTTCCTCCACCACTGGTTTTTGAAAAGTATAAGTCAGGGAATAGATACAAAAAAATTCTTAGGCACTGAACATCCCCTGAAGTTCAGTTAAATCCATCATCAAGACATGGAAGGAATATGGCACATGTGTAAATCAGCCTAGATCAGGCCGTCCTCACAAACTGAGTGACTGTGCAAGAAGGAGACTAGTGAGAGAGGCCACCAGGACATCTATGGCTACTCTGAAGGAGTTACAAGCTTCAGCAGCTGAAATGGGAGAGACTCTGCATACAACTGCTGCCCGGGTTCTTCACCAGTCAAAGCTTTATGGGAGAGTGCCAATGAGAAAGCCACTGTTGGAGAAAACTCATATTAAGTATCGACTAGAGTTTGCCAAAAGGCAGGTTGGAGACTCCATGGTCAAGTGGAAGAAAGTTCTTTGTTCTGATGAGACCAAAATGGAGCTTTTTGGTCATCAGACAAGACGCTATGTTTGGCTGATATCAAACACTGCACATCACCACAAACACACCATCCCCACCGTGAAGCATGGCGGTGGCAGCATCATCAAACACTGCACATCACCACAAACACACCATCCCCACCGTGAAGCATGGCGGTGGCAGCATCATCAAACACTGCACATCACCACAAACACACCATCCCCACCGTGAAGCATGGTGGTAGAAGCATCATGCTGTGGAGATGCTGCTCAGCAGCAGACCGTGGAAGGCTTGTAAAGGTAGAAGGTAAAATGAATGCAGCAAAATACAGGGAAATCCTGGAAGACAATTTGATTCCATCTACAAGAGAATTTTTTTTGTCAAAGCCAAATTACGTTGATCATGATTGATTTATAAAAGCAATGAAATGGTAAATCATCCAAGGGGGTGAATACTTTTTATAGGCACTGTAAGTGGATATTGATCATTTCTACTCAATTCTAATGTGGAAAAATATTAACTTAAATTAATTTATTAAATCTTTATATTGCAGCATCACATGTGCTCTGGGTGGTTCTGAAGGCAGCTGATGAAGTGTTTTATTGACTGTCCCTGGTAGCACGTCCGGTAGACAGCAGTGAACAAGGGAAATCTGAAGAGACAGAGACAGCAGAAAATATTTATCAGCTCTGACAGATTTTTTAAAAATCCAACTTCAAGGAAAATAAAGGAAAATACTAACATTTTGGTTATCAGTAATAAGGACATTTTTAAAAATTACAAAGCAGTTTACTCATGTGGAAGTCATTATGCAAGTCATTACATTTACTTTACTAGACAAGTCTAAATAGAAAACCTCAATCGTATGGTTATATCCAGTGCCTTCCCTTAAGTCTAACATTTATTGCCCTTTTTTCCAATTCTTTCTCTGTGTTGGACTGATCAGATCACCACACCATTTCTGATTATATTCAAACTATAGATAAGGTCAAGTTGTGCTTACTTATCCAGCAAGTTTTTCTGCTGAAGAATGTGGTGGACCTCAGCTGCTGTTACTGGTCCCTGGAGCTTCTGTCCATTCAACATCTCCATTTCCAGCTCCTCAATAGACTACCGTGAGAGAGGGAACCACATCAAACATCCACATCAGATGAGATGTGTTGCGGAGAAAGCTACTGTACACTCTAAATGCGTTAAATGAAACAAATTCCAGTCCTAGGTAAAGAGAACGCCTGAGAACGTAAGCAGGGATTTTCACATCCCAAGTCCCAGGCTGTATATTTAGATAGGCAGCATTTTCAAAGACATCCTAACCTTCCCAGCTGTGACAAAGGCTTTGGCCACCCGGTGGTTCCTGCCACCATAGCAGGTGGTGATGAGGTCTGCCACCCCACAGCTCTCAAGAAAGGTGGCCGGGGAAACTGGTCCGACTGTGCAGAAGATGCGGGCGAAGGCTATCACCTCCATGAGGCCCAGCCGGATCACCGCTGCTTTGGTGTTGTCTCCAAAGCCCAGGCCGTCACTGAAGCCTGCACCTACAGCCACCACGTTCTCAGGAGGGCCAGTAAGGTTAATTCATTTGAAACTGAGGGTCAAATCAAGTCCAAGTTATCAAATACACAACGGTACAACGAATAGCAGTAAATGTAGCCAGTGAAATGAATTTCCTAATGAGCTCCTTACAGTAAGTGATATATGAGTAAAAACAGTAAGTAGAATTCGTAAGGCAGTAAAGATGTTTTAAGAAAAATAACAAGTAATAAATAGAATGGAAATGTGCAAATTGTCCATACTAATGGTCTGATCAGCTAATGGCCCGATCTGAGCAACTTCACATTAAAATTATCCAGACTTGTGGGTAGACAGTGCCGCGGAGCTTGTGTCTGTGAGACACTGCTCCAGTACCGTTTCCCTGACAGCAGGAGGCGCTGGGATGGCTATGAGCCACCCCCCCCCCGACAAGGTACTAGATCTGCCTAATAGAATCAGCCATTTCTCTACTGAAGCTGATAAATACTGTCTGTTCTTAAATAGACACGCGCTTGCATCAGAACCTAATTTGTGTTTATTGCACAAAATATGTACCCTGTACAAGCAACGTATTTTTATGAAACTGATTAATGCTACATATCTGTCAAATTTGACTATGCCATCACCACACAACCAGTTAACAGGATGTCAGACATGCACTGTTACATACTCTCTCCATGCTATAAAGGAAACTTGATTTATTTGACTTAGGCTTTCATTTATATTTGATCATTCGACTTTCCAATGCTTAAGAAAAATGAAAAATCTGCAGTTCATGAAATAAATGGGTAAGTGGTAAAAACCTGTGGTGTGCAAAAACTTTTGATTGACAGTGTACATATGAACAAATGACAGTTATTGTGCTTGAATTTCAATGTACTATTCCACCAGCAGCATCGTTTATGATTACATGAATATATGAAGCCTATTGTGTAGTGGCTGTCTCATAGCAATGGTGCATGGTGCAGCACTGACCTTCAGAGCTCCACAGATTTCAACCACGTCACACTCACTGACCACCTTAATGCGAAAGTTTTGGTTTTGGATTAGCTCCTTCAGAAGAGCACCATGTTCCTGGTTCCTGCAGCCTGGACAGTGCAGAAAGATCAGCCAGCATATTAAATAATTCTCTACAACTCATTCAATTCATTAAAAGATAATCAAGTGCTTCATAAGCATAATTGTTTACATCATTTTTTTTTATCCAAATAGTTATTTCATCGAAGGACTGCTTACGTCCTCCACACTTACCGATGGTGGTCTCACAGAATTTCTCTTCCGCCACTTCATTGGCAATGTTAGCGCCCATTAACACCGCCACGGCAATGCCGAGTTTCTCACGGATGATCCCAGAGATCAGCTTCAGTCCGTCTGTACTTGTATCCACTCCCTGGCAGAGAGCGCCGTCGGTGAGAAGCACAATGTTCAGTGGCTAAAGCAGCTAGAACTGTCAGGAATGCTGATGTCTCGTCTTGGCAGGTTACCTTAATAAGAGACACCCCGAGGGTCTCCTTTTTGACTTTGCCTTTGATGGTATCACATACTTTTATAATGAACTGATGTGGAACCACAAACACCAAAATATCACTGTCAGATGCAGCCTCCAGAAGGTCTGGTACTGCCAGCTGGTAATAAAAACAGCCCAAATCAATGTCCTCAGAGCCAAGTGGGATGTTTTCAGCACTCACAATTGTAACTTGCTGTATTTAGTTAAACTCATGCTTACCCCAATGACGAAAGTTAAAGAATAAAGTAAAGCAATTACCAGCTATGTATTCAAAAACAACTGAGTAATCCTAATGGACTTCAGCAGTCAAATCATAATTTTCCTACAGGTCCTATGCTATATACCAAGTATTGTGATTAAATATAGCATCCTCCTAAATGGTTGTCTTTCTTACCACATTAGCGGGAAGCTTGCACCCAGGAAGGTACTTGACATTCTCATGATCCGTGTTTATGATATCGCTTAACTTTCGCCCATTGACCAATTCTTCAAACACCCACATATTGACGGTGCTGTTAAACTTGGGATTCGCAGCTGCATTGGCCCCTATAATCTTGGCAATAGCAGAACCCCTGAAAGGCAGAAAAAGAGTTTCGTTGTCTAACTGAAAATCAACTTTCATTTTGTTCTAGTTTTATCATCATAAAGACATACATGTCAAAAAATTTTGTTTTTATAGATAGAACGTTAATTGCTATAAATGTATCCATACCTATCAAATTACCCTGTCTGACAAAATATAATCCTCTCAGATTCCCCTAAAACAATCAGAGATGCTCCTGTATCAAATTCATGAAGAAATCCCAAATATTAGGCCTGCATCTGTAATAGTTTTGAAACTATGGCCTTCTGAAATTTTAAGGTTATGCATCTTGCTGACTCAGTATTTTGGACCAACTTCCAGCCTCCATAGCCCCTTTGATAGAGCATGTACTTTGAAACTGGAGCTATCTTTGTCTGTAGAATTCAAAAATGGAATCAGATCAGGGGTATCTTATATACTTTCCCTCCTGCAAGGCTCTGAATATGGGCAAAAATTCAAAACGACACCCTTTTTGTGAGCTTCTCACTCAAACAGAAGGCTAGGTAAAGTGTGTGTGTGTCTGCAATAACCATATATATTCCTGTAAAAGGAGTATCAGCAATTTTATGAAATGTACTGGATTTTCTAAATTGCCCATTTTGATGATCTTCATTTGCCCAGGTTGGCAGATAACCATCATTTTCATATTTTCACCATGTGCAAATAAATATCTGAAGATGATCTGACAAAAACCTGGAGTTGTTGCTGAACTTCCTTACGGTGTTTTTAAAGAATGAGCTGTCGTGTTCTTGTTGCCATACAAACTCGGCCAAATACATAGGTCACAGTTTCAGAATTGACAGTCTTATTTCAGTAAGAGGATACATACACAGTAAGACCTATTTATATGAATCAATATATGTACAAGAACGGGGCTGTGAAAAGACCTTTTGAGGGGCAAAAAGGGGTAGATGCTTAAAGAAAATTGCAGCGAAAATGCTATTAAACCAAAGACATGTAGCATTACTGGTCATTATTGATACATTTGCTGGTATTATAAATGTAATCATACAGTCTTGAGTTTCTCACAGTTGAATCGTCTTTGTCGGGTTCTTTGGTTTGTCCTGGTAGTAAAGTCATTCTGCCATTTCTTGTCTTTAACAGGTAACACATTTTCAGAATTCTTTGTTACCACATTCGTGGGAGAAGAACTGTAACACATCAGCAAATTTAAAGTAGAACAACCGAATCCTTGCTTTTGCAATATATAAATACAAATGAGTATGTCATCTGAAATCTGAAAACGGTCTCATTAGGGTAGATTAAAGGACATAGGATTCAACAGAAATGTCTTTGAAGAATTCGTGCTATTTTTCTGCAAAACTTCCACATAATTTATGTACTGCAAAGTCTGCAAATCATTTATAAGTAAAAAATGTTTTAATTTACATAATGAAATGATTTACAAAAGATGTACCCTAACTGTCAATTCTACGAACTTTTACACAATTGCATTCACATCAAATACCACTACGAACAAAATACTAATCGCTGTTTATTGGAAATCATAGCGGATAATTTAATGAAATGGTTATAATCTAACATTTGCTCCCTGTTTATACACCTCACACTTTATTTGAACTATGCAGCACATCTCCGGTCTTTTTTAATCCTTGAAATACCAGATTTTACACAACGTAAAGTAATTGCGATTTAACTTGGAGGTTGAGAAAACCTCTATACACATACAAAACTAAACTAGAATACTGAAATGTTACTATTATTGGTACTGAATCTCACGGAGTATCTCACATACAAATTGCAAACATAGAGATGCCAGGATCCTGTAATAAAAGCTACACACCTGTCGCCCTAAATATCACAGGGCCACTAAGGCTGCACGCTTCCAAACTAACTAGCTGTTCCACGGAGCAGTTCTCCGTTGCGCTTTATTTTGTTGCATCACGAACAAAGTGCGTCTCAAACTTCAATAAAACAGCACAAATGAGCAACAATTCACGTAGGTGTCCTATTCCTTTGCATAAAACAGCTATTGTGGCAGGCAAACTAGCCACCACGTTAAAAATCGTAGTAATGACCGGTAAAACCTTAGCGTTTAAGGCAGATCTACATCTGACGCTTACCAGTTCCCAGACCCAACAATGCAAACCTTCTTTGGGGGGTCCATGGTGTAAGATTATCCTACACTAGAGCAACCGGACCTTAGACATAAAGTTCGCACCAAGTCTATCACACAGCGGACCAGCCAGCTAAAATAGCTTCTGGCGTCGCAGACCTCCAGCGACTCTTACTGGTTTGTCAGAGGGGGGAGCAGCCTGCCAGACACGCCTGTGTCTCTGTTACAGCTCGCGGGTTTCAGGGAGTAAGACGGGACCCCGAGGAACGAATTTTATACACACCTGACTTTTTCTAATAAACGCAGATATCCCCTTTATTTGTATGCCACTATTTCAAGTTCCGACAAATCTTACTATAAAAATATTTTTTAGTATTAGTCGCCACGAACTCAGTGCTGTATACTGAAAATAGGCTACGTATGAATTAAGTTATACTGCACAGCATACATTGTTGCTTCAGTGCCCAGGCACACTAACCCCGTGTACCACAGTCGAGCCCCTCATCTTTTGCATATACTTAAAATTTATTTTATATTTTGTTTTTATTTTTTTCTTCCTGGTGGCGTTAGCTTTAATAGTCATTTTAAAATCTTATTGCAGGGTCTTCCTTCTCGACTTTTAGTCCAGGAGGGACCGAGGTAATGCATTTCACTGCATAAACATGCACGTGACAAATAAACGATCTTCAATCTAATACAAACATCTTCTTAAAAGTCTATTGCAGCAACCGTATTCATGTTATTCTTCAGTCATACCCCTATAAGCTCCATAAACCCACAGAGTGCATAAAATCAGCCAGACCAAGTAGCAGGGACACACATTAAGTCAGAGGTTATAATTGAAAGTGACAAAAATTTTGCCGTTATAGCCATTGCAGCTAAATGTTTGCATGTTAGTATTTCATAGCCTAGATTCTTTCCTAAAGCAAATTCCATTTCTTTCTCGTTTCATACCTTTTTCTCATATGGCTACATTCTTTACTTAAAGAACCTCCAATCACTCCAAAATCCAAAATTACAGAAAATGCAACTGATAAATGTAAACGGCTCGGAACCTTTTATTTCTAATGAAATAAAAGGTTCATTAATAATGAAGTCTTTATTTAAACAAAAACAATTTGGTCAAACACAACAAAAGCAAACATTTTCATGTAACTGTTTAGTAAAATGGTATAGTCCTTAATTTCTACTTTAATAAAATAAAATAACCTATAGGAGCACTACTCAGACAAAAAAGGAAAAGATGTATAGAATGTGACTACAATTATTAAAATTTACCATAAGACTATACAAGCTTTTCACTAATCTGTTAGTTCTAATTCAACTGTTCTGTGGCTGTCCATATTTAAAAATTATAATTTAACACTCTAATGCTTGAAATAACAATGGAGTGTTGATCAGAAAGACATTGTCAAGAGAACACTCCAAAATTCAATGAATGGGCAGACAAAACAAAGTTCAAGTCCCTGTGTGTGAGGAAATAGCACAGACAAAAACATCGAGCCGCGAGCCCCCTCCCCCGCTTTGCACAGACCCGTAATGCACACAACCCTAATAATGTGGCTCACTAACCTGCCTAAACATCACAGCAGATGTAAAAATGAAGGCCATGACATCATGCCCTTTTGTTCATTATGACCACTCACCTTTAATACACTGGAGTGTTATTTTACACTAAAAACTAACACTGAATCTCCAACCAACTAAATGGACCCGAAATGGCTCTAAACTATTAGGGTGCACTGGAGAGAACACCAAAGCTATGAGACAGACAGTGAGTCTATGCAAACTAATTATACAGAGCAAAATAACATTTCAGGAACACTAAATAAGGAGTGCTAAAATGCTAACGGAATGTAGCATCGTTGTGTTAGCAAGTAGCTCCATAAATAGATTCACAAGAGGGTAAAACAAGGAACGTGAAAGTGTTTTCCTTTGCTGAAATGGCAGGTCTTGTACTAGGCCTTCCTATACGCTTAAAGGCCTTTTCTTTGGCAGCTGTGACAGACAGGATAAAAGAGATGAGAGTTACATTATCCAGAATGGTCACTTTTCACGGCTGACTAGAGGAAATAGTGACAAAATATGCTTGCGTATTTATTTTTGAGAAACGGCCAGTTTTGAGGTTGTAACCGACCCCTCAGGCCCTCGTGTCTCCAGGTCTACAGCTCCTTCCCAGTATAACTCTGCAAACTTCAAGTGTTTCTGATTCCAAGTGCTTGTTCTAGCTCCTGTCTCCTCTGCTGCACCTAAAAAAAAAAAAAAAAACAGAACAGTATTTAACCAAGAACATCATTCACAATCATCTTCAGACTTCAGTAAGTCACAATAAAGGTGAATCCTTAATTAAGCAAGTTTTAAGCTTGTTGCTTAACAGGTGCATAACAGGATTTGGTACAGTTAAAGCGGAAAGACTGGGCCAAGAAACGAACTTCAAAAACGAAGCAGCATTATGCAGACATGCTCAACAGGAAGAGCAGCTGGCGACACGCGGTAAACGGGACTCACCTTGGAGTAGAAATAGCGGCACACTGCCTCCTGAGCCCACGGCTGGAAGTAAAATTCTGCCATCCTCTCCTCCTCAGGATTTCCAACCACGTCGGTCATAGTCTGCAGACGAGAGGGGGGCAAGTCCATATTTAGGTGCCCTCGCCCAGCTTTCCAGAATGCAGGTATCGCCCCGCTCTATCATTTATCCTGAGAGACTAGCATTTCTTTCGGCGAATTCCCCAAAAGGAGAAAGTTATTTGAAAGAAAAAAAAAAAAAAAAAAAACATTTTCGAAACTGTCCAATATCATATTTGTCAAACAGACATGGACTGCACATTATTTACTACAGGTGAGTTACCAGGGGACAAAAGCTTGTTACATAATCTATTCCGTGCTGTTTTTGTGCACTGCTGCTATTTAGGGAGAGGATGAAGGTCTAGCCTCTGGAGGAAGTCCGGTATGCAAGGCAAGCCTCGGCCAAAGTGTCATCCCTTCTGAGATCAGACTGTCCCCTCAACTAACCCATGTAACCCTTGGCATACAGAAGCATTTTATGACTCTGGATGATGCTTTTGAACTTCATATTTATTTCATATTCTTTTATATACAAGATAAATGGGCTAACAGCAATGCTAATGCCAATGATAAATACTGTTCAAGAACTGAGACACTGTTCAGCTACCTATTGTCTGATTTATCGCATTTTCGAATACATGCTTTGTAGAGTGTTTTGGGCCAAACAATGACTATTTCATTGTTCTAAAGAGAATCATAAGAATGCCGACTTTATTGTTTAGAGGTTCCCTGACTTCCTCTCCTTACGGAGACGGGGATGTTGAGGAGTTTCCGCATGAGGGAGGGTCACATTAACTGCACCACATGGCCCATCTAGGTGTGTGCGTTCGACTTGAGTACCTTCATCTTTCTTCATTAGTCTTAGAAAAACACACCACCTAGCAAGAATCCTTAGCGTAATCTGCAAAATAAAATAGTATGGCCTTCAGGTTCACACTGCACGCAGTCACTGCAGTAAAGACGGCCTACCTTCAAGTCCCTGCACTGTGACTGCAGCCAATCGTTGATGAAGCCCTGGGGATCCCGGGCAAAGCTCAGCATAAACTCCCTCTGTGTCTTCAGATGACTGATGGTTTCAATTGTCTCATGGATCTGAGGGCCAACATTACAGAAATCACTAATTTCACATGACTGGCAAGAATTGGGCAGTGGTGGCTTAATGTTTAGGGAAGCGCACTTGTAATTGAAAGATTTCAGGTTCTAATCCCCGACCCGCAAGGCACCGCTGAGGTACCCTGAGCAAGGTACTGCCCCCAAGCACTGCTCCCCGGGCGTTGAATTAGTCACCCCCTGCTATGTCACATTGTCACATATGGGTTAAATGCAGAGGACACATTTGGTTGTTGGGCACTGTGTGCTGTGGTGTGTCAACAATGATAATTAATCACTAAATTCCTCATAAATCTAATTCTGTTCAAAAACCAGTGACGAATTGTAATTGCAATAGCCTCTGCTAACCACAGGGTGTCAGCCTTGAGTCAAAACGCCAATAAAAGCATTAGGGAGTAGATTGACAGAACATCTCAGCCACACAATATTATAGATTTATCAGTGGATGTTAAGTTCAACACCGCACACCTTGTGGTCCAAGCCAGCTATCTCCTGCTGGCTGGCTGTAGACAGCAGGAAGGAGTTCATTTGCGTTTTCAAGGTGTCGTCAACCTCCACATCAATGTCATAGCAAGCAGTTTTCTTCTGGTCATTGGGGTCCACACTACAAGAGAAAAACACATATTCATCCAAGGGCAACAGATGTGAC
Source organism: Hippopotamyrus pictus (assembly GCA_026781145.1). Taxonomy (NCBI): domain Eukaryota; kingdom Metazoa; phylum Chordata; class Actinopteri; order Osteoglossiformes; family Mormyridae; genus Hippopotamyrus; species Hippopotamyrus pictus. The sequence continues at coordinate 10,060,019 of JAODLC010000113.1, forward strand.
ACTAAGCCTTAAAACAGTGCTAAAACAGTAGCCGATGTATGTGGAAGTGGAGGAAATCTGCTATCGAGGTCTTGGACTGTCACCTGATGACATGGTTGATGATGATTGGCTCAGGAGGCATCAGCAAGGCGTGCAGACGCTGGGGAATCTCGGAGAACTTCATCCGCTGAGTTTCAAATATCTTAAATTATAAGCATTAGTTCCCCCTCAGAGGCTTGGCCTGGGTATCAGAAGTTTTCTGGGTAAAATGGATCATACACGCGCACGCACACACACACGCACACACACACCTGCTGAAGGTACTTGTCACAGTTGATGAACTCGCGCTCATGGGGATCCTGAAGTTTGTGGGTCTTCACATACTGCCAGAGGGCCTGGATGATCACTGGGCGAGTCTGGGTGTGGATTCCCAGCATGCGAGCCAAGCGAGGGTCCAGCTTAAACTGAGGCGGCTAAACATCATGGGGAAACAGAGGAGGATGGACTCGAAAGATCCCACAAGTGGCAGTCATTTAAATACCTTCCTTTGAAAGGACATGTGAAGCTCACTGCTGGGCATTTTTCACAGACAATCAGGTAAGAACAAAAACACAAACCCTAACCCTACATCTACCTTAGTTTTACCACAGCTCATAAAAGTGCTTTAACAGTACATCGCATAATGTTCGGACACATCAATTATGGTTTGGAAGGCACAATGAAACAAACAGTTCTTGACAAGGGCAGAACCTAAATTCACATGGAAAGCATTATGCTAATTATGGCGGTAAGTTGGTTACGGCCAATGCTGGTTACAGTAAATTGTAACTGGCAGTCTGAGAATATTTTGGCTTCCCTAAAGGCTACAGGGAGACTAATTTGCAGAAGCTGTTTCTTCCTTGCTCTGGTTTATTAGGAAATTACAAAAAGGAAAAAAAAAAATTACAAAACCAAAAAAAAAAAAAATACAAATTCAAACAAGCATGTCATAAGTTTTATTGAAACAAATCAACGTCGGACTTTGTTGCACACTTGTTCCTAATCATATTTAAGTTTTTAGTTTTGTTTAAATTCTCTACTGTACTGAAAACGCACCAAACCGAGAATCCGAAACAGTTCTGTAACGAGCCGTGAGTTTTATGTACCATTACAGCCCTGCTTCATACTTACTGGGATGTGACACAAATATTTAAATGACTCATGGTGTTTTCTCACCTGGTAGTCCAGCATGAGCAGCACAGTGCAGCGAACGCCGACGTCACCGGGTCTCTTCACCTGAAAGCCATCGGTCTCCTGGGTGGTGACTGTCCTGTGCCACTGGGGAAGAGGGATCGGAAGAGCAGCCAGCTAAAGCACATCGTGTGCCAGGTCCTCAAACAGCTGTGGCCAGACTGACCAAACACTGGTTTCTGAAGGACTTCTGTAATCTCAATGTGCCTCAGAAATCTCCTCTACCTTCTGGAGTAAATCTTGAGTAAAGCCAAGGGCCACCGTTCGCATACGACAGGTCTGCTACTAACACAAGATACACTAACTGTGAAGTTTAGCTTTTCTTTCTTTGAGGCACCAGCAACCCTCACTGAGACTCCAATTTATGGCAACTTTTTGTCCAGTGCTACAACACACAACCTTCTTCCATAATTACTTATCTATGTATAGGGTCATGGTGAGGCTGGAGCCTATCACAGGAAACACGGGACATAAGACTGGGTCCCCCATCCACTCACATGCAATATCCTACTATGGACACTAATTCGCCAACCACATCCACCAGGAGCATGAGAGAAGATCAAAGAACCAGGAGAAGATTTACAATGATCATGGTGGAGAACTCCCTCCAAACTCCATAGAGAGAGTGCTGAAGCCACTACACCCGATGTCACATACCTCCACAAGATGGTTGTCAGGGCCATACAAGTCTTTGTCAAGTTCTATAACAAGCGACTTAAAGAACGAGGAGAATTTTCTCTTCTGTTTAGTGGCTTCATATTTTGACACAGCAGTCTAAACGAAACAGATCACACCATTACTGAACAAGCAATTTAAATACAATGCAGGTCTTACAAAAATAAAAATACCAGTAATATAGCACATGCACTTGTATACGACTCATATTATGCGTGATAGAAAACATCACTATACACATGCTCACCTAACCAGTGGCCTGTACTACGAAGCGGGGTTACTGGCTTATCGGGATAGCTTGTCGGATTTAAGGCACCACAGTTTAAATTCATATTCGTTCACTTACATTTTGCCCAGACTACCTTAAATCCGACGAGTTACCCCGATAAGCCAGTAACCCCGCTTCGTAGTACAGGCCCCAGAACTCAATGAAAAAGTATTTTGTTTGTAGACAATTACAGCTTGATACCTTCAAGAACTGAATCATACAAGGGGGAAACACATAAATAACAAAAGTCTCGCACATTTCCCCAAACAAAGCGTGATTAAATCGGACTACAGGTGGAGCGAAAGACCACAGCCTTTCATTGCACACTCACATCCTCCAGAAGTCGCCCCTCTACGCGAAGCTCCCACGAAGCCACTGCTCCTTCCCCATCCTCTGCGTCAGGCTTTGCTGGGTTAAAAGTGTTCGATATAAAAATACGAAGCTTCCGTTTTTGCTAGAGGAAAAAAAAAAAAAAAAGAATTAACAGGATTATTAATCGCTGACAGATATGGATGGATGTAACAGCTGGGACTTGATAGCCTTGCGACTTTTACCTTAATCGGCCTCTTGAGGGCCTCCTGAATGTCTAGTCTCTTGCGCATTATCGTCTGGTCAAGTTTTCTCTCAAACGCCAGCAGGTCCATATAAGCCTGTGACTCTGGGACAAGTTCTCTGATCTGCAGAGGGTGAAGAGTGGCTTCAGTTAGATGCAACAAATGTCAGTCATTCACTTAAGCGTTTTAAAGTACATTCGGGAATTTCAAAGTAAATTCAGGCTGCAGTAGGGGGGCTTCAAGTGCCTTTGCAGCAGAATGTGGAGCTGCACACTTTACCACAGTGTGCACCAGAAAGACAAACTCCAAGCCAAACTTGTGTTATTACCCGTAGAGGCAGGACACTAAACCTCACAGGCAATGGCAGAGGAGTGTCCATTATCAACCTATTTCACTATTTCAATACCCAGTCATAAAAAGAGGTTAAGTACACTGCTTATGGACGACTGCTAGTGCAAGACGACAGCAACAATGAGGGATGTGAAAAGGCAGTGTTTTTACATTAAGGCCAATAGCCAGGCAGCAGACTCACCCTCTGAGGTAGAATTTTGTCAGCAATTTTCTTCTTCTTTGTGCTGTGGATAGAATAGTTATTCAGAATGTTTCTTAACTGAGTAATGCAGATTAGAAGAGCTACTGTGACTAGTCATTATACATGCATCTACATAAGTCCCTTTAATAGTTAATAGTCCCTTACTGTTGATTGCGGTTCTGCACAGCCTGCTGTTGAACTTGCTGTATCTGCTGAGGAGCCGGTCTTTTCCGGGTCGGGTCCATTAAGGGCATACCTGGCCGCGTCATAGGGTTGGCACCATAAGCCGGCGGGCCCATAGGCGGGCCCTGTGGTGTCATTCTGCTTCCAGGAGGCATACCAGGTCTCTGTTAGGAGGGGGGAGAAGTTACTGCAAAAGGAAACGCTACGCAAACCAAAATAATTATTTTTCATCCGATAGCGACACGTGAAAAGCTGGCTACTTTAAATAAACGAGTCAAATGTAGACTACATATACAACATCTTCATTAAGCACAGAGTAGCAAGCGGTCTTAACATTTTCAATAGTTGGTGTCCAACTTCAGTAATTACTAAGACAGAAAAATAGTTGGTTCGCTACTTCCATGTTTTACTCAAAAGCACTCTGCAACCAACTTTGCACAACGAACTGCAAAGATTCAAGTTGTTCTTAGTTACTAATTACAAAAAAAGAAAACGGCTGATGTAAACGGCATACGATTATAATATGTATAACTAAAGTCATATCGCCATGCAATCGGGCTGAATCCCTATTTTCTAACTGGATATCCTTTGTTCCCAAAGCTGCATTATACCATTGTACGTCCTACCGGATAGCCGGGCCCAGGCATAGGAGAACGGTATAGGTGGTTCTGCGGCCCGGATGATGGTCCCATCCTGCCAGAGGGTGTTCCTGGAGCTATTCCTGGCGGCCCGCCACTATTTTGAGGCCCAGGATTCATCCCTCCTCCACCTACTCCCGCTGCGGAGCCTGCCTGAAATCCACCCCGAGCCGCCATCTTCTGCCATTCAAGTCAATCGCCGGCGACTGTAACCGGCGTATACGGATCTCGCGATATCCGGGACCGGGATCCGAGACTTCCGGAGGAGGGTCGATCTCTGCGAGAGATCTCAGGAGTAGTGGACGCGAGGGATGGGCGCCGCTAGACGAATCGAGTTCAATCCCAGTGCAGCAGTGCAAGCATTTTAGGTGCTACTGCTGGGGATAACGATTCTAATGAGCTGTATTTTTCTAACAATAAGATTTTAAAAATATGGTAATAATAGTAATTGTTTAAATGATTTGTAATCTGGAAAAGTTATTGCATATTTAAAAAAATAAATCACCATTACATAAATTGGAAAATAGATTAAGATTTAGATTCAACTTTATTGTCAGTGGCCGAAGTGTATCATGCAATAGTGCTAGAAATGTACAGCTATACAGTGTATAATGAGTATATACAACACCTGTGATTGTAATACAGATGTTCTAGATTTATTACGATAAATAGAAGGTCTATGATTATAATGAATTTAAAAACAAACAAAAAGATTATACTACTAGAAAGATTCATATTGCTGGAAATTGCTGGTATTCTTGAATTACAGAGGGCATTTTATTGTGGATAAGTACAGAACTGTAAGCACAGAATGTTTGTGTTGCCATGACTGTATTTCAGAAAAGGGTGCTCAAAACATAACATGAAATGTTTCTCAGCATCACATTATAAGCATCAGCTCACCAGGTTAATACTCACATAATTTAAGTCTCGGGAGACAAGCTAAATAGGGTTATATTGGACTGAAATTGGCAATCAATAGAAAATGTTTAGGACTACATTGTTATGAATATTTTAATATTTGCTGTAACATTTATAGTAATGACTAATATATAATCAGGTCTGAAATTAATTGGGGGTGGGACAGTCTAGAGTTTGCTTCCGGAAAAATCTTGGACAGCAGCCACCACTGATACACAACTAGGAGCAAGGGCATAACTTTGGGTTGGGGGGAGGTTGAGGTCTCCACCCATTTAGGGGGGTCCAGGGGGTTGTATTGGCTGGTTTTGATTATTATACCCATGGCCAGGAGTCACCAAGGGAGTAGGAACAGTGCATTTACATTTTAATTCAGTGTTCTTTATCCCTAAAGAGAGATCAAACTGCTTAGGGGTTGTGGAACTGGAGACTTTATCAGCCAGCTGTTCCAGCCATTTCCAGTGTTCTGTACTGGTTCTGGTTATGTACTGGTCTCACTGCCTACCTTGTGACTTTAGTACTATTACGTGTGTCTTTTCTAAAGATAGATGAAGAAATCATTCAGCACTCTCCAAACTGAGAGACAAGGACTTTGTAGTTTATTATTAATAACAATATTATATAAGCAAGCATCTTTATGGAGGATAATGCACAATACATATTACAGAATACAACAAAATCTGTACTGAAAATGACATAAAAATGACATTTAACAAAAATGTGAAAAATCATACAGTGTGTTTCAAAAAGGCAACTATAACTCTTAATCATTTGTGTGGAAAACCCCCCCCAAGAAATAAATACGAGCTAAATATATAATACATGTGACTCCCATGTGGAGGTCTCATGGCTGAATGGCACGTTTTATTCTGCTAATCCAGGTAAACGCTGCCATTTAGATAGGCTGATATAATTATTAATACAACCTACATTAATACATATATATTATGTGAAAAAGTCCAATTTAAACTCAAAGGTAATTTAAACTCAAGTAACTGCAGCTAGTAACAGCAGTAGTACCAGTTAATAACAGAGAATGCAACCCAATGCAGTGTGACAGCATTTCCTTTTTATTATGTATCATTCATTTGCTTCAAGATATTTGGTTCAACAAAGTAACACCAATGAGTTTTCTGATAATACTAAATTGGCATCCACTGTTTCTTGACTGTTATTCAGTTTTCCACTAAGCGCTATTAATGTTTTCCATATGATTTATATTGGTTCTCTAAAGTAATTTAATCGTCATAAAAGTAATAATCAGTTAGTTGTGTACAGTGTGCTATTTCTGCACAGAAAGTCACAGGTGGTCTTTGTATTATTACACGGAAAACTTTGAGATAGTATACATTGTCTCTTTTCACTGACATGCTGACTTTTCCTTAAAAATGTTAACAAAAACTTTACGGCTGCATTCAGTCAAAATAAGTAGAAACTATTATAAAATAATTATTTGTAAAATTTTAACATTCATGTTTATATATATAAACATATATATATATATATATATATATATATATATATATTTCATTTTGTGTAGCTACACTAATGTAAAATGGGAAGAGCTGGACACAAAATCTTTCAGACAAAACAAACAAATGGCATATGTGTATTGATTTACATATTAAACATTGATGCTCTTTTTGAATGCACACATTTTATGTAATATTTGTAATTAAACATAGTCAAGGGACAAGAACAGGATAATTTTAGTATATGTATGCAAATATTTATGCATATTGTTTTGGGCCCAACTAATTATTTTTATCTGTTCTCATACAGATTCACTACATAAATCGGTCTCTCTCTCCATTCCACACTCTTGTCTTCCTGGATCTCTTCCAGAGTACATAATTGCTTAGTATACACTTTGTACCTACACAGAGATTTGATAGTTATTTACATTAGTAAGCATACTCCACCAAAGTGTTCTGAGAGAAACATGCATCAGTGGAATGGCATCCAAGTAAGCATCTGTGTATTCCAGTATGTACTTTACTCTGCATACTAAAGTGCTAATGCTGCAAATTCTTAAAACACATTCCTGGAAGCGGCAAAGTATGGAATTAAATAGTTTGCAACATACCACCCCCCAAGACTTCAGTAGTCAGTAGCAGTAATTATCATATACTCAGTGATAGTTACTAACATGACGCTTTACGTCATCCAGGCTCAGCACTGCCCCCCGTTCACTGTCGCCGCTCTGCTCTTGCTTCTTCTGGGAGTGGAAGCACAGCTTGTGCTTCACCACCTGCAGGAGAACGAGCCGGCCTCATTACAAACTTAAGAAAGACCTCCTTCGTGATTCTGTACTAGAGACAAATCGAATTGATCTACCTCATACAGATAGTCGAACAGCTCCAAGATAGTGAGAATGCTGGCACCTATAAACAGGCCCATCTGTCCGCCAATGTCACCTGTGACAGAAATAGATGTTCAGAAATAGACAGCCGCTATAGGCATACAAAATACCTGCTATGCAAAACACAGATGCAAGAAACAAGTGTAGATGGAAACTTTAACAAACTGATAATGAAAAAGAATCTGGCGACATTTAGTTACTATTAGGCAATGGAGTAGCAAATGTACCTAGCAGTCCTGCTACTTCGTACGCTTTCTTCTGTTCTATGGTCTCATAGTTCAAGGCTTCGAAGAAGATATCCAGCACCAGCATATTATCACTGTGGGTGGGAGAGAAAGCATGTTCAACACTGAAGTGTATCTCAGCCTACCTGGAGGGGGGACAGCAGGATCACGAGGGCGCTTCACTCAGGATGAGGCTTCGCTATTGCACTGCACTGACCCCCGCGAATTCCCCAAATGTGGGAATCTCCGCTGCATAATGTCTGGTAATGTGGAGCAGCGTTCACGCTCTCTCCTGTTTTTGGGGGTGTGTCAATTGGCTCGAATCCCAGGGTAGGCCGAATGATTTCACTGTTGGGCCCCTGAGCAAGGCCCTCAAACCCCAGTTCCTCCAGGGATTGTCCAACCCTGCTCTCTCTCAGTTGGTCAGTGTCAGTTCAATTGAAAGTGTCGGCCGAATTAATGAAATGATCTGAAATGTAAGTGGACTCCACCCCACCTATATGCAATTTTTTATATTTATCCTCTAGATGTTTCCTTTGTTAACCACCTAATGGATATAATATAATGATGCTATAATAGATGGTTTGCCCTTTGAATCATTACTTAAAGCTTGGAGGTTGACAGCTGGTTTCCATGTGACCTTTAGCTTTTACTGCAAGACAGCACTGAAAACTAAAGATTATTTATTTATAATCATAACTGACAAAGCATATTACAACAACTCCTTATTTAATTTCCAATAATGCACTCAGTAAACAGTTAAAGAATTTTAAAAGTATTTATAATTTCCACTTGCTTGTGTAAAAATTGCTTTGAAATTGAATATAACGGCCCTCATTCATATGATAAATCTTCAAAAGAGAAGACGGCACGACAAGACTGCTAATCACTATATGGATATATATGCTGTGTAGAGCAGTATATGTATGAGGAGACTCACGCGATATATTGCTGTGACCTGTTAAACTTCTTAGCCAGGTACTTGGCAGAGGCCTTGCTGGGGATCTTCACAAATGACAGCTCCTTACTATAGCGTGTGGTGTTGCATGGTGTCTCACATACACAGTAGTCACTGTCCCTTTCTAACAGGAAGTCTGTACACAGGAACAGGAAGACAGATTTGGGATGAGGACAGGCCAAAGTTATTATATGAGAGGAGCTGGAGCACAAGGAGGACCTGAGGGAACACAGGTCCACTGCCTCTTATTGAGAGCTCATGGTTTGTCAGCGGTTGGCTTCCATGTTCCTCTGCCCAATAATGTCCTGATACTAACTTTTAAAAATGTTCATATTACTGTTCAGCTGAACTTGAAAATAGGACCTTGTGTTTCTCCAGGCCTACTGGGTTACACCAATGAGCAAAAGTGCGCTGGTCCTCACCTAGAGCTGGGTCAGCACACTCCCTGTACAGCTCTGGGCTGCAGTACGGGGCGTCGCCTGGAGCAGAACAGGGATGACACGTTTCTACTTAAAATTAAGCCAACAATAAAACAGCTCAAGTAGGATCAGGTTAATAAAGTAAGCCGAAATATTAAAAAATAGGTAACACTTTACTTGAAGTTGTCACCTGTAATGCATTGTAATGGTCAGTATAAGGATTAATAAAGCATGACAGCATCTTCTATTAACAGCCATAAGGCATTATAATGTTGATTATAATGCTTCATAAGCTCCAATGAAGCTCTCATCTATAATGCACTATAGATGCCTTCATAATGCATCGTAATGGTTGGTATAAAAATGAAGGATACTTGGTAACACTTTACTTAAAGTCTGTATGCATAACGCATTATAGATACCTTCATAATGCATTATAATGGCTTATGCTGACTA